>CM050326.1:77911398-78224113 GCA_027475135.1 Bactrocera correcta
CCCTTTATCTTTATTGTCGCTCAAGCTCTTTCCAGTGAGTGTCTTGAAGTTCATAATCTAGTTTCGAAGAATGCGGTGAATGCGAAAGCAATTCTAATTTTTTTTGGTTTATTCATCGTTTTCATTGATTCGTGAGACGATGCGCAGTCTGAATAAAGTAGATAAACAGTTCAAGCAGCTCTTGTTTCTTTATATTTTCAAGGTTTCAAGGACATACCATCAGAGTAAACGCGGATAATTGTCGTTTGGATTCCTGAGTGAAATTATAATTGCTATGTCCAATTCGTTCTTCCAATGGCTTCTGATCTTAGCTATCCCTATCAACTTCATTTTAGAATCTCAATCTCAATCTGTTCACCTCAAATTTCCTGCAGGGTCTACGCTGGCATTTGCATGCACTGCGCACAGCGAAATAAAGAAATATAAATAAAACGGGACAAAATTGAAAAATCCTTCAACAGGCAACTGCAAGCCTGTACCGTTATGGCGTTGCTGTGTTGGTGTACATACAGTCATTTCTATTCAGCCATTCAACTAGTTGGTGGCGCTGCTTTATGGTCGTTTTGTTGCCCATTATTGCTTAGTCCGAGTAAATTTCATTGATGATCGCGGAGTAAATTGCATTTGCGGTCAGCAAACTCAACACACCCACACGCGTGCGCATACTCATGCATATACACAGCAGACATCAGCGTTGCTCACCTCATTTTCAAGCACGGTTTTCTTTTTGAGGTCAAGCCACCAGCAGCCAGCACTTGCAACTCACTCCGCCCGCTCATAATCTTACTTTCATTCGTTCCATTTCGTTGGCTATGCGGCCATTTTCAATTTCAATACAACATTACGGTTTTTAGGTTTGGTCAAACTCGAATTTCATTTGCGCTCAGCGGTGCACTCGGTCTGTTTGCCTGTTTGTATGTGTACATGCGTGTGTGTGCTTAACTGTATTTATACTGTTAACTGTTTTTCACATTATTTTGTTCGTTGTTTAACGTGTATGTGTATTTGTGTAGGTACGTGTTTAGGTGTGTGAGTTTATTTTGCCTGCCTTGGGTATCGGTCCGTTAAGTGGTTAGTTGGCCGCACATTCGTTTAGTTTCAATTGCCATTATGGTGCTAATAGGAGTGGCAATGGCCAGAAGCAATACACCATGTATCTAGTGTGATTCTAGTCATCGCTCATTGCATGTTGTTGGTGCTGATTTCTGCTCGCACGTAAGCTCCATGCCGCACCCACTGATACTGGGTTACTTAAACAGATTTTAATTTTGGTTTGTTTGTTTTATTTCATCGCCATTTGTAGTTGTCTGCGCTGGAAATAATTCATTTTATTTTCGTTTTTAGTTATTTTTGTGTTTTGCTAACCGCTCAAATAACCCAAGCGCTTCGCTGTGGACACTTAAAATCATTTTTATCCTTTTATTTCAAATATTTTTAGGTGCATTTCTTCATTTTTTCTTCGTTTTCAACATTTCAACATTTTAACGAAATAAAGGGTATGTCATTTTTTATTTCTTATTTATAGATTTGTTTCTCGTCTTCTATGGATCCTGGCCGTTAATGACATATGTATTAAAAAACTTGGGAATCGTCTGTCAGGCGATTGCTTATGCAGACAAGGTAGCACTTTTGGTCAAAGGAATGTTCCTGAATACGTATACGAGTTGTCGGCGTCGTAACAAATTGGACAGTGGAAAGTGGTCTCGCCATCAAGCCAAATAAAACTGAGATGATTTTATTTACTAGAAGATATAAGATCTCTTTATACTGCTGTAGAGGAGCCATTGGCAAAATGTCAGGTCTCTCACCGAGAGTGATCCTCTGGCTCTTAGACACCATAGTCCAACTCATTATGAATTATGAAGTATTTATGTGGTGAAGGGCTCTAGAAAAGACCACACTCGAGAGCGTTCAACGGTGCTCATCAACACATATGGTGCACCAATGCTCACTCCTGGCACTTAACGCCATCTTGCACATAGTGCACGTAAACATCGTCGAAAGGCTGCGAAAACTGCTATCAGACCCATATAATCTGGATTCCTAAAATCCTCACACACTTTGCCATTGCCGCAACACTCAGATCATGGAGTCCCCACCATACCAGCGAAGGAGTTTTGGTTGCGAAGAAGTCGTTGGTGGAGTGGGGCAGTGAGCTTCTTTACGAATGGGAGGGAGGTTGGGGGTTTACTGTCAGGAGCTCTCAATAGCATTGAGTGTCTTTGTGATAAGTCTGGTATCGGTGCCAGGCCACAGCGGGATGGCAGGAAATTGTAAAGCTGATGAACTTGCAACAAAAGACATCCTAGAACTGCTATCGGTAGAATGGGAGTAGGTCGGTGCTCCCGTATGCTCAAGTGTTCTACCACTAGATACCTAAAGTTCGCGGAAGCTGGGCCACCAACGGTACAAGCGCTATCGCAAAAGCCTTTTGGTCCAAAACCGATTGCAGGAGGTCAAGTGATCTCATACACTCTCATGATCCCTCAGTAAAGCTAGCCTCTCCCTAGTTGTGGGGCTTTTAACAAGACATTGCCCTATAGGCGTCCATGCTGTAAGACTGAGAATCTTACCAGTTGCCATCTGTAGAAGCTGTTTGGAAGAGAATGAGGTGGAACAGTTTAGGAGACTTAAACACTTAGGAGCGCATATCTTTAGACATCTGTGCAAATTTGTATTGGCTACTAAGTGTTTTGCTAATTTCTAAGCTCGAACATAGGAGTTCTTCTCTTCTATGGCTTCATCTTCGTCATGCGATCTCTTTAGATCATCCATCTAATCTAACCTAACTTAGTCATGCAATATATAGTAATATTCCATCATGCCACTAGGTAGTGTAAAAATCGCTTCCAAGAACCAAATTCAGTATCGTTATAGCGTTTGGACCTTTAGCGCTTCAAGATTAGAAAGATATATAGTTATTGATATAGATATAGATATAGGTATAGATATAGATATATATGTATATAGATATAGATATAGATATAGATATAGATATAGATATAGATATAGATATAGATATAGATATAGATATAGATATAGATATAGATATAGATATAGATATAGATATAGATATAGATATAGATATAGATATAGATATAGATATAGATATAGATATAGATATAGATATAGATATAGATATAGATATAGATATAGATATAGATATAGATATAGATATAGATATAGATATAGATATAGATATAGATATAGATATAGATATAGATATAGATATAGATATAGATATAGATATAGATATAGATATAGATTATAGATATAGATATAGATATAGATATAGATATAGATATAGATATAGATATAGATATAGATATAAATATAGATATAGATAGAGATAGAGATATAATATAAATATAAAAATAAAAATCTCTCTAAAAATTTGAGTTTCGTCCCCAATATTGACCAAATAGCAGTCACACAACACAGTGCACACGATTGCTCATGCTCTGTCATAAATATTTTGTAGATATATAGTATAGTATACAATGGTGTTTGTTTCAGGTAAGGTTTTAATTAAATCAACAATAGCAGTATGGCAATTCTAATTCGTACGTGTTTTTGTTGCCGTTGTGGTTCGCTGGCTTCATCTAATTCATTTCATTCTATTTTTGCACATTTCTTGGCTCTGCATTTTCTAAATTTTTGTTTTTCATTTGGCAGGGCAGCATGGAGCTAAGTATCAAATTCTAATTTATTGCAACAATAAAACTTGTTTCAACTGTTCTTTTAACTGCAACGCCAGCCAGCTCGGTTGCCTGCTGCAACGATTTGATAAATAAGTTTTGATAATTCACAAAATATTGTGGTAACGCAAGCATTTCTCTCAAGCGAGAGAAATTAATAATCGCAACTGAAGCAAGCAAATCTCGAGGTGGAGTAATTGTGGGCAGTGATACCCATACATATGGACTCTTAAAGATATTCATAAATATATTTAAAGATTGGCTTGATACAAATAGCAAAAGTTATTAATAAATTCAGATATGTTTTGATTCAAAGAAAGTATTCATATTTTTCATATGGAGGATTGTAGGTATTTTTAGTTTTTGTTATTGCTCTTTTTAATATTCAAATTTAAATGTCTTAAATACATAATCGTTTACTCAATCTCCTCTAAAAGGAACTGAGGTCAATATAAATGTGATCAATTAAAAAAGCCCAGAAGCTGCAAGTTTAATGGGTAATGGTTATTATCATTCGAAAGAACATTCTTTGGCTTTTTTTTCCGAAGATTATCTCTTTCAAACTACGTCTCAAGTGTTCCAATTTTGTTTTGCTGTAAGGCCTGAATCGAAGTGAAATGATTACGTTCTCATCGGCCTAATTTTTGAAGATATATGGGCCGATAATTCCACCGGCCGGTGAACTTTACCAAACCTTTTTTTTTTGTGATGGAATGGCAGCTCTTGAATGTCTTCAGGTTGCTCTTCGTCCCACATCCGGCAATTTTGCTTCTTTACATATTCACATATTGAGTCAAAAATGGGCCGCATCGCTGAACTCGAAAGGGTCGGATCTTCTTTGGCTCGAAAACGTCGGTTCTTGGAACTTTTCACGGGCCCATAGAGCAAATAGATATCGTTTACGAAGATGGGGCGGCTTTAGTTCTTGCACAAACTGCATGTATATTGCTTTCAATTTAAGACCTCGACATAAAATGGGTCAAGCCGTTCCAAACGTCTGTTGCTGTGAACGGCGCCGAATCGACTCTCCACGGACGCGTGCTGGACGTGGTCTATACGGTCGAATATTATCGGATAAGAAATGCTGGGTCTCAAAATGGGGGATGGTGTTGCCAACAGTACGCTCAATATGTTGACCATAAGTTAAGCGGAGTGCACGAAACAAATTCTTTACAGAAATACAGATTTCTAAACGTTGTTCAAACGTAAGCCTTTTCATGATGAAATGACAAACAATACTGAACAAAAAATCATATGACAGCTTCACACGACTCAAAAACAAGCTATTGAAAAAAGTACTGTACTGATTAACCGTGTCTGTGTGTATATATATACGAGAATAAATATCTCGGTTTACGAGATATCCAACTGAAATTTTGAACACGTCCATTTTTTTTTATAGAAAACTGCTCATTTGTCGGAAGCGCCTATATCAGACCACTACACCATATAGCTGTCACTCAAACTGAACGTTGGTAATCAAGTGTTTGTATGGAAAACTTTTTCATTTGATGAGATATCCTCAAAAAATTTGGTCTGGGTTATTTTCTAAGGCAATAATGCAATCTTCGAAGTAATTGTTCAGATTGTATAACTATAGCCTACAGCTGCCATGCAAACTGAAAAATCAAAATCAAGTCCTTGAAATAATATTTTGTATTTGTAAATGGTATTATAATTTTTTTTTTTTTTATCCTTGCGTGCTTTCTTGATACTTGAGGATAATAATGCTTCAGTATGCTATACAAAATTCCTTAACAGCGACTGCTTTAAACGAAGTTTACCGAAGTTCCGTTCATTCTCTCAAATCAAGTATTCAGCAAAATAAAAAAAGCAGTTTCAAAGTCGTCTACAAATGCGATGTATGCGGAAGAGACTACAACAATAACAACACTTAGATGCACTTCTACTCACGGAAATACTCTTACTCGCCCTTCAAGCACACAATCATAATAAAACTCGATTTTGTGTTGAAAACTCTGCAACTCCGCTTTCGCTGTGAGCCGCCACAACAATGAGCGCAATAAAGAAGTAAAGAAGATTTGCAATAAAAAAAACAAATCCAGAGAACTACAAAAAAATACAAAAACTATAAAATTGCAAGGAAACAATAACATCAGCAACAGTTGGCGCTGGCGTCAAAGTTAGATCAACTGCGAGAAACTGCGCTTGCAACCTGGCGAACTCGCAACAGCCACCCGCCGCCGTGTTTTCAGGAAAGTACGATTATGGCTTTGGCATTAGCTGCAAGAAAAGCAACCGGCCATAAAAAATCGTGAAATATCATAATTATTGCATTAACCTTGAACTTTGCCAAAACTGCCACTTGCAATATGCCGTCATTTTGACTGCTGCCAGCCGGCAGCCAACGTCTTCTGCAGTAATGCGACTGCAGCAGACATTAGAAACCTATTCTTTCGATAATGTTACTTGGGAGCATTTTAAGCAGCCGCACACTCACTTTCAGCGCCAAAATGCAACGCTGTGCTGCAACACACTTAGCTCTGCGCACGCTTTCACTCGGCTTTTAAACATACAAATCACTGCCTGCCAGCCAAATAAGCCAACTGAGCCTCTTTGTGTGTATGTGTGTGTGTGTGTGTGTGCAATCCCATGAGAAATGTGAATAACTGATTTCGGTGTAAGGCCATGTGGCTCAACTTCATTGAGCTGCAGGTGCAGTTTATATGTAATTGCTTGCAGTTGTTATTGTTATTGTAGTGTAGTAAGCTCGGCGGATATTCAGCCTAACGGCAAACTTTACCCATTTGCGGCCAAATACAATTGACTCACTGATGAGGCTGCATGCAACACATAAATAGTTGCAGGATTGTATGTATGTATGTGTGCCATTATTTATGTATGTATTTGTTAGTAGTAGTTGCCGGTCTGTTGGCCATCATTAATAAGACATTTCGACCAATTGCTTTCGAACTGCGGACATTCTATGCCTTGCAGCCTTGCTGTCCGTCGGTCTTGTCGCATTCTTGCGGGCAGTGCCAAGATGGTGGAGAGCTGGGTATGTTCGCACATGCGGAAAATTCGATGAAACCAGTATAGAATTGGGTGCGCTTGATTGTTTCGTATTTTATTAAATTTAAACCGGACTGGTACATATAAGCTGCGCATACAAACCGAAGCTAAAAAAAATATTGTTTCCAGACTCCATAGAATAACTGGCATAGGAGTATGTCTTCCAATTGTTTATATACAAAGTTGTCGCTTGCAATGGAATCTTGACACAAACGCAAGTATTTGAGTAGCACAATACAGAAAATACCTGAATCCTTTGCAAAAACGACGTCAAGGAACTTCGAAATGAGCCGAAAACACCAAACTTCGTTGAAAACACTGAAGGCACTGAAGGCCATCTCAGTCAAGGCTTATAACAGGTATGTGTATGGAAAATCGTATTAGCGTTAAAATACGTGAAAATTTATTTTTATATATTTTTTTTTGTCAGTCCGGGTCAAATTTGATCAGATGAGTATGGAGATGAAATTTCAACTCAATCCAAAGTGATGCTATATATTTCGGTGTGCTGAGAAGTTTTATTGAAAAATGGGTTATATTTTCATAAAAAACAAAACAGATGTAATGGCTATGAGGGGAAAAAAAGAAGTCATTCGTTGCCAAGTCCAGACCATACGGTGGATGACTCAATAAACCTCAAAAATGTGGTTGATTCAATCGAAGTGTGAGAACTGGCAGCCAAATAATTTGGTGCTACTCAGAATTTACTGTTCTGTGTTATTCTAGTGGTATATTCTAGTGGTATGATTTCGAATGTGCTGGGAAGAGCTTCGTACGCGAACAAATTTGAGCAATTGATAATTTGTGGGATCCAACACAAATATTTTTTTTTTGCACAGAGCATCTCAATACGGAACCACAACTAATTTTAGACGACCTTCATGAAATTCGTCTTGAAGTGATCTGAGACGTCGATTGAATTCACCATACCATCGATAAACACTGGTTCTTGGTGTTGCTTCATCGCTAAAAATTGAATTCAGTTCGTCGATGCTCTGTTGCCGAGTTAATCATCATCGAAAATTTAAAGAAATGTTCACCCCCAATAAATTTTTTGGCTGAGATGAGTATTTCAAGTTACTGTAAACAACACAAGTAGCGCTTGTATGTCAAAATGTTCTGAGAATCTATAATATCAAAAATGTCAAACTTTACGATACAGTTGCGAGTTGCCAGATTGCAACACTAGGGTGGCCAATCCCGAAATATAAAAAACGACATACGTATTAATAAAATTTTGGAAACTTTTTTCCAAAGCTTTAAAGTGCCACTGTACTCGTAATATACTACTGTGCCCAAAAAGGGGACATTTGAGTTTAAACAGCGCGCGTCGAAGGATTTGGAGAATTATTTTTTTTTTTAGGTTGGTAGTACTGTCAGTCACATTTATGTCAAATTTCATGTCAAAATATTTGAGATATGTGTCGTTTTGTGAGCTGCTAAAAGTGAGTTTTTTTGTTTTTTGCGATGTCGAAGTTTGTTAAGCAAAGAATTTGCATTAAAGTTTGTTTCCGAAATCAATTTTCTGCTGCGGATACGTTGAGGATGGTGCAGAAAGCCTTTGGTGATGAGGCTATGTCTAAAAAAAACGTTTACAAGTGGTATAGTGAGTTCCAAGCCTGCCGTGAACGTGTCGAAGACGAAGAGCGTCCTGGGAGACCATCAACCTCAACCGACGAAGCTCAGGTTCAACAAATCAAAGATTTGGTGTTGAAAAACCGTCGATTAACAATCAGAGACCTTGCTAATGAAGTTGGCATATCGAAAGGCTCAGCCAATACCATTTTGAAGGATGGTTTGGGCCTCAAGCGCGTCAAATCTCGACTGATACCGAAAACATTGAATTTTTTTGAAAAAGGGTGACAGAGACTTGAATCTATGCTTACGGCCCCAAAACAACCGATCAATCGAGCGAATATCATGCCAAAAGAGAGCCGAGAGGAGATTCAAGCCGCAGCGAAGACGGAACTGAAGGCCATCCCGGAAAGTGACTACAACCAGTGTTTCGAAAATTGGAAAACCCGTTGGCATAAGTGCATTGCATCGGGAGGGACTTACTTTGAAGGGCATGAAATTGATTTGGATGAATAAATAAAGAATTTTCAAAATAAATACAATGTCACCTTTTTTGAGCACAGTGGTAGGTATACCTACGTAACAAAAATAAAAATTTCAACCCTTAATGGTCGCCAGACTCTGAATGTGGAATTATTTTCGAAAAAATTTTGTGAAGCTTTTATTTTAGCGACGCAAATTGTAAATTGAAATTTTATTAAATTATATTCTTAATTTATTTAAAATTTTTACTTGCATTGAATACTCCTGGGTTCAGGCAGCAGCACTCGTGTGTGCAATGACGCTTGACCGCTGCGCCAACGAAAGTGCAACAGTCGATGCCTAGTTGCATAGTGCTCACACATATCTGCACAAACCCAATGTTTTACAGGTATGCATATACCTACACCTATACTTATAGTTATGCCCTTTTGCGCCTGCACGTGCCTGCAATCATTTTGTTTGGAAAATTCGCATTAAATTGCTGTAATTTGGCTGCCATTGCTTATGCTGCATTGGTAATTGCAACTTGGGGAAACTAATTTGTTTGCCTCGGAGATTTACGATCGCCTGATTAGACACAAAATATAAATCAAATATTGTAAAAATCAATGAAATGCGAAGCAGGAACGAATGATTGAGCGAAAATGAAAGTTCTTAAAAATTCTAGTCAACAATTTATTATATACAATTGATCTATCCCATCTATGCTCTTTAAAGAAGCATCACTTAAATTTTAGTTTATTTAATCAGCTATCTGTCGACCAATTTCTTAAGCCAAAGGTCATTTATCTGTCTGGCTAACTATTTGGGTCATTTGAACCATCATTTGCATGAATTTATAAGTGAATAATTTAAGTTGTTTTTAATTTGGAATTCATGGCATTGACAAAGGTTCTCGCCATTAATTAACCCATTGGTGACCTTTATGAACTTAAAAGCTTAAAGTTGGCTATGAGTAAAAATTGGCGCAAATTAACGAGCTCAGCGTGTATTATCAGTTAAAAACTTTTTGTAAAATTTTATACATATATTTAAAAAAATTTAAATTTTTAAAAATTTTCTTTTTTATTTTCATTGAAATTTAAAGGTGAATTTTGTCCATTTCATCTGCCAGCGAATTTTGCAGTCATCATAGTACTTGGAAAAATCCGTCGTCGATTCAGCTTTTATATCCTCAATTTAGGCAAAACGGTGTCCTCGACGTGGTCGTGTAAATTGGCTGAATAGCCAGAAGTTACACGAAGGAATACCAGACGAATGCGGTGGTTACGGCACGATATTAATTCAAAATATGGCGAAATGATCACGAATAACCAATGCAGTATGAGATTGCGCATTATCGCACTTCTTTGTTCAATAAATTCAGTCATAGTAAAAATCGAAGAATTCACCTTTAGAGCCTCAAAAAACGCATATTTCAAATAACAATTAATATTTTGACGTGAAATTTAGCATAAATGTCACTAACAGTGTAAAGCCTTTAAGATGTAAAGGCAATCATATAGTGTAAAGTCAGACAGATGTTCGAAAACCCTGATATTAGTTATATAGGGGCTGGGCCAAGTTTTCGCTTAGATTTTGCTATTTTAGGCACAAAGATACACTGTTATAAGTAAACCACGCTCTCTTATTTTCATTGGGATAACTCACATATATATGTTTTACCACGTTACTCGGCAGTTCGAAAATCTTTATAATAAGTATATGGGGGCTAAGGTTAGTATTTGTCTGATTCAACCCATTGTTCACACACAGACATACCATTATAAGATGAGAATTATATTTTAACCAAAGAAACTGTTTTTTTTTTTTTTATTTTTGAAGCGTTATTCGTTATATTGTTGAATAGTTTCGACATCATATTCATAAATCCCTTTTTCCTCTCCAGTAGTGATGCGTTCGATGAACGGAAGTTTCTCAGCTACGATGTCAGGCATCGTTTTTTTGCAAAATATTCAAGTACCAAAATGTGTTGAGTCTATCGATAAGATGAGATCCTCAGCCTTCTCTCTTATGCCAAAACGACGAACGATAGTTTCTTCAATTGGCCCAATGTTATAGTGTTTAACAGAGGTGGATGGATGATTTAATGCTTTTTGTCTCCCAAATATTAGGTTGTCAAATATCTCCCTTCCGCCTTTTGGTTTTTTAAATTTCGCGGCTATGTATGAAGAGTTATAGAGCTTGGCAATAATATACATACATCGTTTGAAAGGTCTTCACATAACCTACAAAACGACGCTATGCATGATTAATTTGGATATTGCGTTCAACAGTTATAGACGTGTAAACATGGAATTAACTAACGCCGAAATTTGCGCTATTTTAAAGTTTTCCTTCGTTAAAGGCAAATTAGCTAGAGAAATGTTCCGTGAGAATAATGTTGTTTTGGGGGATGATACTCTATCACTTTGAACTGCGGACGAATGGTTTCGACGATTCAGAGCGGCGAAGGACACGTGACGACGAATACCGATCAAATCATGGAAAACGTCGTGTTAGACCGGCATGTGGCATCTCGTGACATCGCCCAAAAGATCGAAGTTAGTCACCAAACTATTTTAAACCATCTGCAGAAGGCTGGATATACAAAAAAGCTTGATGTTTGGGTGCCGCATGATTTGACGCAAAAAAAAACTTCTGGACCAAATCAACGCCTGCGATATGCTGCTGAAATGGAACGAACTCGACCCATTTTTGAAGCGGATAGTGACTGGCGACGAAAAATGGATCACATACGACAATATCAAGCGAAAAAGGTCGTAGTCGAAGGCCGGTGAATCGTCCCAAACAGTGGCCAAGTCAGGATTGGCGGCCAGGAAGGCTTTGTTGTGTGTTTGGTGGGATTGGATACGAGCTGCTCCCATATGGCCAAACGCTTAATTCTACTATCTACTGCGAGCAACTGGAGCGCTTGAAGCAGGCGATCGACCATAAGCGTCCAGAATTGGCCAACAGGAAGGGAGTAGTGTTCCACCAAGACAACGCCAGACCACACACTTCGTTGATGACTCGTCAGAAGCTACGGGAGCTCTGATGGAAGGTTTCATCGCATCCACCATATACCCCGAATATAGCGCCAAGTGATTACCACCTGTTTCTGTCCATGTCGAACGCCCTTGTTGGTGTAAAGTTGAACTCAAAAGAGGCTTGTGAAAAGTAGCTGTCCCAGTTCTTCGCAAATAAGGAAGGGGGCTTCTACGAGAGGGGTACTCTAAAGTTGGCGTCTAGATGGAAACACATTAACGAACGAAACGGCGCATATTTGAACTAAATCCAAAGGCGGAAGTGAGATATTTGACAACCTAATACTTGGATACGTGATAAAGCAGAATCCGCAGACTATTTCTACAATATTCTCATTGATGTCGTTGCAATTATTTCATTGACTCAACACAAAACTTCAAGCATACTTCACACGAAGATAAAAAGGGTTGTACCAATCTAGGATTTTATTGATTTGTTCAAATGGCATTAGGCAAAGCGAAGTCGAAACTTTGCCCTTCCTTTGAGGAATCAGAACCTTTTTTCGTTCACTGATAGTAAAAGCCGTCTTGGTAAAGTCCAACGGTAATTACGGTGACAACCATAAGTCCTTGGAGATTCATTTAAAATCAATCGGACAAAAAATAATTAGTTTTATAAATAGATAATCCTGGGCCTGACAGAAGGATTTTATTTTTTTTTTTTTTCAAAAATCACAAAATGGTGGCCTCAGGAAATTTTTTTCTAAATTTTTGGGAAAAAATCCACAGTTAATTGGTCTTAAAACATCGAAATTTAAAAAAAAATCCTTCGATCAGGCCCAAGTTTATTATGTATTCTAAAAGCTGTATAACTTTCATAAAAATCTACTGAGCGGTTTTCGAGTTACAGTTGTTTACTAGTTCAAAAAAACATAGTTTTGAGAAAAAGGCGTTTAAAGTTTGCCTTTTTGCTTTGAAGTGCCAGAGCTCTCTTTGTTATTTGTCGCATAACATAAAAACTAATTATCGAATCAACGTGAAATTTTCAGAGAATATTACATATATACATACTTAATGAAAATGCAAAACAAAAAAATATTAATTTTTTTGAAAATTCTGACTACCCCTAACCTATTAAGGCGATGGTTTTTTCAAAAAATTTTTTTCAAAATCAGTTTACTTAATTCAAAATAGTCTCATTCTATCTATTCTATTCTATTCTATTTTATCGATTGTTGGATTCTGAGCAATTTTTGCACACACCTTTCGTAACCCCAAGTGCTCGGTCAAAATGCGATAAATCGATGTTTTGGAGATGTTCAATTTCATTTCCATGAATTCTTACGCTACATACGCCAGTAAAGAAGAAGAATGCATAAGTAAAACTTGTAATAATTCTCTAATAACAGTTTGAGTTTACACTAGTTATACCAGAATAGAGTTACAAGGTGGGTTCCAAAGTAAAGAGGAATCTTTTTGCATCTAGCGTCCGCTAGTGGCGCCATCTATATGTCGACGATGTCATTGGTGTTGATGTTGGTTCTAAGATAGACGAAATTATCCAAAACTTCGATATTATGACTGTCAAGTGAGTGCCTAGTAGCGAGTGGGACGACTGTTTTTTTTTTTTTTTTTTGTTAAAAAACCGGTAAACAAAGTCTTAAGTTATATGTTTTCGTTCGAGCCTTTCTAGACAATGTCAAATCTGCAGGTGCTTTTCTGAAGTGAAAAGATGTGCTTATACTTAAAATGTTTGGATTTATTAGATGGCATCAAAAATGATCAGAGAAAGTGAAAGAATATTGGGTAGTCGAAAAACTCTTTTCGTATTTCTAATCAAACTTCGACTCATTTTTTTATATTTATAATAATAAATAAATAAACAAATACTATGTCATTGCTTGTGTGGCATTATTCTTCCCGAATTTCTTCATTTTCCCTCATTTTTGAACAGCTGTAACTTTTTTTCAACTTCCCCGAATTTAAGCACTATATGGTATGGCCCAATTTGTTTTGTAGCACTGGAGATATTCGACTGCAATGACATATATCGACAAAATACGAAAAGACTTTTTAGACTACCAAATAAAAAAATAAAAAAAAAAAAACATTAGCCAAGGCAGCAGCTTAGCATAATACACACACACATAAGTTTATTTGCATATCTCACCCGCACAGAGCAACTTGTAGCAGATCCCCACTCACTTGCGTGCTCAACGCCTACGAACTCTACAAACTTTACTTGATTTAGTTGTATTTCTGTTCGAGTCTTTCAATTTGAATATAATCAAGTGCGAGTGCAAAATACTTCCAATTAAATGCGGTCACACCCTGAAATGGCATGCAATCCCAGAGCGTAGGCGAGCGGTGCGACGAAAACTGAAAACAACAATTGAAAAGTGGTAACTAGATGACAAGGCGTATGAGCAACATACGTCAACACAGCAGCAACAACAACAACATATCCGCATGCATATGTATGAGTGTTGCCGGCTCAACCAGTAGAGCAACGGTTGTTGAACCGAGACTTTGGCCGGAGGCGAAATTAGAGAACGAAAATACGCAGGTTTATTTGTAGCATACATCTAGGCTGAGTGGCAGCAGCGGGCAGAACATGGCAGTACGACACAGCTACAGCGACAGCAGCGAGCAAAACAACAACGGCGGCTACTACGACATCAACAACAACTAATGGCAAATGACAAGTGCAAAGTTTTGTCACTTAATTGAAATATTCGCCCGAAGATTAAAACTTTCCACCAGCATTTTGGTGTGAATTTTTAAAAGTTTAACTTGTTTTACAAGTGAGCGCTCGAGCGCGTTGCCAGAGCAGAGTGTAGATCAGTAGACGTAATACCGCAATTGTGCATGCGTGTGTGTTAACTGTACAATAATTCAAAAGTTTTCGGCCCAACAAAGAAAAACAATTGCCAACAAAAAGGAAACAACTGACTAAAATACAACAAACAACAACAGCAACGACAACAGGAAATAGAAATTAGCAACAACAAAAAAAGCAATAATCATCAACAGCTCAGCCAACTAAGCTGAGTAAACAAATTAAGGCGAAACATGGAGCGAAAAAATGGAACCGCACGAAATGGCAAGAGCCCCAAATCAGCGCCAGCAAGCGACAGTGGCAAGAGTAGTAGCATGTTGTTGCCACTATGAAAGCAAATCACATACATCTACTTATGCGGTATGGAAATGTGTATATAATTATGTATGTGTGTAGGAGGTTTTCTAAACACATTTAGCGGCCACAACTACAGACGTTTGTGCTTAGTGCATCACTAGCACTCCGTTGGTAGTGAGTATGAAATCAGGGGACCATTAGTAGACAATGTCAAGCTTACGAGTTCATTTGGAAAATAAAGAGACATCAAGTAAAAAAGAGACTTCAGGTAATTAAATCAGTTTTTGTATATTGAATGTAGTTCCAACAGTTTTCAAGGGCTACCAATAAAGTTTGAGTTGATATTCCGTCAAATGAAAACGTTTTCCCCACAAGCACTTGATTCCGCTCGTCCAGTTTGTATGACAGCTAAATGCAGTGATCCGATATCGGCGATTCCAACTAATGAGCAACTTATTGTGGAGAAAGAACTTGTTCAAAAGTCCCCGTCCTACCATAATTAAACATGCATTTTGGCAAAATTCATTTTTTGTATTTAACATTGTTGCCTTCAAGGGTGATAGTTGACCCTCCAACTTTTCGATACAAATTTTTTAATACGATTTGTCCTTTGCTTCAAAATAGGTCTGGGTTTCGGCAATCACCTCCTCATTTGACGTAAATGTCATCACAGCGAGCTTCATTTTGATATCTGAGAACAGAAAATAGTCGCTGGGAGACAGATCTTAAGAATACGGTGTATGCGGAAGCAATTTGAATCCAAATGCATGCTTTTTAGCCACCGTTAATACTGACTTGTGACAGCACTTTCTTTTTCTTAAAATGAAGCTGTTTTTCGGTGATCTTTTTCTTCAAATGGTCCAAACCCTTATGTAATAGGCGGTGTTATTGATCCTTCCTTTTTCAAGCTAGTCAATAAAGTTATTCCCCCCGCATCCCAACATACAGCGGCCATAAACTTTCCAGCCGACTGTTACTTTTTTCCACGCTTGAAGCGGGTTCGTCGTGTGCGTCGGATGACTGTCGGTTAGACTTCGGATATAGTACTGTGCCCAAAAAATAAAGTGATATTGTATTTATTTTGAAAATTCTTTATTTATTCTTCCAAATCAATTTCATCCTCTTCAAAGTAATCCTCTCCCGATGCAATGCACTTATGCCAACGGATTTTTTGTCCTCGGAGCGGTTTTTTGAGCTTGGTGAACAGCCCGAAGTCGCACGGCGCCAGATCAGGTGAATACGGTAGTTGCGGAACGACATGGGTTGTGTTTTTGGCGAAATGATCACGAATTACGAGGACAGTATGGGATGGTGCATTATCGTGTAAAAACCAAGAATTATCTTTCTACAATTCCGGCCTTTTTAGGCGGATAACGTAATGCAAACGACGTATAACGTTCAAATAATATTCCTTCTCGACTGTTTGACCGGTTGGAAGGAATTCATAATGCACAACACCACGATAATCGAAGAAAACAGTCAACATGACCTTGATTTTTGAGCGACTTTGGCGCGAATTTTTTGGTCTCGGCTCTCTTTTGGCACGACATTCGCTCGATTGATCGGTTGTTTCGGGGTCGTAGGCATAGATGCAAGTCTCACCGCCAGTTATAATGCGTTTCATGACACCCTGGTAGTTGGAAAGCATCGTTTCACATACTGCAACGCGACGCCTTTTTTCCAAAAAATTCAATGTTTTCGGTACCAGTCGAGATTTGACGCGCTCGAGGCCCAAGTCATCCTTCAAAATGGTATTGGCTGAGCCTTTTGATATGCCAACTTCATCCGCAAGGTCTCTCATTGTTAATCGACGGTTTTTCAACACCAAATCTTTTGATTTGTTGAACGTGAGCTTCGTCGGTTGAGGTTGATGGTCGCTCTGGACGCTCTTCACCTTCGACACGTTCACGGCCGGCTTGGAACTCACTATACCACTTGTAAACATTTTTTTTAGGCATATCCTTATAACCATCTGCACCGTCCTCAACGTATCCGCAGCAGAAAATTTATTCCGTAAACAAAGTTTAATGCAAATTCTTTGCTCAACAAATTTCGACATCGCAAAAAACGAAAAACTCACTTTTAGCAGCTCACAAAACGACACGTATCTCAAACACTAATGAATATTTTGACATGAAATTTAAGATAAATGTGACTGACAGTACTACCAACCTAAAAAAAAATAATTCTCCAAATCTTCGACGCGCGCAGTTTAAATTCAAATCAAATGTCCTTATTTTTTGGACACACATCAATCACATGCCGATGCAAAAACTTGGGTTATTACGCTTGAATATCTCCAAATACAGCCCCGAATCATTAACTCTTCCTTGTTTTTGGTCAAAAGTGAACTCGCACGACACCCACTTTGTACAGAACTTTTTCATGACCAAATAATCCTGTATGATATAATGTACAAATTATGTAGATATCCTTAGATTGCCTGTTATCCCAAACTACTTCACTTTACGGTCATAAATAGTAATTTTGTGGACTTTTTTTATGTTTTCGTCGGTAACGATCTCTTTTGTGCGTCCACAGCATTCACCGTCTTCGGAGCTCATTCCACCAAGTCTAAGCTTAGCATACCAATTCTTGATTATTGGTTTTCCTGGGGCAGTGTCCGAAACAGAAATAACAAAGTAATCAAATATACTTCCATCCATGTATTTAGAGCTGTCTATTTGGTTAACTAGTATATTTCACTGATGGGTTGATGGAACCCTTACGCTCTCACGCCCCCGCAATTAAATACTCGCTTTGTGTCGCTGCATATTCTGCAACTCATTTTATTGTCCTTTTATTCTAATTATAATACTTTTTGCTGGCAATGTTGTTTGCTATCTACACACACATGTACTAGTATGTATATATGTATGTATGTCTGTATGTGTATATAAACATAAATATGCATAAAAATAATTTCCGTAGAAAGACTCGCACTAAAATTATAAATTGTGCGGTTGGCTACAATGAAGGCTCTGCGGACGTCACATCGCCCTCACCATCCCTACTCCCAACCGTTGTTCACCCCCTGCACAGTCATGCAAGTGCGCGTAGTCTTGTAATTTCTTGTCAAAACTGCTGCATAAATTATGCCAGTTGGCAAAACATGTCGAGTTCCCAGCTGTCATAACTCTTTCTGACACTTCCATTCAATCTCGTCACTTTAAAATTATTTAAATTTGTTTGCAGCTCTGTCTCGCTATGAATTTATCATTTCGCTGTAATTTTTGCTACATTTGTGCGTGTGGTTGGGTGTTCGAGTTGTTTTTGCTGTGCTCGACTTTTTTTTGTGGGTGTTAGAAGTGTTTTGCTAAAGACAAGCTGCTGTTCTATGGCATAGCGCAGCGAGGTTTTTGTTGTTGACTTTAGTTTAAATTATTGTACTTTGTGTGAGTTAGCGGCTAGTTGAGCAATTAAAGTTTTATGAAAGTGTTATTAATTATTTTAGTTATTTATAAGGAAATGAGAAAACTTATAGGAAGGGTTAAAAGCTTCTAAATTTTTGTAAGCGACTCGAATACTTAGCAGGAACTGGGGTCCATAACTAAATAAAGTCATGCGAATACATACCTCATGGAGCAATTGTTGGATGTCCAGCACTGAAGAAACAATATAATTTCAGGAATTTAATTGGAATACAGACAGTAGTATGTGCGGGGATTACCGGGGTCATTCGAATAATATGGCCCTGTAACAACTGCATATAGCTGTTTTCATAAAAGAATTAAGGAGATTACTGGTTGGAACAGAAAGAGTTATGGACATAGCGAAATTTACTAATATAAGCAAATCAGACGACATTCTTACAAGGTTGGTATTCAATAGTGACTTCCAGGTGCGAATATCCCCAGACGTGAAAGATGAAGACGAGCCAAAAATGGACTGCAAAGTTTGGACTTGCGTACGCTCCGAAGATTTTGATATCTCTATCTCTCTCTATCACTACCTATTTACCAAACTCAGCTAAGCTTCAAAGCGGAAACTCTAAGCATAGAGAAATTACTCTCTATATCTATATCTATATACTTCTTCTGAATAACTACGGGAGGATACAGAGAGCTAAAAACTTCAGCATGATCGACAAATGTAGTATAGCTATAAGCTAACTGGCAGGTCAACTCCACTTTTCCGTACATTTTTAGCAACAAAAAAGCAGATTTACCAAATCAGGCCTCTCTCCACTTCCTCTGCTAGCGCCCAGCGCTTACACTACCCGATATAGATATTCGGACTCCTTCAGGTACCAAACCTTTAATGTCTATCTGCAGAAAGCATAACGGAGATAAGTGGTTTCATTGAGAGCACCAAATGGTTTGAACACAATAATGAAACGAGATAGCAATATAAGCGCTAATTGAGCTAGAAGGGGTTTTACTCTTATCTGCCTACTTTTATAATCAGAGCTTATGGGTCCGAGTTTAACAACCTTTGAGCCCTTCAAACAAAAACAAAAAAGAACGAGTGTCAATTGGCTAAGACTGGGCATTGACAAATCGTAATGCTCTGATGTTTCCTCATCTTAATAGCAGAAACAGTGAAGAACGTAGAATCGTGGCCCGTGTCAGCGGATACGACCTATCTTATGGGCGCGCAATGTAAGTGAACAGTGACAAACGCTAGTCCCTTCTCGCTTTGACGTAGGATGTCGTGAGAATTCACGGCATTTAGATTTTTGCCGTGGAAACGTGTCAGCTGATTGCTCTCTCACAATGCAGGGTTGCCAATATCGGTATACTGTAGTAATTATCAACTCTTATAATTCAAACTGTTCAATATGCTTCAATAATTTTGAAATTTTTTAAAAAAACTTAAAAACAGAGTCGAATGCTATTATTTATAAAAATATAGTATAAACTATTTTTAATAGTTTGTTTCCAGTTTTGATACTTTATATTGTAAAAAATTGTAATTGAAAAGATGGATTGCTCAAAACTATATATGCGTATTGGGCAATGGCAACATTATTCAAATGAAAACAAACAAAGATGGCTGATTTCTGCGTTTTTACCACGGGCTCAACTGTTCGCACATTTGCTCGATAAGGAAGGAAAAGGAAGGAAGGGAGTAGCGTTTTTGACTAGTTCTGCTATAAGCACCTGCCCTAATCACATCACATTTGTGCCTAGCAATTTATAGTATCTCTGCGTATTCGTACATACATGGAGACACTTTGAGTACAGGTAGCAGGTTGTTTTAATGCCACATCCCACATAGGCTTGCCTGTTGAAGAAATTCGTGTCTGGTAATAATTTTCCACATCGGTGAGTACCAAGATTGCAACTATCGACAGTCATACCATGAGTCGACGCTTTTCTTTTACGAAGCTAGTAAATTATTGGAGAAGTCCGACTTCGGTAATAGTGCTGACTCAGAGTTTAGTTGCAGAACACCTTAAGATAGTAGACCGTCAGCAATGACTCATGTTGTACTTAAGTATTTATTCATCGGATTTAAGAATGTGCCCGCCTCACAGATAAGAAAAGGCAATTAATATTATGGTTATGTTGTGGTGTTTCCTTATATAGTTATGGTTCTCATATGTAAAACTATTTACAAAAAATCATGAATCTTTTTCTCTCTTTTATGATGGATTATCTGGTCATGAAATAATCTCTAACACATGGTTCAGATTCAGATGAATTTGCTCTATGTGAGATCGTAAACGATCTTTTTGATTGCTTGAAAATTTTCAATTTGGCATTAAAAAACCACCATTTTTTACCTAAAAAACGACAAATTTTTCAGAACTATTGTATAGGAAACACCTTCAACTTTTATAACTTTTTTGTTTTTTTTTTTTGTTTTTTGTTTTAGCTACTCATTCGGCCGGAATCATGCCAGAAGTTGGAGAACTTGTTTTTTGGCACCTCCGACAGCAGCACATAACTCCGTTGTTTTTCAATATTTAAAAAAAAAAATCTTAAAATATAAAAGGTGCGTTCCAAAGTAAACAGGACTTTTTGAAGAATTTAGCGCCCCTTGGTGACGCCATCCATATGTCGACTGGTGCTTAGCTATCTTGGTATCCGCAATCTTTATCGATTATCCAGTTAGAATTTAATGAATCATCGATTGGAAGTGAAGTTATTGCGTTTTAAGTGTCAGTATGTTTGTGTTATCGGTGCGAAAATGGGCTTCGAACAATGAGCCAACATATAATTTTGTTTTAAAATTGGTAAACCTTTTACCGAAACGTTTCAATTAACGAAACAAGTTTATGGTGATGGTTACCTATCCCTTAGCAAAGTGCACGAGTGGTTTCAACGTTTTCAAAGTGGTCGTGAGGACATAAATGACGATCAACATGTGGGCCAATCAAAATCCGTGATCACCGAAAATTCCATCGAAACTGCGCGTGAATTCATCAAAGTCAGCCGAAATATCATTGAAACTCCTGGATATGAAATTGAACATCTCCAAAACATCGATTTATCGCATTTTGACCGAACATTTTGGCTTACGAAAGGTGTGTGCATAGTTTGTCCCGCACAAATTGACTGACAACTTAAAATTTCTCAGGATCCAACATTCGAAGGACCATCACTTGACCAAAAATCACATTTTAACCATTAACCACTCCCCGTATTCTCCTGGTATGACACCGTGCGACTTATTCTTCTTCGGAAAAATGCATTTTCCCATGAAAGGAAAGCGTTATGCAGAAATAGAGGCCAATCAAAAGGCTTGCAGCTGCACACTGGCGGCCATACCGGCCAAGGAGCTAAAACACTCGTTCAACATGCTTTTGGCCCATGCAAAAAGCTGTATTGAAACAGAGGAAACTATTTTGAATAAAATAAATTGATTTTGCCGAAAAAACCATTTATTCTGTTTTTTTTTTTTGTAAAGTCCTGTTTACTTTGGAAAACACCTCGTATATATGAAAATATATCATATTACGTCCAAAAAACTTCGAAACATTCCATGGAGTACTTTATTTAAGAAAATCATCTAATTTTTCATGGGTTACTCTTGTATAGTCCCTTAAGATTTTTTATTGCTACCCGGCTTTGAAATCATTAAAATCACTTAGGGCTTCGTCAAAGATAAAAAAAATAATGCTTTGATCTCTTACTGGATCAAAATAATATTTCTCACATGCAATGGGGTCTAGGACCTAATGATATCTTTGGTAACTGTGAAGCAGATGAACTGGTCAGAGATGCCTCTTGTTAGTTGCAGATTTTTAATCGTCAAACATGTCGTACATATAACTGAGTCTGCTAACTATAGTAGGGGAGCTAGTAGGTTACTGTTTTTATTACTGGGAACGTCATAGAGTGACTATTCTAGAGAGGTAGAAGAAGAGGAGACTCTAAAAGAGGAGACTATAAAACATCTTCTAAGCGAATGCAAGGCTTTGTATAGAAAAATTATCACAACTTTCGATCGGGTGCTCTTGACAACAAATACAACTTTTTGTTGTGCTGATGAATTTTATCAGTAGCACCGGTTAGTTCGGAGAGGAGACATGAGTATGAGGGGAGTTTAGTACCGGTAGTATCACAGTGGGCCTCCTAAAGGTCTAGGTGCGTCGTCAGACAGCCACTCTACCTACTTACCTACCCTGTATAATCTATATTATTAAAAGAATGACATATATTTCGTTTCACCGAACCATTCTCTGGGTTATCGCGCAAAATGTCAATAACTACATTATGTACAGGTATCTCTGTTGTGGCTGAAACTGCAAGAAATTGAATGATAAAAATATTTACTCATTTATGGGATCAAAGGAGCAAAGCTGATATAACTGTATAAACAGATAAGCGCATTTGTATGTCGCAATATATATGTATAGGTAGGTACACCTATAGCTTAACGCGAAATAGAAGTAAACACAAATATTTGTGAGTACAATATGCTAATTAAGATCACCAGACCCAACGCAGCGGCCTTATCAGTTATATACATATGTATACTATATACATATATACTATGTGTGTGTGTTTGATGTCAACAATGTGCAGATAAACACGGTGAAAACATCTTGAAAACTTGCCATGATGAAGCTTTTGCAGCGTTTCTCTATTTCACAAGCCACTTGCGGGCGAAAAGCATCATTGCCGAGGAAAGTGTCACAGAGGAAGGCAGCAAATTTCACCGAGAGAAGCACAGGAAGAAAACGGCAAACCACAAAAAGTGCACAGCGCTGAATTCTCGAAACTCGAAATTGATTTAGTGACCATGTGTGACAAATCGTTGTTTGCTTGCAACATTGCTGCTGCAACAGCAACTGGCATTGCAATTGCGCTACTGTCATTGGTGAGCGTAATATTAGCTGTAATTTTGGCTTTCACAAAACTTTTCCAATTTCTTTTGAAATTAACTTTTTTTTCTCTCCTTCCAACCACGCAAGTGTGCAACTGCCAGTGCAGCGGCTGCCAACGACACGTACGTGAGCTCCGCTGCTGCGGCGGGCTCAAGTGCGGTGCCACCACCGGATGAGGCACTCATCATTGCCACTGAGGTGCAGCAGTTCACCAGCGCAGCGCTACTGAAAATCGATAATGTGTTGGTGCACAAACTGCCCGAGCGGATGCGCGTCGAGGGTGAGGCGGTGCGTGCCGAGGCAGTGCAACAGTTCGAACAGTGCGCACAGTTGGCCACAAGCAAAGAGCAAATTTGGCGTTTTAAGGAATGTGGCGCGGAAGAGTTGGGTCGCGTAATGCAGCGACTTGGCTTGCTGATTGAGCAGGCGTATAGCGGCGGGCCGAGTGTGGCGGGACATGCCTTTTGGTGGAGTCTCTTGAAATTAGTTGGATTCTTGTGAAATGTTGCATGCCAGTTTGAGACTGCACAGGCAGCACGTGTGCGGAAATGCAGCGCTGATTGTGTTAGAGAGTGATAGAGCGAGAGAGAGAGAGAGAGAGAGAGAGAGTTACTAAGGACATATGAGCTGTGGATGTTGCAAGAATTATTTGGTAAATCTAAGAATATTAATGTAAATACTTAATGTTTTTGATAAATTAAATTTAAATAAAAACAATTCATTCGATCATCCGCTCCGATTATCACACTGTCATATGATCAAATTTGACCCGGACTAACAAAAAATACGCATGTTAACACAAATCTTTATTATCAGCTTCAAATTAAGCTACCAATGTAATGGCGTCAATGCTTATTTCAGTTCTTCGTGTACTTTTTATAGGGTTCGGCTGGAATGACTATCAGAGCCCTCAGCGAATTTTGCTTTTTTCGGTTTCGGCTCAGTTTTGGAACGTCATTTGGTAGGCTATTGAGCATTTTGGACGTCATATTCATTCACCCAATTCGTTTTTCCTTGTTATACTACTGTGCCCAAAAAATAAGGTGAATTTAAACAGCGCGCGTCGAAGGATTTGGAGAATTATTGTTTTTTTAGGTTAGTAGTACTATCAGTCACATTTATGTCAAATTTCATGTCAAAATAATCATTAGTGTTTGAGATACGTGTCGTTTTGTGAGCTGCTAAAAGTGAGTTTTTCGTTTTTTACGATGTCAAAATTTGTTGAGCAAAGAATTTGCATTAAATTTTGTTTACGGAATCAATTTTCTGCTGCGGATACGTTGAGGATGGTGCAGAAAGCCTTTAGTGATGAGGCTATGAAGGCCGGCCGTGAACGTGTCGAAGACGAAGAGCGTCCAGGGCGACCATCAACCTCAACCGACGAAGCTCACGTTCAACAAATCAACGATTTGGTGTAGAAAAACCGTCGATTAACAACTAGAGACCTTGCTGATGAAGTTGGCATATCCAAAGTTTCAGCCAATATCATTTTGAAGGATGGGGCCTCAAGCGCGTAAAATCTCGACTGGTACCGAAAACATTGATTTTTTGAAATGCATTATAACTGGCGATGAGACTTGGATCTATGCTTACGACCCCGAAACAACCGATCAATCGAGCGAATATCGTGCCAAAAGAGAACCGAGACCAAAAAGATCGCGCCAAAGCGCTCAAAAATCAAGGTCATGTTGACTGGTTTCTTCGATTATCGTGATGTTGTGCATTATGAATTCCTTCCAACTGGTCAAGCAGTCAACAAGGAATATTATTTGAACATTATGCGTCGTTTGCGTAACGCTATCCGCCTAAAAAGGCCCGAATTGTAGAAAGACAATTCATGGTTTTGCCCTTGTAATTCGTGATCATTTCGCCAAAAACTCAACCCATATCGTTCCGCAACCACCGTATTCACCTGATCTGGCGCCGTGCGACTTCTGGCTGTTCACTAAGTTCAAAAGACCGCTCCGAGGACACCGTTTTTATGCGATAGAGGAGATTCAAGCCGCAGCGAAGACAGAACTGAAGGCCATCCCGGAAAGTGACTACAACCAGTATTTCGAAGATTGGAAAATCCGTTGGCATAAGTGTATTGCATCGGGAGGGAATTACTTTGAAGGGGATGAAATTGATTTGGAAAAATAAATAAAGAATTTTCACCTTATTTTTTGGGCACAATAGTACCTCCTTACTCGTTATACTTTACAAGTCCGACCATTCTAACCACTATTCACAACAAATGTACAGTAATCATGAAGAATAAGCTTTTTAAAACTTCAGCTTTATTCGTACAATTAATAACAACCGTTACTAGAACAAAAACAACAACATCCAAGATCTCCATACAAAAGTTTTGAAATCACTGCAGGTGCAAGAGCCACTCAAGAGCGTGATATTTATGTGCCGCGTACGTCGCGGTATTGTAGAAGCAACATGCAGCAGGCGGCAGCCGCAGACATGGTTACAAAATGCCACAGAGCAATAAGCAATACAAATGTTGCACGTAAACTACGCTTGCGGTTGCGCATAAAAGCACGTTGTTTGACTCGCCACAGTTTGGCATAAACATAGCGATTGCTGCCGGTGCTTATTCGGTGTGGTTAAACACAATCGGAAATGATAATAAATTGCCATTTCGACTACACTGCTCAGCACAATGCTGCCACTAAGGTGTGTGTACCCGCGTGTGAGTTCCAACAAATAGTTTTACTGATTTGCAAAATTGGACAAAATTGGAAAAAGAATTGTGCATGATTTGTTGCGATTTTTAGACAGCTGGGGCGTGCACCTATAAGCATTGGATCCACTCGATCCTCGATTCATTTCAATTTAAGTGGCAGCTGGTCAGTTTTTACCCCACTTTCTAGGTAGTCGAAAAAGTCTTTTCGTAGTTCTAATCAAACTTCAACTTACAAATTTTTTTTTTTGTATTTATAATGAACTTTAATGGACCAAATATGTACCATTTTGGTCGACCACTTTTTGCAATTTTTCCGCTAGAGACATTATTCCATCAGTGTAAAATTTTTCTGGTCTCTCGGCGAAAAACTGCGTCAAGTCATTTTCACAGGCTTAACTTGAAGCCAACTTTGCTCCATTAAGGGAGTTCTGCATTGACCAGAATAAATGGTAGTCCGATGGTGCAAAGTCAGAGCTATATGGTGGATGCATCAGAACTTCCCAGCCAAGCTCTCCCAGTTTTTGCAGTCATCAAAAATGTTCGTGGTCTAGCGTTGTCCTGATGGAAGGCGAAGACTTTTCATCAGTTGTGGCCGTTTCTTTCGATTGCTTGCTTCAATCTCATCAGTATAAACAGTAAAATGTAGAATCAATCGTTCGACCAGGAGCAGCTTAAGGCGAACGATTCCTTTTCAATCTCACCAAACACTCAGCATAACCTTTCGAGGCGTCAATACTGGCTTTGCAACCATTTATTGAGCTCCACCACGCTTGGACCATTATTTTTTTTGCACATTATTGTCGTATTTGATCCACTTTTCGTCTCCGGTAACCATTCGCTTCAGAAATAGTTCGATTTTATTTCGTTTCAGCAAATAATCGCAGATGTTAATTTGGGCTACCAAATTCTTCACAGACAATTCATGTGATACCCAAACAGCGAGCTTCTTTTTGTAGCCAGCCTTTTTTAAGGGGTACAAAACCGTTTGATGATAAATGTTAAGATACTTAGCGATATCTTGGCTGCTTATGTGAAGGTCCTGGTCAATCTTTTCCATAATTTCATCGACTTTTTCAACGATACCTTGCCTTGTGGACTTCGCATTAGCTGATTACAAACATGCGAGTTCGATCTTTATTGAAAGATTTTACTTCAGAGTATCTTCAGTAGATATCGTCCAGCTGACTGCTAAGAAGATTGATGGACATACCTGTTGTCAAAATTTAGTTCTCAGCATTTGCATAAAACCCACTTTCTTACTAGAAGATTGGCTATCCAATGTTACTGGAACTGAGGCCGTTCGAACTTCCCAAGCGATATCGTTTCGCTCTCTTCTTCTGAGGTTTTCGATCCAAATTTTGTTCAGCGATGAAGTCCATTTCTGGCTCAATAGGTATGTAAATAAGCAAAATTGCCGCAGTTAGGACAAATAACTTTAACCTGAAGAGATTCAAGAGCTGCCATTTCATCCAGAAAAACACAGGTTTGTGAGCCGGTGAAATCATCGGTCCATATTTCTTCAAAAATGATGTCGGTGGGAACCTAATTGTCAATGGCGACCGTTATTGCGCCATTATAATCGACTGTTTGATGCCTGAAATTTAAGCTCGTGATCTCGGCGACATTTGGTTTCAACAAGACGGCGCCTGTTCCCACACATCGCATCAATCAATGGATTTATTGAAAGCACACTTCGGTAAGCAGATAATTTCACGTTTTGAGCCGATCGATGGGCCACCAAGACCATTAGATTTTTCCCTGTGGGGATATATAAGTTCGCCATTTCATTTGTGCATTGCCAACGATGGAACGATGAGCTGTTCAAGATATACGACATTGACATAGTTCATCGAATTACGATACAGCTGCTACGCTGGCTACGTCATGTCGGATGAAAACACCTCAGCTCTGAGAGTATTCGACGCAATACCCGCTGTAGGAAGCAAAGGAAGACTTGCATTTTGCTGGAAAACCAGGCGGAGAGAGATCTCGCTGCACTTGGAATCTTCGATTGGCGCCAAATAGTGAAAAGGAAGTACGACTAGCGCGCTGTCGTAATTTCGGCTATAACCCCGTATACGCCAATAAAAAAGGAGAATCCCCCAGTTTATGAGATATCGCTCTAAAATTTTCTCCCCAAGTTGTGTTAATTTGAATATTATTTTTAGTCGGCTCTCTATATCATATATGTAACTGCCTTTCGGCAACCGAGGTTAACATTTTCTCTTGTGGTTTACTAATTATGGCTTCGGAGTTACCTTTCTTTTACATTCTACATATGTAATTCCAGCAAT
The DNA here is from genome assembly GCA_027475135.1 of Bactrocera correcta. NCBI lineage: Eukaryota > Metazoa > Arthropoda > Insecta > Diptera > Tephritidae > Bactrocera > Bactrocera correcta. Next base: position 77,939,539 of record CM050326.1, read on the forward strand.
TTGGGTAAGCAATTACAATAACAATACATATGGGCCACGTGTGTATATCTGAAGGCATTTTCCAAATAATTTTGCTAATTTTGGAATTACTACAATCTCTTTTGTGCAGAGTATAAGCGGGGGGAATAAAAATATTCAGGTGCAAATGCTATTTTTCTTTGTTTTACAAACCAACTTGAAGCGGCCTCGAGCATTTTGTAATCTACAGCAAGCTTAGAAATTCATTAGGTTAGAATAAATTCGGAGAAATATTTCCATTAAGTGAATGCAATTGTGCTGGAGGTACAAAATAATTGGATAATCCACACTTAAGCTGCTAAAATAGTTTTCAATTTGCTTGCATCGCTTAGGAAATGTGAGCTATGAAATTCAAAGCCGGTCAAAAGCCGGAAGCAAAAGCACGAAAAATTCAAAATAATTTATAATTGTGTTTCAACATATGTACATATGTATGTAAGTATAGTATGTATGTATTTCAAAAGACGCTTCCTATCTATGATATCTTGTTGTTTTTGTCAAACTATTAATAGCCCAACATTTGTAAGCGAAATGGATCAGCAATAAAAATGCTTTAATGAATTGACACCGCTGGGCATACCTGTTGTTGTTGCACGTGTTTTGCATACAACACTTTATTAAATTCTAATCTAAATGAAAGCCAACTCAAATTCCATCCATAAATATCCCTGCAGCACACACACACACACACTCACACGTATATGCGAACCATGTTCCACACAGAAATATGGGACATGCCGTTATTAAGAGGAACTACAAAATGTCAATCGCTCTTCGAATAATACAACAACAACAGGCGTGTAGCTGTAAATGTTGTAATTGTTGTTGTAACAGAATATTGTGTCTAGAACGGAAAAAAGTTCGAATTTTCGCAGCAAATGATGGATGTCTGTCGCGTCAAATTCAAATTTGCATGCCAAAAGGTGAAGGAAACTAGAGCGAAACCAATATGACAACAAAAACAAACAAAAGTAATAATAGAAATGGACGATGTTTGGCGTCTGTGAAAAAGTTATTGTTGTGCAGATTTTTTAAATGTTTTTGTAAATCTGTTTCATATTTTTTTATACCCTGAATAGGATATATTAAGTTTTTCACGAAGTTTGTAACACCCAGAAGGAAGCGTCGGAGACCCTAAAAAGTATATATTTACATAAATTATCAGTATGTCGAGCCGAAAAATTATTCAGATCGGATTTCTATAGCATATAGTTTCCATTCAAACTTAACACATAGATACTAAAAGAAATGAACCTGTGAAGGGTATATTAGCTTCGAAGCAACCGAAGTTAACGTTTTTTCTTGTTTCATACCCTCAGCAGGATATAACGGGTTTTTCAATAGGGACGTTACAAAAGTAGACCGATAGGGACAGCAAACGACGCCATATTTTCCCGCTTTTTTGATATTTCTCTTCAGTAAAGTTTGTCATTTCATTATGGAAAGATATACAATCCTACAAGGAGTAGAAATTTCTAATATTTGTCACCGAAATTCGGAGTCGGCGGACTTAGCTTTAAGAGCACTACGTCCAGTTTATGGTTGTCACAATCGTCCTGTTAGATCAACAATTGAGCGTCTAGTGGAAAAATTTGAATCCACAGGCACAGTACAAAATGTTCCCGTGCCAGTGGGACAAAGAAATGACCGTAGTGTCGAGAATATTGCTGCCGCTGGCGCATCAATTGAGGAAGACCCAAATCAATCTTTCACACATCGTTTTCAAGCGTTGGGCAAATTTAGCGAAAAGATCTTGGCCTACATCCTTACAAGACCAAATTCAGGCAAGAACTGAAACTGAGACTGACTACCAGAATCGACGTATGTTCATAAATTGGGCTGGGCAAAAAAGTTGAAAATCATCCGGATTTTGATCGAAAAAATATCTTGGACGATAAGGCACATTTCCGGCTGAATGGCTTTGTCAATAAGCCAAATATGCGTTATTGCTCAGACGGCAATCTAGACATACTCCATGCATTCCGAAAAAATTACGGTTTGGGGCGGCTTATGGGCCGACGGCGTCATTAGGTCGTACTTCTTTCGTGATGATCAAGACCAGCACGTTATGATAACTTAATATTTTTGGTCCGAATTGGATGATATGGACTTTGACAATATGTGGTTCCAACAGGCTGGCATCACATCGATTCATTGAAAATCGAGTTTGGTGAAATTGTCAAATCAATTAGCCGCCTAAGTCGTGCGATTTGACGCCATTAGATTCTTTCCTGTGGTGCTACGTCAAGTCTATGGTCTACGCCAACAAGCCAGCGGCTTTGATGAACTTCGTAGAAATAACGGACGAGAAATTGCAGTATCGGCCAATTTATGCTTGAAAACCGTCGAAAATTGGGGTCCACGTCTAGACTTCTGCAAGCGGGCCAGTGGTGACCACACAAAAGAAGTCGAGTTCCATACATAATAGCATCGAATTTTGTTTCACAGGAATAAGGGGGTATTCTACGCTAGAATTTTGAAAAAATCGATTTTTTTTTTTTCATTTATTTAAAGTTTAGACTTTCAAAAATATGACTTTGGAAGGATTTTTCAAAATTCGATTTATTTTCGGAGATACGGCTGATCTTGTGAGCGTCCGTGTTCACTAGAATTGTCTCCTAAACTTTAAACGTGTTTTTCTCGAAGCTACTTTTTTCCACACGGTATTGACATTATCTCAAGTTCTATACAACCGATTTACTTGAAATTTTGTGTGAACCTTCTTTATATAATCTTTTATCGTTCCTACCTGCATCGTGTCAAAATTTTTGTTTTTAATATTAAAAAAAATTCAGGAATTTCAAAATAAAAGCGTAAAAAATTATTTTTATTTTCAGGCAGTCGCCATTTTTCAAAGAAATTTTGTTTCGTGTTTCCTATAACAGCATCCTTACTGATTAAGAATTTCTTTTGATTTTTTTCTTCAGACAACCAGGAGAGTCAGGATCAATATCACCAGGATGCGCCATGTTTTTTTAGACCTGTCTCTGCCCTCCTCTAATCATTTTAATTTTTAATATTTTTTGTAAAATTCTTTTTATGTATTCTTAAGATATCAATAAAAACATCATAAAAAAATGTATAGTAAAAATATTTTTGGTTTTTTGTAAATAAAATTCAAAAAACTGCCCAAAATTTGATTTCTAGACTAGAATACCCCCATAAAGAATTCCATTGATAACCCGATCCGTTAAAAAACATTTGTAGCGCTCTTATTGAAACCCCAGTTTTATATATGTGACCTGGTCTACGAAAAGGGGGCTTAGGTGTCAAAAAAAAAAATAATTAATTAATTAAATAAAATAAAAAAAAAATTGAAAAAAACAAAATAAAAAAAATTATTTTTTGACACCTAAGCCCCTTTTCGTAGACCAGGTCACATATTATATATTACATAATTGATCAGCACGACAAGCTGAATGGATTTAGCCATGTTCGTCTGTCTGTCCGTCCACCTCTATATACTTAAACTAATTTTTCAGTCTTTAAGATAGAGATATCGCTCTGATGGTTTGTACACGTCCTTTTCTTCTTAAGTAGCTGCTCATTTGTCGGAACTGCTGATATCGGACTACTATAGCATATAGTTGCCATACAAACTAAGCGATTATTTTGAATTTTGCTACAAAAAATGCACTTGTGAAGGGTATTATGGCTTTGGTTCGGTCGAAGTTAATATTTTTTTTGTTTTTTTTTTCTTTTTGCTTTTATGAAAATTCCATTAGAATGATAAAGAGTGAAAACTGCAGGAAATGCCAATAGCAAAAACAACAACAGCACTGAAACAAGCTGAGGAATATTTTCACGTATATGTATGTATATGTGTATGTATGTATATGTAATGTATATGTTACGTATATTTGTGATGCAGCTCTGTACGTATAACCATAAAAGAATCGCAAAAATACACCGTCCAACTGAGCCCAGCCAAAAGGAACAGCAGATGTTGCAACAAATTTCTACTGCCTCAGTGCGAGATAACACTAACAACAACAAAAATAAATACTAATAAAGTACTTTACCTACAGCAGTCAGCAGGTAACGGCTTTCCTTAAGAAGTTTCAGCAAAAAAGTTGCAAAAAAAAAGAATTTATAAAAGCAAAATACAACAACAAATAAACATAAAGTGAGCAAGTCGCGAAGATGCAACAGCTGATAAGGAAACTGTTTAGTTTTTAATTTTGCAAAGAAAATATGCCACACCAAATGCGCTACACAGCAACAACAAGGCTCTGCTGTGCATTTACCTGTAAAAACAATCAACATGTTGGAGCTTCAAATTAAAAAAAAAAAACACTTTCAGTATGTAAGTAAATATGTTAACACGCACTTAATAAAAATGCGAATTCGCAAATAAACGCATACTTACATACATACAAATATACTTTTGCTTTTGTATATAAGAGGCAAGCAATATTATGCGCTGCTATTTGTATTAAGAAATGGAACCCTTTTTGAAGAAAAATGGAGCGAAATGTTTAAGTAACTAACATAAATATATAGATTATAGATGTAATTACATTTATATGCATGTGTAGTTGTCCAGAAAAAAAAGTAGTGAGCAAATGAGAAAAACGAATATTTTAATTTTCATTAACAAAAATGTGTTTTTTCCCCAAAATTTGTGCGCAATGTAAATGATCTATTAATATTTCCACATTTCATATACTACCGTGCCCAAAAAATAAGGTGACATTGTATTTATTTTGAAAATTCTTTATTTATTCTTCCAAATCAATTTCATCCCCTTCAAAGTAATCCCCTCCCGATGCAATGCACTTATGCCAACGGATTTTCCAATCTTCGAAACACTGGTTGTAGTCACTTTCCGGGATGGCCTTCAGTTCCGTCTTCGCTGCGGCTTGAATCTCCTCTATCGTATAAAAACGGTGTCCCCGGGAGCGGTCTTTTGAGCTTGGTGAACAGCCAGAAGTCGCACGGCCCAGATCAGGTGAATACGGTGGTTCCGGAACGATATGGGTTGTGTTTTGGCGAAATGATCACGAATTACGAGGGCAGTATGGGATGGTGCATTATCGTGGTGTAAAAACCAATAATTGTCTTTCCACAATTCCGGCCTTTTTAGGCGGATAGCGTTACGCAAACGACGCATAACGTTCAAATAATATTCCTTGTTGACTGTTTGACCGGTTGGAAGGAATTCATAATGCACAACACCACGATAATCGAAGAAAACAGTCAACATGACCTTGATTTTTGAGCGACTTTGGCGCGATTTTTTTGGTCTCGGCTCTCTTTTGGCACGATATTCGCTCGATTGATCGGTTGTTTCGGGGTCGTAAGCATAGATCCAAGTCTCATCGCCAGTTATAATGCATTTCATGACACCCTGGTAGTCGGAAAGCATCGTTTCACACACTTCAACGCGACGCCTTTTTTCCAAAAAATTCAATGTTTTCGGTACCAGTCGAGATTTGACGCGCTTGAGGCCCAAAACATCCTTCAAAATGGTATTGGCTGAGCCTTTCGATATGCCAACTTCATCAGCAAGGTCTCTAATTGTTAATTTTCAACACCAAATCTTTGATTTGTTGAACGTGAGCTTCGTCGGTTGAGGTTGATGGTCGCCCTGGACGCTCTTCGTCTTCGACACGTTCACGGCCGGCTTGGAACTCACTATACCACTTGTAAACATTTTTTTTAGACATAGCCTCATCACCAAAGGCTTTCTGCACCATCCTCAACGTATCCGCAGCAGAAAATTGATTCCGTAAACAAAATTTAATGCAAATTCTTTGCTCAACAAATTTCGACATCGCAAAAAACGAAAAACTCACTTTTAGCAGCTCACAAAACGACACGTATCTCAAACACTAATGAATATTTTGACATGAAATTTGACATAAATGTGACTGACAGTACTACCAACCTAAAAAAAAATAATTTTTCCAAATCTTCGACGCGCGCAGTTTAAATTCAAATGTCACCTTATTTTTGGACACAGTAGTACATATGTACATCTATATATAAATGCATGCACATTATTTAAAAAAATGCAAATTCTTATTTCTTAAAAAAATAAAAGAAAATGCAAAATCATTAGTCATCAACTGCAATAATTTCCACTTGAACAAAGAAGCATTTTTAATTTGTTATGCGTAACTAATCAAATATGCTTTTTAGATCATGTACATGTACAGTATGTATGTATGTATATATTTATATCTAAAAATTATACTTGTAGTGCAAATAATAATAGATTTGTAAATCAAAGCTTGGAATTAAAGATAACACAGTCAACTGTACGCATTTATATGCACACACACACATACTAGCATTATAAGAATCTTTTATTAATAAAACTGCAGCCGTTTAACCGACATTTACATACATAGTTATACATAAGTATGTGTATGTGTATAACCCTAAAAACATCATGTGTCATACAAATGTCAAATAATGCGGATAAGCAAATAAACAGTTTAAATGAAAAATCTACGCATGGCCGAGGTAATTTTCTAGCCAAACTGGAATATAAAAGCCATGATAATCGCTAGCGACAACAATTTAAAACGAAAATTGAAACGAAAAAGTTGCAAAGTTAAAACGAGAATTCCAGTCAAAACTTAGTATGAAATTTTTAGTAATTTTAGCATTATTTTGCGCTATTGTAGCGGTAAAGGTAAGCTTTTCTAAAGGCGTTCACTTTTGTAATACATACACCCACTGGTGTTCATAACCTCAAACCGAATTACTTGCATTTCTAAAATATGTAAACATTCTACAAATATATAAAAGTTTATGAACATAATTCAGCCACAAACTTTTGTACATAACCTTAAAAGCGTGCATTTTAATCACAAACTCACCTTTCAGGCACAACTCAATCTTGGCTTGGGCTTAGGTATCGGGCGAGCTGGCCCACCGCCGCCGGAGTTTTTCCAAAATGTCATTCTCAATGCAGAAGCACAGAAAGTTCTCGCAACTCCCAGTTTACCCGCTGATTTACAACAGCGTGTACTGGACACACTGAGCAATTCTGAATCCGGTTTCAATAATTGCAGTACCCTGACCACATTGCCCTGGTTTCAAATGCGTTGCGTTGCTTTACAACTATCGAAGTCCAAAGCTGAATTGAAGGCCATAGATGACGAAGCAAAAGCGAGGGCCCAGGCAGCTGCAACAGCGGAAGCAAGCGCACCAGCTGCCGCAGACGCAATAAGCATTTAAATTTTATAAAAATAAGTAATATATTAACTGAATATAATTACCTTTAATACTTTAATATAACATTCCAATTTGTTACACTTTGCAGACATTGCATCTAATTCACACGAATTTTAGAAATAAACTAAACTGTCAATACATGGTGTTTGTTATGAAATAAAAAATATTTTGAAATATTTCCTTCCGCTTGCAATTGAATTGTACGATAATTAAACCTACACCCTGTGCTTTATACTGCTTTATCAATGTTGAAAAGTGGACTGCTTTACCAGCAGAAATAAGCCAGAGAACGTATATCATTTATAATTTACGTTCTCTGATGAGCTTTTCTACGAATGTCATAATCAGCCCCAAAACTGCCAACTGTCAAATTGTCAGGGTCGAATCGCCCCCCACTGTTGGTGAACGTTGGCGAATGTTGGCGCAGTGCTAAACATTTTACCAGTCATTTCTTCTCCTATCTCCAACATACACCGAAAGCTCCGCTACGAAGTACACAAATTCTTTGGATGTGAAATATCGATTTGCAGCGCGAGAAAAGTCCATTAGCCCAAAAAACACACAAAAAATTGAATAACGTTGAAGAAAATCGGAGTATCTAACAAAAAAACAAATTCCAAGTGCAAATCGAAAGTCCACAAAGTCGCTGAATCGTTTTGGAAAACCAGTAAAACGCGTAATTAATAGCTCTAGTGAAAATCGCAGTGTGTGACTTGACGACTGAGTGAAAAAGCGAAAGTAGCAGGGATGGCGTTCGCAGGATTAAAGAAACAAATTAACAAGGCGAATCAGTATGTGACGGAAAAAATGGGTGGGGCGGAGGGCACAAAGCTGGATATGGACTTCATGGAAATGGAGCGTAAGACGGACGTCACCGTTGAACTGGTCGAGGAGCTGCAACTGAAGACGAAGGAATTCCTTCAACCAAATCCAACGGCACGTGCTAAAATGGCAGCCGTCAAGGGTATATCGAAACTATCTGGTCAGGCCAAGTCCAATACATACCCTCAGCCAGAAGGTCTACTCGCCGATTGTATGCTAATGTATGGCAAGAAGCTGGGTGAGGATAATAGTGTATTCGCGCAAGCGCTTGTCGAGTTCGGTGAAGCGCTGAAACAAATGGCTGATGTAAAATACTCACTGGATGACAATATTAAGCAAAATGTTTTAGAACCATTGCATCACCTACAAACTAAAGAATTGAAGGAGGTAATGCATCATCGTAAGAAGTTGCAGGGAAGACGCCTCGATTTTGACTGCAAGCGTCGCCGGCAAGCTAAAGACGAGGAGATTCGTGGCGCCGAGGAGAAATTTGCCGAATCGCTGCATTTAGCGCAAATGGGCATGTTTAACTTGCTCGAAAACGACACAGAACACGTGTCACAATTGGTAACGTTCGCTGAGGCGCTTTACGAATTCCACTCGCAGTGCGCTGAAATACTGCGCGGCTTGCAGGAGACACTTCATGAAAAGCGAGAAGAGGCTGAATCCCGACCAAAAGCTGAATTTGTGCCCAAAACATTGTTAGATCTGAATCTCGATGGCACCGGCACTAACGATACGGACAGCGTGAGCACACCGGCACATAGGGCTTCAGCGGCATCACCGCTACCCTCGCCCTTGCGCTCGCCAGCCAAATCGCTGGTGCCGGGAGCTACAACACCACAACGCCAACAGCAACCATGCTGTCAGGCATTGTACGATTTCGAGCCAGAGAATCCGGGCGAATTGGGCTTCAAAGAAAACGATACCATTACATTGTTGAGCCGTGTGGACGACAATTGGTATGAAGGCTCTTTAAATGGACGCACCGGCTACTTCCCACAGTCATATGTGCAAGTTGTGGTTCCACTGCCCAATGGCAATTAAGGGGAGCACGCTTAGCTGCTACATTTGATGAGAGCAAAGCACTTCATCACTCCATAAGCAACTAGTTGACAAACAATAATTAATTATTTAATATTAAATTTAACAGTTAATTAAATTTAAAGCTACTTAAAAGCATAGAAGCATCAAAGAAAAATCGCAAACAAATTGAGATGTGTATTTATTATAATTATTAAACTCGATGGAAATTATAAAATTTATAAAAAATTTCAAAGATCAATTCATAAATACTTCAATTACAATTCAATTTGAAATCTTGGAACTTTTAAAATGATATTTGTAACTTATATGAAACAAAAATAACAAAAACAAAAACCGAAAATTGATTGTGCTACTATGAGTATTTATGTAATTCCTAACTTATTGCCTACCTATCAGCCTGTTATCATAAAAAGGAATATCATCCAAAATTGTTGTCATTTTTAAGTCATTGCATACCCTAACCTACACATACCTACACACATACACATAAAAGCAAACTTGTTCCCTATTTCCCATTTCTTGCTCTTAACTTTAACCTACATTGTGTGTGTTGTTTTGTTATTTATATTTATATATATGTATTTATTAAGCATAATACAATAATATTATATACGTGTATATTTATTATAACTCTTACATTAATCGTATATATGTTTTCGAGGCGAAGTAAAACTGACATAAACAAGAATAGAAAACAAAAACGATAAATAAATAAAAAATAAAACGAGAGCGAGAGCTCTCTAATTCCTAAATACCTTAAATATACCTTATACATTTATTGAAAAGACCTTAAATAAACTAAATAAACATAAAGTTTGAACACGAAACCATCTGAACTGTATTGTATTGAAAATGGTGTACCACTGAAGCTAAAAACAAGTGTCATAATTTAAACCACTGAATAAAATATACGTTTAAACTAAAAACAAAGAATACAGTGGTCTAGAAATAAAACGGATAGGTTTTATAATTAGCTGTGTTAAACTAATTATTTTAGTTTGTTAAAGTTTATCATGTAACTATGTAAGCTGTTAAGGAATGTCGAAAATATGTATAAAAAGCAAACATTTGCGTTTATATGTAAGTACAGCAAATGTGTGCTGGTACAATGAGAAAAAGCGTTAAAGCTATCAACGCTGGATGTGCGGTTTCAAAAAGTTTTTGTTTAAAGCTAACTTTAAATGGATTTTGAACAATTAAGTGTTTGTAAAGTGATACGTATATACGTGCATGTATTTATTTGAAATATTTCATGAAAGTTTGCTGCCTTTTATAAAGAGCTACTTAGGGAAAAATGTTAAACAATTGAAAAATAAAATGCATTGTAATTTCAAAGAAAGTTCGGTTGCAAATATATATTTTTTTATTATTATTTGAATATTTTTTTGTATAATATGCTAGTTTTTAAATAACATTTTATTAAATAAACTTTTTGCTGTAATTAATTTGTATGCAAACTATTGCTTTAATGCCACATAATGCTCATACTATTTTGTTGTCTAACATTCCAAGCTATCTTAAGTACATATTTAAAAATTTTGCATATCTTTCTTTATTATTTCTAAGCACAAAGCCAAAACTTGTCCGTTATTATTTTTATGGCACTGTCACTCGAACGGATTACTATCCGATTAATGTACTGATAATAATCAAGTAGTTACCGTTTGGTAGCGTTACCGATAGCGTTTGTGAGGATTTTTGAACATATATATTATGAAAGAAGAAAGTCGAAGGTGGTTTAGTAGTCTCATGTTGGAATATAAAACACAAAACAAAACAAAAAACTAAAAATAAAACAAAAACTAAAAATAAAAATAAAAAAATTCAAAAACATTGGTTTAATAATTGTATACATACATACAATATATAGAATAAAAGGCTAAACATAACGAAAAACAATAATGTATTGAAAATATATACATACTTACATACATATATGCAACTTGATGCAATTACGATGAATTATAACAATAATAATTGTAATGGAGATTTACAAGTGTAATAATGTAACAATTACCTACCCCTATACATACATACATACTATATACACATAATTAACGTTAATATGAAATATGAAAATTAACTATAAAGCTACCGCAAATGAAGATATAGAGATGAAGACGGCGTGTATAAGGTTTATGATATTGCTGATATTAAGATATAATATGTATTAATTACGTTATGCAAACAAACAAGCAAAAAAACTTACAAAAATTATTGAAGCAAAGCGCGACAAATATGAAGGCAAAAACCCAATAACAAAAACCAAAAAGAAATTAATAAAATTTAATTTTTAATGTGTCTTTCGTTCCAACACAAGTATTCTTTCTTCCACGATTATTTCATTTTCGTTTTCTTTGCATTTTATATGCTTACTGAATTAGCTGCTATATCATCTGGTTTATTATTCCCCCTCACCATCCACCGCCAACATCCTATAACGGCTACTTATTTACATACACCTGCTAGGTGAATGCCAACACCCCCGTCAATTGTCACAGCAACGAGTCATTAGCCGCCCTCCGGCATTGAGAGACGCCAACACTGTTGTGCGATCCTTTCCTAGTTTGCTTCTGTTTCATTTATACGCTAATAATTATACTGAATTCTTTCAATCCCCCGCGCTGTGGTTAAAAAACAAATAAATATAATTAAATTGGGGGCGGTAAATGGCTATCTCTATGACAACAATGTCAATGCCAAGCGGCGGCCAATTCATACTCACTTGTGCATATTGAAGAGCACAGAACACAGCATCAGCTCTATTATCAATAGCTTCCATGCTCCCCGCTACTGCGCATCCTTGAATGCGCACAGCCACAAACAATCCATGATATATTTGTAAATGTGTACGCTTGTGTACACATACATACATACATATGTACATGATGTTCTAGTATTGGCATTTTGGCGTTGTTGGAATTTTCGGAATTACCCCCAAATGGAATCAAGGCTATTAAGTATGTTGGCGCCAAAGTGATTGTGACCTCAAAGGAGTAGCCTGTGTTTAAGCTCAATAATTATGGTGTAGTGTGTGGACCGAAATGAAGAGTTGGCGCCAAAGAGGCTCACAAAGGTTTCGCTACTGTGAAAATCTATCTTTCTTTTTAATAATACATTAATAGAAATACATATATGTTTGTATACGTGTGTGCATTTACCTTGATGTGCGGATGTGTGTTTACAAGGAGGTTAGGATAAATCACTTATTTGATTTGCCTTAACTTGTAGATTCCTTTTAGGGATCTATACCAACTTAATGAATTAATGTTTATGATTTTGTTTTTATAAAAGTTGACTGTTCAACTTCGAGCTTGTTATTGTTGTCGTAACTTTGTTATAATTTTTAAGTATTGTATTACAAAATTCTTTTGCCATTTACATTAAATAAAAGTTAATTTCCTTCGAAACAATACAAATATTGAGGCTTTTTATGGTCGATAAATAACCAATTGAATTGTTTCATAAATTCAATTTTTATAAAAAAAAAAAAATAATAAATTAATATTAACGGAAGTAAATTGTTTGGCTTCCTTTATTTATCAAAAAGCTTTTCACTTCATCTGGCAACATTTTATTAACTGTAATGTGGCAACTTTGCCGATTGTCAAAAGCTTCCAGTTGGTTTCCAATTAGAAACGTCATTGTCGTGTGTCAAAAAGCCGATGACGTTCTTCTGTGCTTATTCATATATCTTCCAATTATCACTGATATTCACATTTGATTCAGATTTTTTGGTGGTAGTGTCTAGTCGAGTTTGTGCAGATTCGTGGACGGAGCGAACAGATAAATTAAATGTAATTAACTAATTGTATATTAAAATTAAATTTAAAATTTAAGTTTTTATAAATTACTGTTACCTCGCAATAGACTGTTCGTTTGGGATTTGGTTGATCAGACAGTTAGTGTATTGGTAGTGTGTGAAATTGAAGTTTGTGGAAGGGGCGTTGTGAAAATTGTTGCTTCTCAGTAAGAAATATCGGGGCGGAATACCTGCCTACGGATAATAAACGCCAGCAAGTCCCAGCACATACACTTACAAGTGGCAGTGGTGCAAGTGGAAAGAAAATTGTGACGGAATTTTTCCAAAAATAAATTTGTATACGTGTGTGTGATTCATAGCCAAGTATTGTAGGACGAATTTGTGAAATTCAGTTAAAATAACAAGCGAAAGTTGGAAAACCAAATATAAATCCAAGCAATATTAAATTAGTGTGTTTCTTTTTTGTTTTCTTATAAATTATTACAGCCCTTTCTGTGAAGTGAAGTCTTGCCGTGTGAAGTTGCCGCTACATAAACGTTCGCTATATTGTTGTGTAAAATTGTAACAAAATGTTTAGTTTTCTGAAGCGCGAGAAAAATAATCAGGAAGTGGTAGAAAATGTGGTTGGCGAGCTAAAGAAAATCTACCGCAGCAAGCTGTTACCTTTGGAGGAGCACTACCAGTTCCATGATTTTCATTCACCCAAGCTTGAAGACCCAGACTTTGATGCCAAGCCAATGATATTGTTGGTGGGTCAATACTCAACTGGTAAAACCACGTTTATACGTTACCTGCTGGAACGCGACTTCCCCGGCATTCGTATCGGTCCTGAGCCCACAACAGATCGTTTTATTGCCGTAATGCATGATGAGAAGGAGGGTGTCATACCTGGAAATGCACTTGTTGTCGACCCGAAAAAGCAATTCCGTCCACTAAGCAAATACGGCAATGCCTTTTTAAATCGTTTCCAATGCTCCACTCTCAACTCACCCGTCTTACAAGCGATTTCCATTGTTGATACCCCTGGTATTTTATCAGGCGAAAAACAACGCATTGATCGTGGTTACGATTTTACCGGTGTCTTAGAATGGTTTGCAGAACGTGTGGATCGAATTATATTACTCTTCGACGCTCATAAACTCGATATCTCAGATGAGTTTAGACGTTCCATTGAAGCGCTTAAGGGCCATGACGACAAAATCCGCATTATACTCAACAAGGCTGACATGATTGACCACCAACAATTAATGCGTGTATACGGTGCGCTTATGTGGTCTTTGGGCAAAGTGCTGCAAACACCCGAAGTAGCGCGTGTCTATATCGGCTCATTCTGGGATCAACCACTACGTTTCGATGCCAATCGTCGCCTCTTCGAGGATGAAGAACAAGATCTGTTCCGCGATTTGCAATCACTGCCACGCAATGCAGCGCTGCGCAAACTTAACGATTTGATTAAGCGGGCGCGCCTGGCGAAAGTACATGCCTTCATAATTTCTGAATTACGCAAAGATATGCCATCAGTGTTCGGTAAAGATAGTAAAAAGAAGGATCTTATTAAGAATCTGGGTCAAATCTATGATCGCATTCAACGTGAACACTCCATTTCACCGGGTGATTTCCCAGACATCAAGAAAATGCAGGAGGTATTGCAGCATCAAGACTTTAGCAAATTCCATTCTCTAAAACCACATTTACTGGATGTTGTTGATAATATGTTAGCCAAGGACATCGCGCGACTAATGGAAATGATACCGCAAGAAGAAATGACGCTCGTGTCCGAACCAGTGGTCAAGGGTGAGTTGTAGTTAGCATGTCATTTATGTCAAACTTCAAAATTTTTGTGTAGTGTCATTGCTTGTCGGTGTGGGCGCATGCATGTCTCTGCTTTTGCTAGTGAAATTTAACCCCTACTTTGTGTCTAATTCAATTTTCATAATCATATTCTTATATTCATATTTGTTTTGTTTCAATACCCAATTTAATATCTTAAATTTCTTATGTATTTTTTTATATGCTGATGTATGCGATTCGCCTTACTTGTAACTAATCAGAACTCAAAGGTAAATGACACTACAAGAATTAATATTTCGAACAAATACTTTAAGTGTATCACAGTCACAGAATGAGAATTTTTAAATTGTAAAAAGTATATATTTTTTGGTTATACATATGTATTCTCATGCAAATAAAATACTTGCTAGCGTATTGCGGCGTTGATCTCATGTCCAATTAGAACTCAAAACTCTGAAAAATGTCAAGATAAGTTTGTAAATACAAACAAACAAACCCTATAAAATTCTTTGAAATTTCGAAAGCATTTTATTACACAGAGGTACATACATATATATTTGTGTTAGAAATGGGCACGTGATCTCCCTCCAATACCATTACTCAAAAACCGTTGGAACCTCAATTTCTTCACATTGCTTTTGCAATACGCCAGCAAACACGTCTAAAACAGTTGACCCAGTTAGGAGAAGAAATAAAAACTAGAAGACAAAGTATTTAACACAACAACAACGACAGAGGAAGTCATTGTTGGTTACTCATCGTGATTTACCATGTCGGCAAAACAAGTTTTTGCCGGCAAAGCAAAGAATTGCCATAGATAAAATTGAAAAGTAGCAAAATAGGCGGTAGCCAAGCACGACACACATGCGCATAAAAGCTGACAATAACATAAAAAATAAAACAAAATCGAGTTGAGTAAAAAACAAAACATTATTTGAGCTTGAAGTATCTGCGAAAATCCAACGAATCATGACTTCAGAAGTGTAAATAAAGTGAATTTTTCAAAGAAAACTGAAAAGCCTTCATAGTCATATGATGGGCTGGCTCTTACCGCTTTTACCATGGTGCACTTCGTTATGCGAAAAATATTTTTTATGTTGATGGCTGTGAAGATGTAGTTGGTTGCACAAATGTTTAATGATTTGGCACCCATTAAATTAACTATTCGCACTAAATACTTGTACAGTCGTGAGTAGAGTCTCAAAGAAATTTGTTGCAAACTGCTGTGAGTTGACCATTTTACTGAAATTTGACAGTTGGAAGTAGTATTTTGTTGTTGTTAGTGGAAGGCGTAATACTAACCTCATAAATTCTTTAAATAGAATGTTTAATATTTCAAACTTAAATGTTGCTAAACCAGAAGCATGCATTTATTACTTAAACTTAAAATTTCTCTATATCTATATAATTCGCCTGCTTTTTATGGCGCCAAACTCGCCACTTAGATAAGCTGTTTGCCGCTGCTACTGCTGCTAATTAATAAACAAATATGCATAGAGAAGGCTATGATGTAATAATATATATGTATGTATGTAGATAAGTATGCATATAAAAACGCCTGGCGTTTCAAGTTATTATGCAATACACTTTGCTAACTTAAGCTCTCATCGTTTTCGCGCACACCAACTGATAAGCGTACTCTCTGACATACATATATATGTATGTCAGGTATATTAATCTAAGCGGAGAAATAAAAAATAAGTAGTGGCAATAAATTAAGTAAAATGCTCTCACGGTTTTATTTTAAAATAATTTTTGTAGCGAAAGCGATTTTTATTTACAGATTGTGGTATATTTTTTATAAGCGTAGCCCTCGAAACTGAGCAGTTACTGGGAATTCTTTATTTTTTTGTTATTTTTGGTTTTTCTTTTGCAATTTTTTATCAATTTAAACAAAAAAAAACCGTAATTATTCGTCAGCTTCTCAAACCACAGTAAAATTTTACAAATTACTTTTGTGCATAAAAGATTTTTATTGCAGGCAGAATCATGAGCAGAAATCAGCTCTGATAAGTTCGGAATGTCATCACATTTTATGTGGTTGCTAAGTATTTTTACTTTTTTAGAATGTTTGCTCTGGAGCTGTAAGTAGGTCGACGCACTGTGATGCATCAGAATAACTTATTTACACTAGTACTTATATAAGTACTTCTACATTTCGTTATATGCATATATTTTTTAAATAAATATACGCTTCACATTATACCGAAAGCAGTCGAAACAGCGCTTTTAGCCCGGTTGCATTATCTGCTCCACACATCCGCTAACCAAATTAATTACCGTCATACGGCTAAGGGGGCTTTGTTCTTGTTTTCTCTTATGAAAAAATAAACCTGTTGACCAATTTATATATATACATACATTCATATATGCAATTCACATGACAGTGTTAGCAATGCACGGCTTAGCGTTGACTCACGCCATTAATTTTTTATGAAAGAAAAAATAGAATAAAATTAAAAAGTTTACACTTAAAACGTTTCTAATTGCTGGTCGCAAACTTAATATATGTTTCCCTACATACATATGTACATTCAACTGAGATTACTGAATGTAAAATTGACTATTTACATACATATGCACATATCGACTTTATGCATATGCCTGTATGTTTGTCTGTGTTCATTAAGCCACTATTATGTATAAGTACATACATATGTGAAAGTGCACCTTATTTCAAATATTTGTTAAATTAGTCGTTGCTCTGACCGGAACAACGGTCCAACACATTTAGATTTAAATAAGCTGTGTCAAATAATCAACTGAGTCATTCCAATGCGAATTGTCATTGTTTGGCGTAAGATCAAGAGCACAAATAACAGTAAATAATGTATTTTTTAGGAATAGGAATAGTTGCCAATACAAACTAAACGATCGGAATCAAGTTCCTGTAAGGAATATTTTTTTTATTTAAGGAGAGTATTATAACTAGGGTGCAACTAAAGTTAACGTTTTTTTTTTTTGTTTTTTTATATAATATAATGCAATCAGATATTTATTTGGAATTCGGTACGAAAATAATTCTTTTATTTATCGCTAAAAATTAGCAGCCACATTTTGTTTTAAATCAATAGCTCAGAAAAAGTTTTTCCACTTCAGTCGGTTCATCTTTAATATTTTTTTTATCGATCCAGACAAAAAAATCAATTTCTTTCCAGCCCAAAACTCTCACATTACACCACAGCTAATGGCACTTTGCATTATTTACAAATTTGTGTTGTTGTCACAAATCCAGTTATATTAACAGCGAACTTGTTTGCGTGCACCTTACAACTGCCTCGTAAAGTTCAAGGTCTCCAACAAAAGCTAATACATTATTTAGTTAATTCAATCACACAGCTGCTAGATTTCTGAGTCACGCTGCGTAAATATTTGTATTTGTAGTCATTCGATTTGTATTTTACCTTAATTATTATATTGAAGCTTGGTATGGTATGTTATGCCTGGATTTTTATAATTCAACCCTTTAAATTCGAAAAAAATTTAATGTTAAAATAAAATATAAAAAATATTAATTTAATATTTTGATATGTTTTAAACTCATAATTTTAAATATTTTTTTATTTTTTTGAATTTTTTTTTGCTTTTTCATTTTATAATATTTTCTTATTTTAGTAGTTTATTTATATGTTTGAATTTATTTATTTATTTTATTTTTTTCATTTTAATTTTTTTTTCACTTTTTTGTTTTTATAAATTTTACAATGTTATTTTTTATTTTTTGTAATTTCTTAATTATGTTTTTTATTTACTATTTTTTTTACTTTTCTTTTATACTTTTTATAATTTTATATTTTTTGTTTTTGTTTTTAGTTCTTTATTAAATTTATGAATTTTTTATTTTTTATTTAAATTTTTTATGTGTTTGTACTCTTTTATTTTTGATTTTTATTTTTTTTTTTTTGACTTTCCTAAATTTTTATTTATTATTTTTTTTTTAATTGTTTTGTATTTTTTTTTTTAATTTTCTTATAGTTCTCTCATAGTTCTATACAATTATACATATGTATATTTCAAGCTTTAATTTTTTTAATGTGTTTTTACTCTTTTATTTTTTAATTAATTTTTAGTTTTTATTTAACATTTTTTATAATGTTTTACAATTATACATACATATGTAATATGATTTGCATTTCTTCCTTTTTTCTATTTTATAATTTTCTTAATTTTATTTTTTTTTATTTATACTTATTTTAATTGTTTGTTTAAATTTTTAATTTTTTTATTTTATTAACTTTTCAATTATATTTTTTTTTTTTTTAATTTTTTTTTAACTTTTTTTATTTTCTTTTTTTTTAATTTTTCTTTTTTTAATTTTTTATTTGTATTATGTTTGTTTTTTATTTGACAATCAAATTTAATTTTTTTATGTATTTTTTATTTTCCATTCGTTTTTTTTTATTTATTTATTTTTTTGTTCTTTTTTCATTCTCCCTTTTTATTTTAGTTTTTTTGCTTTATCATATTTGTATCCAACGGCTCCAATTTGCGCTCTTTACATAGCAGATAAGCGTATCTGGCCGCATTCTAATGCCCTTGTTTTATTGTCGATTAATAAGCTTAAGCATGTGTGTGCTCAGTATAGCGAAACAATAATATTTTTTGGATTTTATGAGTCTAAAGCTCATTTTATTTGAAAGTGTGCTTATGCATATGCTAAGGCTTAAATCTAGTATGAACATGTCTGTGTTGATAGAGCTTAGAGTTTAGAAAAACTTCGCGCCTACATACAATAAATACATACATACACATTTCTAACTTTTAACTCAAGTTTCGAAAGAAATACATCAGTATTTTATGTGGAAAAAATATGTGTAATGAATTTCAAATACTTTTCCAATTAAATAACCTGCAACTGTTTGTCAACAACTGCAAATGTTCATTAATTGCAGAAATTGTTTAATTTCCATATGTAATTTTATTGGCATCCAGACTTTATAACCTCACAAAATAAATATTGATTGTTTTTGTTTTATTTCTGGAGTAAAGTAATTAACTTTATATTTATTTGCACGTTTTTGTTTACCTCGAGAGATCGTTACAAGCTTAGTTGATTTTGATCCCAATGTTTATATTTCGTATGCATTGGAGGCAGACATATGCACATATGTATGTATGTATATATTCACAATTAATTACATATGTACATAGACTCATTGATCTCTGTTTTCCAGTTTTTCTAATTATACATTTGGTAATAATATGCATGCATTAGGTACATACATACAAATGCATATTTACATTAGATTCCCATGTAAAATATAGAATTTTCCGCCAGAGATTAGTTTACCAGACATATTACATGGTATGTACATATCTATAAATGCTATATTTCACTGTGTCAATGAACTCTCCCTCGTGAATATAAACAATACAATTTTAATTTTAATTAGATGTAAAATTTCACCGGGCTGCCGATGTCGTAGATAACTCAATTCAATGCACATTTCAGACTGAGAAAATCTATAGTTGAATTGAACTTTAATGTTTTGAGATCGGTCTCAAATATATGAATTTTAAACTGAAATAGAGTTTAAAATTTCTTTAAGTTTGGATTATGAGGAATCGATCTCAAAGAGTAATGAAAAAAATACTAAGATACCATTTTAAAACTCACCGATCCAGACAGTCTTAGATCGCGAACAGTGGACGAAGTGGATAGAGCATCTAAAGTTTTGTAACCTATCCACCTGCATGAGTAAGCTTTGTACTATTGTCAAGGCTGTGTCTAATCCGAATAAACATGTTGACCGAGTTGAAATTCAATTCAATGACCATGCATCTTCACATGGCACCCTTCGACTGACAAAGCCAAACGATGTGTTACCCGACTGCCAAAAGATTGTGCACCACTTACTTTCACCGATAAGAAGATTTGGAAGTCCATTGATCCAGCTAGAATGATGCTAAAGCACCTAGGCTCGACGAGAGTAAGCTACTTAATCAAGGTCCTCATGCTGTTGCTGATTACTCTTCAAATACCGATGTGTGAAAAGTCGGTTGAGTGGTGCCACTATTGAAACCTGAGAAACCCGTCAATAACGCGGAGTTTTATCGCTCGATAACTCTCTTTCAAGAGAAGTGAAGACACTTGAGGCCTTGCTACTCCCGACATTTACTCATCACCTGAGTCTAAGACTACCATCATGGCTTCCGTAAAGTGCATAGCACCACCACAGCATTTATCGTCCTAAACGCCCAGATAGTTCATGACCTCAACCAAAATCCACCCTGTGAGAGGACGATCCTTGTAGCGTTTGACTTGCCAAAAACCTCTGACACAATCAATCACATAACGCTACTTAAGCACATTGAACAATTCACGCTTTCTCCAGGATTGAAAGTTTCGAGGTAAAAATTGCAAATTTAAATAAATTAAACGGGGTTCCGCAGGGTGGCGTCTTCTCCCTGTTACTGTTTATTTCTACTTTTCGAAACTGCCTCAACCATTTTGCCGATGATTGCACGATAACACTCTCCCCATTAAATCCGGAGTTTCCTTATTAAAAACTGGACGGAAGGGTACAGACTAGATCTTAACATTGCAATCAATGAAGTTAAATTTTCAACTGTCACTTATCCTAAGATCTTAGGTATGACACAAAATAGTCTGTGCTCCCTCTCTTGAGTCACAATCAATTTTAATTCGTTAGCCGGCTAGCACATGTGGAAAAAACAGAGAAACGTTGTTGGCAACACCAACCTTCATCGACTCCTTCTCAGTGAATGGCGTACTTGGAGTAAAACCATCACCCATTGCAGACGGCGAGCTTGAGTTGACGCCAGAATCTAGAGTGATCCTTGCGCGGTTTCGTTGTGGATTCTGTAGCAGGTTAAACTCCTATTTACCCAGAATCGACGGGGACATACGAAATAAATGTCCAGCATGCAACGAGGCCCCGCCTGTCCCTAACCTCCACTTTGCATGCCCAGCTAACTCTACACATCTAACACCCCTTTCCCTATGAAACAGCACGCTTGATGAGCCTACCGTCCCTAAGAGATATTGCGATCTTCTGCTGTCTCTCTGAGACGCAACACAAAGATTTTGAAACTTTCAGTTTCTTCAACTTTTTTGATGTTGTCGGCATTAACAGATGTGGATGGACGACTGGCATGAGGAAAGTTTTCGATAACTTCATGATGACTTAAAATTTTATGGATTCGGCTCGCGTGGACCAGTCTGGCTCAAATATAGTAAGAAAAAGTCCACTTCCGGACATCAGGACACATAAATAAGCTGGGAGCTTTGAGTGCCTAAAAGTGAGCCAGTCTCACTTGGCTCAATTTCGCATTGAAGACATTTTTTTGACAATTTAATCTCAGCTCTCTGAGAGAAATATCTCTGTGACGTCACGCTTAAATTTTGCATGAATCAGCAGTCGTCTGGTCTATATTATTTAAATTTTTTTTTGTAAGGTTTCAAGACATTAGATAAGGATTCTGAACAAGCAAGTCAGTGGTGACTAAAACAATTATTTTGCTGTTGGTGACTTTCGCATTTTCGTGACAATTTTAATATAAATACATCATTTTGCTATCTAGTAACTTCGCATTTCACTTCCACGAAAATTATTATAAACTTCAACATATCATTTACCGACTTCACTCGTGTGACACTGTTTTTGTTTATAATTTGTATGCTTTGACGTTTTCTCCTGTCAAATTTTTTACTTTTATGATTGTATATGAAGTGTTTGTTGAAAATTTGACAAGTCAGAGAGCAGACAGAAGTGCATCAAAAGTTATAAACGTAATTCTTTGAGTTAGCTGGATTTTTATATAAAATTAATGTTCACAGAAAGATTTAAATTATTTTGAAATTCAGAATCACTTTCAGTTCTGTCGAAACAAGGGTTAATATACTGAGATCAAGTTTTTATCATTTGAACTTGATATTGTTATTCGATATTGTCATTCAATCGACAAACGATTTGAACTTGCTGTTGGTGTCATTGCCTCTTTGTATTCGCAAATTTATAACGTTTTTTAATGAACATCTTTCCAAAAACGATTAAGAATGCATTAACTTTCCACATAATTAAATTACTAATTTTAATACTCTGCTGACCTTCTTGCAGCTTTTCTCCGATTAATTGCAAAATCGCTTTCTTCCCGTTTAATCTGCTGATTGCGTCTAGCATTATTACCTACAACGACTGTCTTCGCGACAAGCTTTGCATTCGCGAACATCCGTTCATACGTCCATCCGTCCGTCTGTTTAATTGAAATATTCTTCTCTTGACATTGTGAACACAATGCGACAAAATGCCATATGTGTCCGCGTGCCTAATCTAGGCTAAACGCTCGAATAACCAGCCACGGAGTACACCGACGCACATACAGACATACACATGCAAATGTGCTGCACACACCCGCACCTATTTGATATCACAATGCTACGTGTCGTTATGGCGTCATGCTCATATCGCAAATACCCTCAAAAAGCACAACAGCAACAACAACACCGATAAAATGAATGCAAATTATTTGCGCTTACTGTGATTGCTGTTGTTGTTGTGTTTTTAGCAGGTTTAAGTAAACGCAATAAAATCGTTGCCGGTGCTTCAGCGTCTGCACTTGTTTGCGACACCGGTTCTGGTTGAGTGCATCCACCCACGCGCTTGTATGTGTGCCTATTCGTGTAAAGGGCCATCTGTGCACATTTGGTTCATTTTCGAGACGCCCGCTTCACTTGCGCTCATTTAATGCCAAGTGTCACTTTTGACAGCGTCAAACTGCGCTCTTTTTTTAATCACATGTCGACTAACCGTCCGACTGTAATGCATCGGCTAGCACTCTCGGCGTTTACACGGCACTCACCTCAATTGGCGGCACAAGCTGCGCGCTCCGCTGGCACTTTTTCACTTTTCAAATTAATCGGCATGAATAACTGCAAGTGGGTTAACATTATTTTATGCACAATCGGCGTTTGAAGACGATCTTGGCCGGCGCGTGTATTTTTTGTTGTTTTAATTTTTTTTATTTCACTTATTTGTCTATTTCCTTTTTTGCTTTTGCATTTTGCAATTGATAATGCGCTACATCCATTTAATGGCATTTAAATTGTGCATTTGCAAACATTCTCCTGTACAGACATACATACATATGTACATACATGTGTATGTACTACATGTGATGAGCTCGTATATCAGTCGCACATTGCCCATTCATGAAAGTGTCAGTCAACCATTCAGAGAATTCAACACACTGAATTGAGGTTAATATTGATAGTTGGGCTCTTCTGAAAAGCTAAGACTTATTTGTTATTAAAGAATACTGTTGAAAATGAAAAATTGTAAGAATCTTATTATAGATATTTATTATAGAAATGAACTATATTTTCGAAATAGGAATTAAGCTAAGCCTCACAAGTAAAAAAGTTTCTATGAAAATAATTATTTGGTATTGATCGATAAGTCTGTATGGCAGCTACATACATACATATATGATATAGGGATCCAACCTAAATCAGTCTTTCAAAGATTGTAGCATTGTCCTATACAATAACCCATGCCAAACTTTGTGTACATTCCTTGCTAAGTAAAAAAAAAATTCCATACAAGGACATGATTTCGAAAAAGTTTAGAAGATTGCAACGTATGTAGCTTTGAACAATAAGCTATGTATATAACATAGTTGTCCAACATCAACAATTCCGTCAAATGGGCGGCTTCTTAGGAAGAAAATAACGTGTGAAATATTCCAGATTGATATCTCACAAATTAAGAGGCGTATGTAGTAAGGGGTTTTTCAATAGAAGCGCTACAAAAGTAGACCGATTGGAACAGAAAAGGACGCCATATTTCTCCCCGCTCTTTTGAGATTTCTCTTCATTAAAGTTCGCCATTTCATTATTGAAAGATATACAATCCAACAACGAGTAAAAATTATAAAAATTTACTACTGAAATTCGGAGTCAGTGGCCACAACTTTAAGAGCGCTACGTCCAATTTATGGTCGTCATAATCGTCCTGTCAGATCAACAATTGAGCGTCTAGCGCATTAATTGAGGTAGATCCAAATCAGTCTCTCACACGTCGTTCTCAAGTGTTTTCTGTGATGTCGTAGTGGCGAATTTTCGAAAAGATCTTGGCATACATCCTTACAAGAACAAATTTACGTAAGAACTGAAGCCGCTTGACTACCAAAATCATGTACGTTTAGGGGTTGTGAATTGAATTCTCATCGAAAAATCATCTTCAGCGATGAGGCTCTTTTCATGGCAGCAATCCACACGTACTCTATGAGTCACCATTGTATCCCGAAAAAATTACGGTTTGGTGTGGTTTATGGGCCGTACCTCTTCCGTGATGATCAAGACCGGCACGTTACTGTGAATGGGAATCGCTACTGCTCAATAATAACAATATTTTTGACCCGAATTTGATGATAACGACTTGGACAATATGTGGTTCCAACAGGACGGCGCCACAATCAACACAGCGAATGTCGATTTATTGAAAACCGAGTTTGCTGAACGTTCTATCATACGAAATAACCCAGTCAATTAGCCGCCTTGGTCGTGCGATTTGACGCCGTTAGACTATTTCCTGCGGGGCTACGTCAAGTCTATGACAAGCCAGTGACAATTGATGAATTTCCTACAAATATCGAATCGTAAAATTGCAGCAGTATAAATCGCCGGATTTATGCTTGAAAATCGTCGAAAATTGGGTTCAACGTCTGAACTTCTGAAAACGTGCCCGTGGCGGCCATGCAAAAGAAATCGAGTTCCATACATAATGGCATCGAATGTACTTTCAGAAGAATAAAGAATTTCATTGATATCCCATTTGAAGCGTTCTTATTGAAAAGAACCCGTTATATACAGAGAGACGGACATATAAATTATTTTAAATACTTCAAACAATTTTGAAATTGTAGAGAAAAATTTCACTCTCGCTTTTGTTTTAGATAACAAATTTCGAATGTTGCCCCTAAATGACCTAAATATTTAACTTCCGCCCATCGTTAGTGTAAAAGTTTTGTAACAAATTTATTTTTAGTCGAGCTCAATGTCTTTACATTTGTTTATCCGAGCTATTATCAATCAACAAACAAATTTCTTCTATAAACATTGTTATTGTTGTGTTTAGAAATTTTTGCTTTCTATAATATACCAAATTGTAACAAAAGATCTGGTCTTTTATGTACATATATGGATATGTGTAAAAAAATAATGTACATATACTTGCATATATATTTACAAATATATAAATGACAAGTAAGGAAAAGCTAAGTTCGGGTACAACCGAACTTTTCATAATATTCCAACTTGCAAGGATTAAAGTCAGGGAAGTACCTTCAGGAACATAAAGCTTGTTAGTTATATGGGGTTTAGGGCGAAATTTCATCCGACTTTATTCATTCAAAACAGAAATATGCTTCGCTCACGCTCTCTCAATTTGATTAAAATTACTCTCACGTTGGCTGATATAGAGTATGGAGTAAAAAGTCACCCGGAAGTTCGGAAATCTTTATTTAAGTATATACGCTAAGGGAAATATTGACCTCGATTCAACCCATTTTTGACTATAAGGAGGGATTCTCTCTATTTATTCGGTAAAAAGAACAGTTTTTGTTGAATTTGACAATTTTTGTCCATAAGGTGGCATACTCTTAAAGACACCATTCGTGCAAAGTTTTATCCCGTTATATGAATTTCTTCTTGATTTGTACACTCGAAAGGAAGAAGTCAGATGGAATTTAAAATTGTGTTATATGGGTGGTAGGCGTGGCCATAGATAAAAATTGACATAGAAAAGTCAGGGGAGTGCCACATAACAAATTTGATTGAAATCGGTCGAGCGGGTCTTGGCATATGCGGTTTTCCCAAAATCGTCCGATTTTGATAGTGGCTCGTATAAAGTCCTCTCATACCACTTCGGGGGTACAATTTAATGTCGCTGTTGTATTTAGTTATTGATTTATTACCTTCGTAGATTTCAACAGATCGGACGACAACATAGGCATCACCCGGATTTCAACTTCTCTTGTCATCCTGATCATTTATATGTACATAACCCTAAACCTATCTCGTTTAGTTTAGGTAATACATACAACCGTTAGGTGAACAAAAGAATTAAACTCTATAGCAACATGCTGTCAGAGTATTAAAATGTGTGTACCTCGGATATAATGCATTAGTCGATATTTGTACCGGTAATTAGCTGCATCCGCTGTTCCGAATAATTTTATTGTATTTCAACGAGATACTACATTTGTATATATTGCCAGAGATACATACATATGACATATATAGCATACTCAATATAAACACTAAATATGTAGGAATTGAAGTACAACAATTACAAAAAAAATGTTCCGCAAGCGCACACAATATGTCCGAAAAGTGAATGAACTTCCGATCAGTTTAGAAGAGCGAAGTAAATCGTGCCGAACTGTAACAGTGGAATGTCACGATGTGTACAGTGTTTTATTTTAGCGAAATAATAAATAAAATAATAAAATTTCTCTCACATATCTTATCTGCATTTGTGCTGGAATGATATGTTATTGGAATTTTTCGAAAGTATCAAGCGCAGGAACACTTGGCATGATAATGTTAAACAAACACACCTTTGATTAAACTCGCTATAGTGAATATTTAGATAAGTCATGCGACACGATGTGTCATGTTGCAAATTTTGGGTATGATGTCATTGTGAATGAAATTCAAAAAAGAAAATCAAGAATAGAAAGGAAAAAAAACGTTTAATAACATGTTTTTTTTTTTTTTTGTCAAACAGTTTTTTCAGCAAAGAATTAGAAAACTGTTATGAATGAAACAATTAAAAGTAAATTTAATGCTTGGAAACAAAAATCGCACGAAGCCAAATTTTGATGCGGTTCGTAGACAAATTCAGTAAACACAATCAGAAACTGCTGAGAAGTGATCTGAGTGTGATGAGAGTGTGCTTGTTGATCGATGTGCACAAACGAAGCACCAATTGAGGTGATAGCTTTCTCAGGCTCAATAATTTAAGTTTGAACCAGGCTATTGTTGTTGTTGTATCGGTTATCTAGTCCCCGTTTAGATGTAAGTTCGGGTGGTTGTCCTCGAGGTCATCTGATGATAAGCGCAAGAAACGAGTTGTTTCGACAAGCTCCGGTCATGGGGACAAGGGTTCTAACTGAATGGGATTCGCTGAGTATGCAAAAAGGACATATATTTGTTGTGTCGGGGTCGATTCTGGATAAGTAGGACTTTAATCTGCTACAGTATCCAAAACGAAGTTGCCCAAGGTTCACTGTAGATTCTCGGGGTAACTCGTAACTTCGTTGGCAATGGGTGGTGATTTGTCTCCAAACACGCCATTTACTGAGAGGAGTCGGTGGGAATGTTAATGGCTCCACTGAAAATGGCGGTCAGAGCATGTCTAAATTTGGTTGCTTCCGAAGTCTGGTCGGCGTACTGTTCGATGCCTTCGACGTAATCAAGGAAGACCTCTTGATGCTAAAACACTGCCTAAAACATCAGCCAGATATATCCAAAACCGTTAACTTATAGCGATTAAACTACAGATTAACCCGACTTTATCCTCTTATCGATCCAAACAGGGGTTAGATCGCCGAAATAACAGTTCTTGGCCGGATAATATCCGGGTCAGTTCCGGTAAAGTAAAACCTCTGGCTGTCGTCAGACTATATACTTCTGGTTACCTCATGTCGGTACAAAATAAATCTATTAATTTATATATTTTTACCGAATTGGAGCCTAATATCTCTAAAATGTGTTTATAAGTATGTAGTATTTGAATAGACAGTTCAACTTGCCTATACGATTAGTTCAACTTTTCATACTTTAAATACGATTATGTATATTTGATTGGTCCATCTCTCTCCTATCGCATCAAATTCAGATTATTTACGCTCTAATTCAATTTGTAAGAGTGTTCGTAAAAAGATTTTATTTTTCATAATTTATTCTGCGTGATTTTCGTCATGCACAAACTCTGTATCTTGTTTTCTTTGTTCGTAAATCCATTATTAATTTGGTGACCACTCACTATTTACTTTCACAGTTATTCCTGGCTATTTGGCAAACATAAACCCCGGCTATTAGTGCCTACTCGACAAAACGATTGTCAACATGGCGATACGGTCCACATTCCTACGAACACGTACAGCTATGTATGTACCTATGTAGCTCTGTCGAATTTCTTTTGTGCTTCCGAATGTTTAGTCAATTCCTCAGGCGTACATTGACCTTTGATTAATGAACTTGACGCAGTCATTGCTGCAGGAGTACTTGCTGTACCGTCGGTACCGTGTTTTTGGGTCAGAAGCACATGAAATTCAGCAAAAGATTTCACAACAAAGTTGCAGAGGCATTGCAGATTCCTAGAAGTCAATCAGCGTTGCTTTCAGTGAATTTTTTTTACCGTTTATCTTGCTCCGCCCAAAACTCGTTAAGCATTAATTTGAAAGCAAGAATGTGAGACACTTATGCAATAGCTGCTGAATTAGCGCGAAGATGGTCATAAAAAATAGACACTCCAACTTTGGCAATCTTTCCAAATTTTTTTACTTTATTTTAGACTTTTTGGGCACTTATCACATGTGACTGTGCGCCATGCTAAAGCGAGTTCATGCAAATGTGGCGCGAAGTTGTTGTGTTAACATTTATCTCATTGTGACTTTGTGACTTATTTGCTTAAGTGCTTATATGCTCTTATTTCTATTTTTGCACTAGCTTCTTAATTATTTGCGTCAACTATATTTCTAAAGCCTCTTATGATAGGGCAGCACCGCATATTATATGATTACATACATACATATGTACATGTGCTATGTGTCTACTCGCTGCTATCTTATCAGCATACATATTTGCTTGCTGCTCGCTCCACTTTTTTACTCGTGAATTACCGCTCCTTTAACCGGCTAAATTGCTCGCATGGGACGCCGCCCAATTGCCAAATATATAGAGAGCATAGTTCTATGTACTTCCACCATATATGTACATAAGTAATTATATGCCTGATAAATAACGATTATAAGTCACAATCAGCGCCCAACGCAACTGTGGTGTAATTTTTTATGTTCTTGCGATTATTTACACCTAACCTAACCTCTATGTTCGCGCTGTGTTTAACATGCTGTTACTTATTTCACTTTTATTTATTTATTATTTATGTATTTATTTATTAATTTATTCCTTGTATTAATTTATGATACATATATACACATATATAAAGCACTTGAAAATCGATTTATCAAAAAAAACTTCAGCAACTGTCGATTGTTGAGCAAATTTAAGACCAATCGAGGCGCCATAAATGAATGATTAGGTGCGGCCGACATACATACATACATTCCAGCCTATATACTATTCTTTTCTATATATAGCGCTGTGTTCAAATCAAACATTCAGTGTCTCGAACAGTGATTTGTTTTATAAAAGTGTGACGCAGAGCTTATGTCATTGAAGAGCAATTACTCCCCACTGTGCTCTCCCATAAATATTTATGTGTGAATATAATTACACCATGAGTATTTTTTTTTGCATATTTCTATATAATGTATGTACATACATATGTATATGTTCTAATTTGCTGTATAAAACTTCACAGCTTTGATTGCTGCGATCACTCTGAATCATTTCAGAGGGCTAAGCAGAATATCTGATCAAAGTTCATTTCTATGAGAAAACAGGGAAAAACGTCAACGTCGCTTGCACCAGAAGCTAGAATATCCCTCAGAAATGAAAAAAAAAATTCCATACAATAACTTGATTTTGATCGTTCAGTTTGTATGGCAGCGATATGCTATAGTAGTCCGACCGGAAAAATTTTTTTTTTCGAATTTTGTACCGTTATCTTAGACAATAACCCACGCCAAATTTCGTAACGATATCTTATCGAATAAAAAAGTTTCCATGCACGAACTTGACTTTGATCGTTCAGTTTGTATGGCGGCGATATGCCAGAGTGTTCTGATCTAAGCCATTTGTTCGGGGATTGTACTGTCGGCTTGAATAATACTTCGTGCCAATAAACTGTGCAGATAAATTCTTGCTAGGCCGACTTTTAGGTCCTTTGAAAATTTTTCTTTAGTAGACTCGACAGATTCATGGCGCATTCCAACATACCAATTTTACAAAGAGCAGTCCTTTGAAGAACTCATAATCAAATTTCTTTCGGCACGAGTAATATAAAGAACGATCTATTTCGAGGTTTACTACTTTTTAAAGAAAAAACACAGAAACATCAAATTTAATGAGGAATGTTTATTATCATTCGAAAGAACATTACTTGCGATTTATTTTTTGAAGATTATCGATTGACGCCATTGACGGTTGTGTAACCACCGGCATCATTTTTGTTTTCTTCACTGCGTGCTGGACCCGGTCTATTCGGTCGAATATTATCCACTCATGAATGCAGGGTCTCAAGATGGATGATGGTGTTGTGAATAGCACGCTCAGTAGGCCGATTATGTTGACCATAAATTGAGCGAAGCGCGCGAAACACTTTCTTTTCAGAACGTGAATTTTCGTTACGAAACCGAATACCGAAGCTGAACGATTTGTAAACGTTGTTCAGTCGTAAGTATTGCCAAACAATACAGAACAAAAACAACATGATAGCTTGACACGAGTCACGCGTGATCTGTCAAAAAAGGCTATTGCAAAAGTACCTCTATTGAATCACACGTTGTAAACAAATTGAAGCACTTATTCGGAGTGGGCTCCTAATGTAGTAGCAAGTAAAATCATAATTTAAAAATAAGCGATGCTACGTCATGATACTAATTAGCGCTAAATACAGCTCCACTTCATCAAAGGTTTTTCCTGCTATATTCCTTCATGGAGAGCGATGGGAATGCAATTAATTTGTTTATATAAATGGGGTTTCCCAGAGTAATTATTTATAACTCCTTCAACGTAATTTTCTACAACTACAACTTAATGTATTTTTCTACAAAACTCATTATAAAGAACAAACTAAGAATTGAATATAAAGCCGATTATACCACTTATACCGACTATATTGAGGTGTCCACTTGCTATTGAATTCAACTGGCTAACCTCGATCAGAGATTTGAACGAGCAGAAAAAGCCAAAAATGTTTTCCGTTTACTGTTATAATTTTGTTTTAGAAATAAACCGAACTCTTACTACATTTTTCTACTTATTTGCAATTACACCTCGCCCTCGCCCATAATGAAAGTAAATTGCTCGAGTGCGCATGGCCTCATAATCTGTCCTAGTCTAGTATTTATTTTCTATTTTCATTCGTTTTTC
Organism: Bactrocera correcta; assembly: GCA_027475135.1. NCBI lineage: Eukaryota > Metazoa > Arthropoda > Insecta > Diptera > Tephritidae > Bactrocera > Bactrocera correcta. The sequence goes on from CM050326.1 coordinate 77,971,416, forward strand.
TTTGAATAACGAAAATTGGTTAGAGTCAGACTCTTTTAATTACCGCTACACTTGCACACACGGCCAGTTGCACTTTTGCACAATGCAAAGCACCAAATGTGCGACGAAATGCAAATGCATCGTTGCAAATTACGTTCGTGCGCTGCTCACCGGTCAATAGACAAGCGAATCAATTGTGTGGTGAAGCGACAATTGAGATTAAATTGCCATAAACGCATACAAGAATTGAAGTGGCCGCCAAAGCCGCTGCAACTTTCAAGCCGGTGGCCGGCGTGCGCTTTCGCATTCAAGTGCCTGCGCCAGCGGAGACGAGCGCTTTGCATAATTGTAGGCAATTGCTGCTGCGACCACTTAGACGCAAGCGATTGAAAAGGCCAACAAGCGGCGAGGGCACAGAGCGTCACGAACGAAGCGGCCAGCGGCGGCAAGGCAGCTCCATAAATTGAAGCCCAGCTGCTGCTAGAAATTAGGAGCAATAGAAATATGTCTGTCTATGCTTAAAGCAAATGCGTATGTATGTATATTTGTGTGATTGAATATGTAAACCTTTGATATACAGATTTTATTATTAGTAGGTGTAGTCATACTTTTAGCAGTGACTGTTTTACATTTTATTTTTACAAGTATTTTACCAAATCTACGCTTTTCTCATATAAATTTCAATCTAATCCTTTTAGGTGGCGCCTTCGCTGGTGTAATCGACGATCACGTCTCGCCGTTCGGCTACATGAAGGGCGAGGGCATCGACGCTGGTTTCGGCGAACACGATTGGATCTGCAATCGCGATAAACCACGCACGGACGCCATCTTCAATGCGCTGGGGCCGGTGGATGGGCGCATATCGGGAGCGAGTAAGTCCAAATTTCGCTTTGACTTGAAAAAGACAAAATAATAATAATAAAAACAAAATCACTTTTCACTTTACAGCTGCCAAGCAAGAACTCATCAAATCGAAGCTGCCCAATTCGGTGCTCAGCAAAATCTGGAAGCTGTCCGATGTCGACGGTGATGGTTTCCTGGATTCGGACGAATTCGCACTCGCGTTGCACTTAATCAATGTGAAACTTGAAGGCAACGAACTGCCGAACGTGCTGCCCGAACACTTGGTGCCACCGGCGAAACGTTGCTAGTGTTATTAAAAAAAAAAAAACAAATTTTTACTTTATCATTTCTTTTCTGTTCGTTCACATCTTAATTGGCGTTATGACGAGCGTACGTTTCACCTCGCTTCAGTTTCCTATGATATCGTTGCTAATCTGTTAATGTAATATGAAAATGGTACTATGCGCTTAAGTCACCTGAGCTACTATGTATTGTAAACTACACCTATTTATATGATATATACTGCTACATATATAATTTGTTGTCGCATATGTAAGAGCCTGCAATCGATATGCACAAAGCGTCGTTAAAAGTGCATTGTTAACTATGCATACATACAAACATATACGCAAGGACTTTTGTACACCCAACTAAGCGCTAAATTCACTAAATGCATATGTATGTATGTGATATGGATATGAGTTTTGCATGCTTTGCATTGTATGTATGCTATTACACCAGTTACATATGTATGTATATTATATTTCATATTAAGTAAAATTTGAATTTGAGTTTTAAACGCATACACTCCGCATATCATGTGAATGTAACTGCAACATATTTTTGGATATCTCATTTACATATGCGTCAATATTAACTAAATATACAAAACAAATTGCAATGAAAACAAAAAAGTTTGTGAAACACACTTTAGTTGCATATACTATACATACACATACGCATGCATGCATAAGTATCTAAGCGCTTTTTTTTGTAAAATTCGTTTTATATTTATATATGGTATATACATATATATAATATAAATATTGAAGTTTTGTTCAAAATGAAACTATCTAAACTAAATGTAAATGTGTACAGCAAATGAGAAATTAAAAAATAAAGTGAAAATATATTTGATACATATATAACATTAATGCAATTATTTGCACTTTTAACCGCAATGTCGTATGCACACACACGAAAAATATGTTACAAACTTAAATAAATCCATTGCATATGTAAAATAAAACAAATAAAAGGGTAGCTTTCACAGTTGCAACATTGATTTTGGCTCAGTTGAACGCATTAACTGGGTCTTGCGCATTTCTTTCCAGTTTGTAGGTTATAAATTTTTGCTTGTTTTCCACATTTTGTGCAATTTTTTAAACAAATTTTTGTGTTTTTTTTTTCTGAATGCAATATTTTTATATTCTTTTACAAGTGTATAAATTTGTATTTCAATTTAATTGAAATTTTGAAGTCTAATTGCAATTGCATAACATAAAATGCCTTAAATAAATTGCAATTGCTTAAATTATTTAGCGAAAAACAATAAAAGTATACATTTTTACATATTATATACTATTTGCCACATATTTATGTATGTAGCGCATATATAAATATGTATGTATGTATTACAAGTATAAAATAAAAAAAGTTGTAAACAAAGTATGTAAATGAAATTTTATATAGATATTAAATGAAAACAATAAAATTTTTTCGAAAATAAATTTAAAAAAGCCTATGACACTATTTATTCAAGAGTATTGTAGAAACAAATAGTTGTCGGAAACAGATAAAAATTGTAGTAGATAGTAGGTGCCATGAAGCTTCCTTTTCGCTGTTTGGCGTCCGAATGAATGGAAAAACTCCTGCTCTGAGAACTCGACGCTGGTTGGTAGCAGATGAAAAGGAAGACCTCCACTTCATTGAAAAGACCATGCGGAGAAGGACCAGGCAATACTTGGAAACTCCAATTGGCGCCAAACAGTGAAAAGGAAGAACGACTGGCGCGTTATTGTAAACTCGACTATAATCGCGTAAGCGGTGTCAACGCTAATAAAGAAGAAGGTGTCATGAATTCCGCTCTTATGAGTGTGATGTTCGGAGCAGAAATCATGAAAAATTATATTCTGCACAGGGTTTACTAAGTTTGTAACACCCAGAAGGCACCGCCGGAAATCCTATTAAAAATACCATATCACAAACCGCACTAAACAGAAAATTTTTAGGGATGCAATTGCGTTTCCTAAATCAGACGTTGCAAAGCGACAATTTATTTGCTGATGAAGCCATTAAGTCAGAAATGGGGTTTATCTGAGAACATGGATGGATGTTATAGCTTCAGTTACAGTACGTCAGATGGCGAAATTGAGATTTTGTGTGAAGGTCACCTTTGAACTTTCATAAAGAATTTAATGGCTATTACATGGACTACATAGGTGGTTTTATTGTTTTGATTTTGTGGGATTTTAATCCTGGTTGTCGGTGGAGTGGTAAACCGAATTATCTTAGAAATGAGTTAAACATTCTACTATCAAAAGAAGTATCTGTTAATAGTGTTTTACTTTCGACCTGAAGTAGCTGCCTGTTCTAATTGGTGATGATTTTTTTTTTTGTTGAAGACCTTAAAGTATTCTTAAAATAGTTTTGGAGGTCTAGATGGTTGGTTGCATTCCTTTTAAATAATTCTGCATCCGTTTCAATTAGGAAGAGCCAACTATTTGGGAGCGATGGTTTCTTCATGATTAACGGTTTCATCGAGAACATAGAAGACTACCACACAAGCAGTTTTTGCATAACCAACATGAGCAGTCTTCCTGAGTATTGCGTTAGGAGCAGGTCCGTTTCGGTTGTAGAAACTGATTAGATAAAAATCTTGCATTTGTGTCCTAGAAACTACCGCAGATGTAGCTTAAAAAAGTTGGGTGGTCCGTACCGGTACCGACCTCAAAAACTCTGGCAGCAACCCTTTTCTAATTTTTAACAGCTAGGCAAAATTATTTATCTATCGATGCGGAGAAATAGTTTGCAAAATATATTAAAAGCTCTTTGTAAATTGAAAAGGCTTTGCGCAAAATCTAAATTAAAAAAATGTCACAATTGAACGTCCCTAACGTTCGAGCTTTGAGCTTTCAACTTTTTTACTAATATGCAACCACAAAAGTCACCAACAGAGCAAACTCTTGCACCGATAATTATCAGTGCTAAAACACCAATACCTGTCATATCACACACACACACGCCAAAGCGCAGTTCTAGCCGGTACAAACGAAATTACCACTGACAACGAGCAACACATATCTTATCGGAAACACACCAATTAGAAAAGGCACAAAGCAACAAATTAATCACTAAACATTTGATTAAATATTTATAAAGACCACAAGCAATACAATTGAATTTGTTGTTAAATTATTTTAACATTGCACCGCAAATTTTAGTATTTTAACAGCCGGCAAGTAAGCGAAACCAACCAAGTTTCTGATAAATTGTAAAAATGGCTACTGTGACCTATGAAGAAGTCAAAGATGTGCCTAATCAGCCAAACACTTTCGTGATTGATGTCAGAAACAAGGACGAATTGGCCAGAACTGGCGTGATACCAGGAGCAATTAGCGTACCAAGTAAGTATATGCATATTTTAAAGGGGTACAGAAATTTTGAAAAGCAACAACTAAGTGAATATGTATATAAAAATGTGTACTATATCTTGATTGCTGAAAGATGTCACAATCAAGGTGTTGAATTGAATAGATAATTAATTGCAGTTATAGGCCAATAGTTATTTATTTATTATTTTAAAGAATCTTAGTAATGGGTTGAGAGTGAGTCGCGTTTACCACTTAAAGTACTCTTAACTGTTAAAAGTTAAAAACCAAAGTACCATACTAATATTTATCTATTGTAATAAATATAAAAATATATAATGCGAACTATAATCTCCGTATATGCGATAAACGACAAAATTCCCCCCAAAAGCACATAAATCACCGGTGAAAATTGTTATCTACTGTGTCATAAAATAGTTTAATTCCCATTAAATTTTGTAAGACAGAATACAATTTGGGTTCTGTTTAATATCGCGCCGGTTAATTTTGGCTCACTGTAGCTAAAAGAAAGAACCAAATTGAAAATTTTAAACACGCATGTATGCTTAAATTATCGAACTTTATTTTAAAACATATTTTATAAAAATCGGTTGACAAATTTTTACACAAATTCATTTTAAAAAATGCTATTTTTTGCAAATTACTAAATATATGCTAGTGTATTTTCATCTGTCGTGCATTGTACCAAACCAATTATGGATACATTTTCACGCACATATATTACTTATGAATTATAAAAACCACTAGTAATGTTTTTAATTACTTTTGAATGATAATTTTTTTGTAAATCTTTAAATAAAATACACCTTTTTCTGCATTGAGTTCAATAAAGCGAAAAACCAAAATGACTGCCTAATTTGAACTGTCAAATTACCGAGAAAGCAAAACAAAAGGGAATAAATTAAACCCACTTAGCAATAAATGTATGAAGTGAACGCGAAAAGGTGTTCAATGCTAAAATACTGTGGATGGCGTAGCCGGTGTTGGACCGGCCAGGGTTATTTTTTTAAACCAATGCAAAAAGGAATGAAATGCTAAAATACTGTGGAAGAAATCCCGGTGAAGCATTATTTTACAAATTTAGGTATAAAACAAATTTTATATTTCTTAACGATTTTAATAATTTCAATATACCATCTAATATGTGTGCTGGGAAGCATAACGGTATCTTTCATATGTTTACCCATATTTTAAAATTTGACGTTATGCAAAATACGTTTTCGGTGTTATTCGGCGTTATTGAAAATAAAAATATTATTATAAAACAATGTGCGAAATTGCAAATGGTGAGTAATAATAAATAATAAGATATTCTAATATTAGAATACATTTTTTTTAGGAACGCGGTCCACACGGTTTGAGTGGAACCTTTTGCGTGTTGGCACCGAGCTGCGCACGCATGAACAAGGAGTCCGTTTTGCGGTGGAAAACGGCCTAATACCGAGCAAGCAAATGTGCCCTGTACACAAGGTCCCAAAGACTATACGGAAAGGGGGCAAATTTGGGTATTTTGTATGCTACAGGGGCACGTGCACAAAAAAGCCACGTGTTTCAGTAACCATCGGGACATGGTTTGAAAATGTCCGCATCAGTGTCCCTCAGGTGTACTTTTTGATGTATTGCTTTGCGTGTCGTATGTCCCGCGAAGAAATATTGCGCGAGGACTATACAAATGACGGGAAAACTTTGTCATCTGCAACAATAACAGACTGGTATGGTTATTGCCGAGAGGCCGTGGTAATATACCAGTTGGACCGCCAATATGAACAAGGAAAAATTGGTGGTCCGGGAAAAATTGTTCAGATCGACGAGAGTAAATTTGGGCGGCAGAAGTACAACAAAGGTAATACTATTTCCTTATACAATGAATTTAACTCTAATAAGGTCTTTTTTTACATTTTAGGCAAGCGCGTAGAGGGACACTGGGTTCTTGGGATGATTGAAGATGGTAGCGAGGACATACGCCTCGAAGTATGTCCTGACAATCTTCGAACGGCGGACATTTTAATTCCATTGATCCAGAAGCACGTGGCTGAAGGAAGCATAGTTCGGACGAACTGCTGGCGGGCATATGACGCATTACCAAATTTTGGGTACGTCCACCAAAAAGTGAATGACAGTGACGACACCAACCCTTTCGTTTCCGAAGATGGTGTTCATACGCAGCGGATTGAGTCGCAATGGCGCGTAGTGAAACGTTTCTTTAGCAAAGCCAACTATAATCACACCGCCAACTTCGCCGACGTCATCGTCGAATATATGTGGCGGCGATCTATTCAAAAACAAGGAAAAGATCCATTTGTATCATTAATAGATGCCATTAAATATGTATATACATTGCATTGAAACATTTTGGTTTTCTTTATTTTGATTTCTTGTCCATACAAAAATGCTGCTGGGTTGCATTGGTTTCAGTTTGTATGGGAAAATGAGTAAAAACACTGATTTTTGGTCATTTTCAAAGGGCTCCCTACAGGTCTGTAGGGGCTCTAGGGGGTCGAGGGGGGGTTTATTAAAAAGTTCGATCCTTCCTCTTTCCAATAAGGCGGCGTGAGGGGATAGCCCCCCCTTCTTAAGACCTTTGACATTTGTAATAAACATATTAACTTTCTGATAAGGTTAAAATATTTTTTGATTGGGAAAAACTGAAGACAAATAAAATAAATTGACTATTTTTGATCCTCCCGCAGTGCCGGATTTGGAAGCCGCTTTTCAAATGTCTGAAATTGATTTCAAAACTGCATTTAATCGCGACAAGCCGAGCACGGAGACAGTCTTGATATTCTCTTGTCAGGCTGGTGGTCGCGCTAAGCGAGCTTACGACTTGGCGCTGGCAAATGGTTACAAAAAGTAAGTAGACCTTGTATACTCGAGAGTAATATAATAAATAAACATTGTATTATTTCTAATTGCATTTAGCGCGAAATACTATCCCGGCTCTTGGACTGAGTGGGCTGAAAAGGAGGGTTTGAATAAGGCTTAAGTGGGCGCAAACGCGTAATAAAATTGAAAAGACAATTGAAAATAATATGCTTAGAACGCGTATGTAAAAGAGAAAGTAGCAAAAAAGTTGAAAAAGTTAAAACATATCAAATATGCTTAGTAGTGACATATAATAATCATTGCGTTGCCGCACTATTGCATGCTTACAATCAAAAGATAATCAAAGCTATAATCGCTATCTATTGCATTTAAAAGTAGTACGAGTAGCATACAATTACTGTAGTGAGTTTATTGAATAAATTACAAGTATATAAATAATTTGTGTGACTTAATGAATGGTGTATAAAATTAACAAAATTAACAAATAATTATTAGTTTAAATATCAACAAATTGCGCTGACAAGTTATTACAACTTAATATCTTGCAGCTCACCCCAGCTCCTGCCCATTTTGAGTTTCACCCTGAGCGGCACGCTTAGTTTAACGCAATTCTCCATAGTGAGGCTTAAGATTTTCGCCACTTTTTTCGCCTTCTCAGTGGGCAACTCGAATACCAGCTCGTCATGTATGTGCAACACAAAACGCACGGCGTTCGCGCTAGTTATGCCCAATTTGTCGCTGTATTTCTCGATATTCTTCTCCATGCGTAGAATAGCACTCTTTGCTATATCGGCGGCTGAGCCTTGAATCGTCGAATTGATCGCCTGACGTTCAGCGTGTTCTGTAATGCAGTGAAATTTAAAATATATAAATAAATGTCCTTCGCAGTCAATTAGCTTATGTATATACTTTTCTGCTGTGGTTCGCCACTGTTTATGTGCTCCAGGTAACGACGACGACCCGTGATGGTTTCAATATAACCATTATTGCGTGCAAATTTTACCACTTTATCGGTATATGCTCTAGAAAATTGTAAAAGAGATTAAAATATGTTTGCTAAACAAAACAAAAATGTCAAGCATTTACCTTATACCTGGATAAGCCAAATGGAATTGCTGTGATAGTGACGTTGCTTCCTGTTCGGTACACTTCAAGGCATCGGCCAAGCTGCGCATGCCCATACCATAAACTATACCATAGCAAATCTGCTTGGTGCCATCGCGCAACTCCGTGGAAACATCATTTTCTGCCAGCTTGTGCCAGCGCGCTGCTATTGCGTTGAAAATGTCTCGATCGGTGTTCATTACTTTCAGCAGCGCTGCGTCCTGTTTGGTAGTAAAATGTTTAATGTAAATTAAAAGTGACATTATTAGCTTAAAAAATTTAAGCGCACCTGTGAGAGATGCGCAAGTATGCGCATTTCAAGCTGACAAAAATCTGCGGAGAGCAAGCAGCGTCCACTTTCCGTTGGGAAAAATGCGCTGCGACAGGATATAATTACATCTTCGCTGCCTTTGAATATAAAATTTGTTATTATTAAAACATATGATTTCAATTCCGTATATACGAACCTTCCACAGTGACCACAAAGTTTTTGGCCACATTTTGTAAATTTGGCTCAGTCATGGAAATACGTCCAGTCTGTGTATAGGTTATACTCTGACCATGTATTCTATCATTTTGCACGCATTTCAAAAGTGGTTGTATATTTTTGGATAATGTGGTGCTTATTTTACGATAGGATATGATAGCTTGCGAAATTGGAGAATCGATCTTTTCAAGTATTTGGCGGGAAGTGCTCACGCGGCCGGTGGGTTTGCGGTGCAGACCAAGAACCTAAAATTGAAATGCTGAGAATTATTTAAGATTCAAAATTAAAAAAAAAATTAAGTTCAGACTTATAAACATTTCGTCACTAAAAATTGTACTCGTTGTGCATTACCTTCGCCACCGCACTCGAAGAGCCCAGATTGAATCTGCCACCATGCATTTCGAAAGATTTTCAATTCGAGTTTTTTCATCGTTTCCAGCATTTGTTGGTAAATTTTCCGCAAAGCAGTCTCATTCGCTGGAAAGCCAATCAATTCCATATTGCAAAGTGAATTCTGCAAAGGCATTTGTAGTTCTAACAAATAACACGAAACTTTAACGATATTCTTTTTAACAAAATAATTCACCAAGAAAACCTAACCTTTAAAAAATTTATACAATTGACCTGAGCCGATACGTTCTAGGTTTTCTATTTGTGTTTTCAGTATGTGCATCGTAACGCAAGCTTCCACTGAACATCTGCGGTTAAATTTTTTTTTTATATTTATGCAAAACTTGAATGAAAAATCAAATAAAAATAAATAATTTGCATTACCTAACCTTAGCCCTAATAGCGCTAACCGTATCCAGGCCATGACTACTATATCCACGTCCATTGCCACATAAGCCGGTGAGTGCTGTGCATTCCGGCGCGAATTGGTGAGTCTGCAAGAGAAGAGACAATCAAGAAAGGTCCAGGCGTTCATTTTCGAACAAATGTCATCGATTTCAGTAGCTTCTTAGCAGGACCACTCTTCACAACAGGTAAAAGTGGACAAAGAGAATTAACAAATTAAGCACTATTTTGTTAATAATACCGTTCGTTCTACGTCACATCTTATATTTTGATCGATGAGTATAATTATTGTTAGTTTACCATCTGTTGGAAACTCATGAGTTTATCCGGCTGCAGCAGCCAATTAGCCTCCTTGGGATCCTCCAGGTCTACATGCAGCTCGCTGAGTTCACCCAAAACACGGTACAATATCTTCAACTGCTCCTTGGCATCCACACAAAGAAGCGTGCATTTACCGGTGGTTAGCAGTGAGGATAAGAATTTGCATTTCATTTCTTTAGTCACATTGGCGCAAGTGCCCTCTCGTTGCATGTTCATATAATAAACTACATTCTCTACGATACCAAAAGCACAACCAGCTAAATATGTATGATCATCGATTTGAAACTCTTTTGCGACCGCCTGTTGCCCCTCATTTTCGTTGCCTGCGCGTTGATTTATTAGCAAATTGCCACCTATTAACGGTTTGCATTTACTCTCCTGCTGTTGCAAGCCAATGCAGAAACCGAAACGTTTAATCGCCATAAGCTCCCGCAGTGCAGCATTGAACAATTTCTGGTCACCACAGATGTCAACAATCTCAAGACGTTTGAAATTGGTGGAGGCGTCGTCAACCTTGGTGCAATTCAAAATATGCGATGCATTCAGTTGCAAAGGATTCTGGAGCAGTGAATTCTCAAGCGATAAATCCGACACTTCTATCGAACTCGAGGGATGCGCATTTGTGGAAGAGGCATCCTTTGTTACACTGCTTTTGTGCGTGGCTCTCATGCGTTGTGTTGTGCGCAGCAGACGTGAGGCATGCACTGAGTGCTTCGCCGCCACGGGTGAATCGATCACAGCTAGTACAATTTGCTGTGATTCGGCTATTTCGTCGTCGTTTTCTTTGTTGGCCGTAGTTGGTGAGTTGGTAGGAGCATCATTGTGCTGATTTGCAGCTTCGATCGCAGCATTGATACCAGTATTCAATTCGAAGGAATCGTCCGCGAGGAAAAGTGATTGATCAAAGTGTTTCTCTGTGCTCGTGGAGTTTTTGGTTGCATTCTGCAGTTGTGGTGGCGATTTGGTTTTCACAGTATTTATGACATTCGAATTTCGTTGATGATTACGTGGACTACGACGCGGTGCTACGCTTATAATCTGTGTTGCTTGTGGCGATTGCTTCACCGAGTTGGGTTTATTTTTGTTGCTTGCTGTTTCCTTTAAAGTTGTTGGAGTGTGTCTGTTTGCATTACTTTTGGCATTTGGTGTCACATTTGTTGCGGGCTTTGTAATCGCTTGGGGTTCATTAGATTTGCGTAGCGCATACTTTTTTGTCTCAATATTTCCTGTTTTTGGTATTTGTTCGTCTTTCGCTGTTTTGAAGTTAACGTCTGTAGCGGCGATTTTCTCATTTTGTGCAACATTTTTTACATATTTTTCATCAATTTTATTTTTATCAACAACTTTATTTGTGTTTTGCAAAATTTTGAATTTCTCGCTCGTTGCTGATATCTTGATAGCAGTGCTAGTATCTGAATTTTCTTTATTACCTTCTGCATTAATATTTTTTGCAGCAGTTGCAACAACTAAAGCGCCATTTTGTCTCTGTGCAGTTATTATAACGGAATTTTCTTTTTCTTCTAAATTTATACTTTTAGCAGTTGGGGCAGCTGCTAATAAACCATTCTCTTTCTGTGCTGTTATTGTAACGGGTTTTTCTTCGATATTGCATGTTTCAATTGAATGAGCTGTGAAAATTTTTGCGTCATCAGCTTTTTGTTGTTTTTGTTTGCTGTTTAAACTGGAGTTTTCCCGCAACAGTTCCCGCTGCCTTAACGCCATTAAAGCATTTTTACTCGTTGACGGTTTTTCATTTAATATAGAATGTTGTTTCGCTTCATTCTCCAGTCTTTTCAATTTTGGTGGCGTTACTTCCGACTCTTTTCGATGCTCCACACTTTTACGTTTCATGCCATGCTCCTTTTCATTCTCTTCGCATGACATGTGTAAACTATCTATTGAACTCCCTTCATTTGTATGTTCTTGCGTCCACTTAATGCCGCCCACACCGATTTCATATTGTACGAAAGTGCGTGCTTCTTGTACTAGTAATTTGGCGCCTTCGGCTACTGTCAAACCCACTTTGCCCGTTATGAAAAATTCCCGCGCTTGGTTTCGTTGCAGCGCTTCGTAATCCGCTTCATTATCATGCTGTTTGGCTGAATCAAAGCTCAGCGCGTTATATAAAACCTTTTCGACTTCGAAAATATCAGCGTTTGCTAGATCTACAAGCGTTGTAATGCCAGCGTCGAAGAGTGCACGCGCCCGTTTGTGATTCAAATCCGGCAAACGCATCAAATCGATCAAGTCTCTATGTATGCCGAAGAAGAGACGCTCCTTAAACTGCGAAACAACCAAGGATAGTGTGGGCCACTGCAATGAGTTGCAAAACGCCGTGACTATACCGGCAAATGTGGACGACATTTGCTGCAGACTTTGTAGCATGCCACGCGTGCATTTATATTTAGCGGCCACGGTGTTGATAGGGACTTCATTGACTAGTTCTTGTAGCGCTAATGCGGTGTAAAATCTGAAAACAACACAAATCACTAATTGTCCACTTAAGTTATAACATATCTAATTCTCTGAAACTAGCTGCAACCTTTTATGTATCTGCATGAGTTTATAGTCCAATTTCGACTGCCCGCGCATAGCACGCACCAGAAATGACTCCTTAACACCAACAAGTTCACCAACTTTTTTCATAGCTGGGGTCAATTTCTCCCACATATCAAGAAATAGCAGCCAATCGAGATCTTGCAGTTGATAGCACACCGAGTAAGGTGTCACCAAATACACAGCATGCAGTTCGGATTCCAGCACAAAGCAACGTCGTGATTTCTGGAGCTCAGCGAACAGTATTAAACCATCAGTGGGCGGCATCGAGGCAGCTGTAAGTTATTTATGATGTTATTTTTGTTTTTATGAAAACGATTCCACTTACCCAAACACGCTTGGCCTAAACGTGTTGCTACATAACTCTCTCTATTTGTTTCGCTATCCACTTGCAGGCGCACAAATTCGTATTCTATGAGAAAATCGAGAGCATCTGTTATGAAATGTTCTTCGTCATCTTTGCTTTTATCCTTTCCTTGTTCGCTAAGTTGTTTCTCCGCACTCAAAAGTGTGCAGTTGACGAAGCTCTCAATGTCTTCCTTTGTGATGGCCACACCGGAAGAGATCACTTCCAGCAAGGCGCGTTTAAGGTGAGTCTGTGTTTGTGTTTATGTTCATTTGATCAAGTTTAAAATTAATTTTAATTTTTGAATTGAAAAAAACTCACACTATTCTCTTGTTCCAGGCAGGAGTAGATTGGCTTCAAATCTGCTTGTATCAGCTCTTGGCCAATACGCGTGTTGGCAGGTGTGCAAATTAATATCGATTCTCCTAAAGTATCCTGTAAGAGAGTTAAACAATATCGATATCTAAAAATTGAGGGACAGACTTCAAATAAATAACATCAATTTTACCTTTCCTGTGCGTCCTGCGCGACCAATCATTTGCCGATACGTGAGTGAGCTCATTTGCCTACCGCCAAACATCGGTGTACGTATCAATACGCGTCGCGCTGGCAGATTAACTCCGGAGCTGAGTGTGCTGGTGGCAACAATTATCTTTAAAACACAAGACTTAAAGCTTGCTTCGATAATATCGCGTTCTTCACTTGTGAGTCCCGCATGATGAAAGGCACAACCAAATGTGATCATTCTTTCGAGCACATTGTCCAGACCTGTAATAAATTCATTATTTACTACCCAACATTTGTAAATAAATTTTTAACATACCTGTCGGTATATCACGCAACTGCTTTTTTACTTCCTCAATTTCGTCACTTTTTATCTGCGCGCGCAATCGCTTACCATAATAGTCGTCTTTACGTATAAGCGTTTGTATGGCGCTTGCCAACTGAGTAGCTAAGTTTTCACACCAATCTTTAGACGGACAAAATACAATTACAGAACAGCTTTCAAGTAATGTTTCAATACACAAATGTGCTACGTGGTCATTGTCATTCTGTATTTGTGGCAGTGGATATTCCGCGCCCTGTAAGGGTTCGTTGATATCACGCAAAGGACGTAATTTGCTATCGAATATTTTATTACCGATTTTAATCATCTCCTGCAGCGCGACGGGTCGAAAATCTGTTATATACAACTCTGCGTCTAGCCAACGTTTCAGCAGCTCAACATTAGCTAATGTGGCGGACATTGTGACAACTTGCAGCTGGAAGCCATACTTGCGTGACATATACAATACTTTCGCTATTAGCAGTTCGAGTATATAACCACGCCCTGGATCGGAGATCAAGTGCACTTCATCTACGACCACTGTGCCTATGTCGTCTAGTTTACCTTGCTCCATTAATTTATTTATAATGGAATTGGCTTTCTCTATGGTACATATGGCAACATGTATGCTATCAAAACCGCCAGGTGGTGTGTAACCTCCAAAGAAACCTTCAACACGGTAGCCGGCTACGGTTAACAAATCTTGTAGGTAAAACATTTTCTCACGAACCACAGAAATGAAGGGCAGTATGAAAAGCACTTTTTTGCCACGCTCCAGCACGGTTTTTAAGAGTAAAATCTCACTGACTAAAGATTTACCAGCAGATGTGGGAGCAGAGTAGACGAGATTGCAGTGTTCAAATATAACCTGGAAATGAAAGATACTAATATTTTTGTAAACATATTTTATATTGGTACAAACCTTTGGATTACTGAGACATTCTATTTGCCAATCAAACATTTTTACCACACCTTTCTTTTCATATTCCTTTAACACACTATGTGGCAAATTCCAGGCACTAATTCGTTTCAGTGTTTCTAAATCGCGGATATTTTCGTTCGCTTTTTTAACTTTTACGACAGAAGAGTTTGAAAAACTGGTACTTCTCTGTTGATAAGAAACATTCAAATCTTTTCTCACTTGTATTGTCTGCAAAGCATCATCAACTTTAGCCACTTCCCTGTGACTAATTTTCAATTCTTTTTCTATTTGCTCTTTTGCTTCGGAACTACCAGCATCAGCGCAGATAAATCTACTTTGGTCCAACTGGCGGGCATCCAATTCATCTATTACATCTGTAGGTTTCTCCTTACATTCAAAAGTATTTGCAAATTCCGACAAAGACTTTGAACTATTTGCTGCCATACCAGAATTGTCTTTTTCTTCTTGCATACTTTTCACATTTTCTAAAAGTTCATTTAAATCTTCTGAGAATATAGGCATATCTAAATCATTATTCACAGCCTGCTCATCTTCAAGAACCATATCATCCATATCTTCTACAATTTCAGCCTTTTCCTCTTTTATAATTTCAAATGCTGCTTCGATTTGTGAGACACGCAACACGGAACCACTTCCTTCAAAAGCATTTTTTTGCGGTTCACCTTCTATTGAAAATGTGAATCCACTACGAAAAAGTTCAGTGTAATTCTCTGCTTTATTGCTCCCATTTAATGTGTTTTGTTTCTGCAGTGTGGAGTCTGACTTGCTTCGTCGCAGTCGTCTCCGTTCGTTGGAGGATACATTCGCATTTTGGGCAGTTATTTTACCGCAGTTATTTCGAGATAAATGCCGCTGCGTTCGCGTTCTGCTAAACATAGATAAACCAGCTATATTACTATGCTTGGAACGCTGACCATGTTCCGGCGATTCCTGTATCACTTCGGCCACATCTATTTTGTTTTCAAAATTAAAAAGCGTCTTGCTGTCCTTCATCTTCTACCTTGGTGTCAATGGCGTGACGCGCCTGGCTGTCTAAATTTAATAAAGTGCTATTACCAATGTCTAGCGATTGAGAAAAGGCCATGACAAAATGTTTTTTTAAAAACTTAGCTTAGAAATTGTGGACTAAAATATAATTTTCAAATACAAACAAATGAACGACTAGAATGAGCGCGTTTAACTGTTTTGCCGACTTTATTTATATGTTGTTAAAGTGGTGCAGCGACGAAAGATTGCCACGTACCTTTTAAATGTTAAATAATATTTCATAATTCTATTATACTATATCTATACTATTTTATAAGCAATTATAATTGTATAATTTTGTTTTTCATCAAATATTGCTAAAAAATTAGTATTATTAAACAACCTATATAAATTAATTTTTTAAATATTATTAAATGACCTAGTTGATTTATATGTACATATCTTTTAAGAATATGTAAGATTTTGATTACCAGATATGCTCAAAAAACATACTCAAAAACAAAAAACAAGAATTTCGGAACTATTTTTCACTCAAACGCTAAAAAGTTTTTACATTTCACAAACTTCAATCTTTTTTTTTATAATTTTTTCATTACATGAAAAATTTCATTTTCACATAAAAGCATAAAAAATCTCGACTTTCTCAGCGTCTAACAAAAAATTCACGGTTACTATTTAATTCCACTCAATTAGAAGATTGGTTTATTAAGTTTAGGATATGTGCGCATTTAGAAACATAATTATGAAATCGCGACGACTCAAGTATTTGTCGTATCCCCGAGAGCGAATCGACTGGAGCAAGCCAGAATGGAGGTTAACCACAGCGTTAAAGCGTTACAGGCCAACCAAGCGCATAATTCAGCTGGCGAAGCCGGTTAATCGTGGAATAGGAAAGGTCTACTCAGTCTCGTCAGAAAAGAAACTGAGAAACACGATAACTTATCAACGTAAGTATATACACATATGTATAAATAAGTATATTTATAAAATAATCGTTAATTATAGCTTCACAACGCCTTCTGGAATTGGCGGTGCCGCCAGTGAAACCGCCGGGTAATAGAGATAGACGAAAAAATCCCTATCGCATACCACCGAAAGCATTACGCGCCAAACCCACAGCTCGTCTACTGGAGCTAGCAGAGCCAAAGGAGCACGATTACCTTGAGCCCCTTAACCCTTGGTCCATATCAAAATCGGCACTAAAGGCTAAGGCGTCTCAAAGAATCGAAATGCTCTCCAAACCCAAGAAATACAACTAGTAAACCATATAAAATTTCTGTTTCAAATCATTCGTCATTGATCAGAAAAGTCTGAACGGTATGTCGCGTGCTAAATCTTTTTAATATTAAACTTTTGTAATTAAAAATTGTTTAAATTGTTAAACAAAAAATTTAAGTATGTCGTTTCAATACGGGATGTTTATATTTAAATAGGAAAAAATGAAGTTGTGTTGAAGAAAAAAGCTTCACCTGTAGAGCGTTAAAATATTTTCAAAATCTGTGGGGATTTTGTTATTATAATCGACTTAAATGAAGGTTAGATCGTTGGGCTGATCTTACCGAAGAAGCTAATTTGAACAGCTGTGAACCTCAGTTCCTTTCGGATACACAGAAACTCCTAAACATGGATTATGAGATCCTCAGATCGATGAGGCGTTTTGAGCTTACCACAAATTTATTAAGGCGATTAATATCAATTTCGGCTAATTCTCCAGGTTCCCTGAAGTTATGTTTACTGAAATATTTCAATTTAAATCTGGAAAAAGCCTGACAATAGCCAGCTATATACCAAGATTCGACTGGATTCTATGTTTCGAGAACTGTTCCTTAATCCTCAGCACCATTTTTTAACCTCACAATAATCTGTAGACGCAGATTAAAGTCTCTTAAAACCCAGCAGGTTCCTGGAGTTTATGAGAGTGCTTGACCTTTATGAGTACGTGTGATAGAGGGGAGAGTATAATAGACCTTAGGTCGCAGCACAAGTATCAACTTAGTTTCTATGCTGTTTTTCAGTGAACTTATGACAACTTAAAAAATATTATATATAAATCTATAAGGGGCGGAACACTACCATAGATTTAAAAATTTACATCTTTCCCAAACCTTAATTTTAAGCATAATTCTTCACTGCGTTGAAAGTGTTCTGATATGGTCTGGGTTATTCCATATCGATAAGTAGGAAATCAATTCGTCTAGATCATTTCTTTTCGATAGGGATGTGATTAGCTACCTGTTCTTCTTTATTGGTGTAGACATCGCTACAGTCGCTCTCCTTTTCACTGTTGGGCCAATTGCAGATTTCAAGTGTAGCAAAGTACTTCTCCACCTGGTCTTTCCAACGGAGTGGAGTGGTGGTCTTTTTCTTCCTCTGCTTCCCAGCGGGTACTCTCAGAGCTAGAGTGTTTTCATCCATTCGGACGACATGACCCAGCCAACGTAGCCGCTGTTTCTTAACTATCTGAACTATGTCAATGTCGTCGTATATCTCGTACAGCTCTTCGTTCCATCGAATGCGATATTCGCCGTTGCCAACGCAAAGGACCCCTAAATCTTTCGCAGTACTTTTCTCTCAAAAACTCGTAGCGCCGAATCATCAAATGTTGTCATCGTCCATGCCTCTGCATCATAGAGCAAGAAGGAGATGTTGTGTGACTTGTAGAATTTTGTTTTTGTTTATTGAGAGTTCACTCAGTCCAAAGTAGCTGTCATCAAAAGCCTCTTTCATCCGAGGCTGTTGTGTTCTTTTCATTGGGGGTGTTTTTTTAGGTGGCATCTCCCAAACCCAGAGCACAATTTTTGGGAGAGATGGTTCGCCTTCTCACTTTAGCTCACCTTCAAACGGATGTGTTTTAGCTGCCCAGAGGATACTTGGTTTAAGACCGGAAGTTGTGAGCTGCTTGAACCATATGTAAAAAAATCGTTTCTGGCCACTCGCAAGTAAATGGCGCTCAGAGAACTTTCCTCACCCTCGTAAACTTTTATACATGGCTCTATCCTCCAGCTCTGCTTTTGGACAACTTCAATTACGTAACCTATTTCATTTATACGGCTCTTGTGAATATTAATCAACTGTTTTTGTCAGTACAAAATTTTTGTGGACGAAAACATTATTAAAATTTATTTTAAAAAAATTTTGGAAATTAAAGATTTATGTGTTAAAAAAAATAACATAAAGAAGGAAAGATCGGTAGAAGGAAGGTTGTTAAATAAATTGCCTTTTAAATTTGTAAAAAACTTAAAATAACACTAAAAAAATTAAATACAATAAAAAATAAAATTAATAATAAAAAAAAAAAAAATAAAAAAAATTCACAATTAATAAAAATAAATTTTATTTTAATGAAAAATAAAAACAAATATATACAGTTAATTACAAACTAGGCATTTCCATTAATAAAAAACACATTTATTTTTTTTTAATATTTTATATTTTTATTTTCAAATAAATGTATCATTACAGTATTAATAAAATACTGAGTATGCTCCAAGTTCACATTATTACAATAGGTAAGTAAATCTGTTTTTGTTCTCCTTGTTGTTGCTATTTTTTTTATTTGTTGTTTCACTTGCATTTACATCTGTCTCGCATTCCATACGCATTTGTTCAATATATCTTGTATTAATTCATATTTTACAGTATTTGTCATGCCCAGCGTTAAGGTTTAGGTGTTTCCTTGCCTCTTGTTACTTTATACACAATTTTGTTTTGATTTTAAATCTTGTTTTCTTTGTTTTAAATATTCAGCAAAAGTTTATCAGTAATTTTCTTAGTCACAATAAAAATAAACAATTTAGCTCAAACTGAAGAGGAATGAACAGAAAATCGTGTACCGTTGTGTGTACATATAAATTATGACTATAACGGTATTATTAATTTTGTAATGTAATTTTCATGTAATTTTTGAATAAATATTATAATAATGCTTTTTATATGATTTTGCTTATTTTTGAATTTTTGCAATTGGCGTTAAGGGTTGCCATGCTTCTGGAAAATTAGTAAACTGAAATTAATTTGTTTTTTTTAATTTTGCTTTTAGTAAACCCACTTGAAATGCAGTCAATTTGTGTACACGTGTCTGTGGTGTGTTTTAGGTTTCTCTATTTAATTAAATTAAAATTTTTTTTTTTTTTCAAAATATTTTTTTTTAGGATTTTTTTTCTAAAAAAACATTTTTTCGAATTTTTTTTCAAAACAAATATTTTTCAAAACATTTCTTTTTTCAAAATATTTTTTAAAAATAATTTTTTTTTTAATTAAAAAACAATTTAAACATTTTTTTAGTAAATATAAATTGCATTTATATTTTTTCTTTTTGACAATTTGTTGAGATTGTTTTTTATTTCAAAATAAATGTTTTCTTCGAATAATTTTTTTAAATCAAAACTAACCAAACTTTTCCGCATAGTTTCACAATATTCAATAAGCATTTTCCAAAGCTACTTCTATACTTGTATTAAATTTTTTGTTCGCCTAAACTAGTTACTTAGTTATCGTATACATCATTATGCTCCACCTATTTAATCTTAATTTATTTAAGAGTGCTTTTAGCATTTGTCAAAAAATTACATACAAAGTTTTGAAACAAGTTTCACGCTTAAATTTCCTAAAGAAACGCAAAAAGTCGGTTTCTCTTTTGCTAGTTTATTTTTGTTTGTTTGTTTGTTTTGATTTTACTTTCACCACTTGAAATTTCCTTTTACCAAAAATGTTCACTTTTTTATTTACAAAATAGTTGATTTCATTTCCTTAAAGATTGTTAGGTTACAGCTTTTGTTAATACATGTTACATCTCTGTGCGCTATTTGAAGGCGTGCCCACCCCCGTCTAGCCGCCGAACAAGTTAAACGAGTACTTTAAGTACCGTTATATATGTATATATAATAACATATTGCCCACCATTTTACGCCATAATTCCCCACATTATTTAGTTATTGTTTTTATTTACCGTTTTTTTTTGGATTTTCACACATTTTGTAAAAAAAATTTCGGATATGGTCAAGTGTCTCTCTAGTTTTCAGTATATATATGTTTTTTTACTTTAATTTATTTTTAGTTTTTGTTTTTGTTTGTTTTGGTTTACTTCTTAAGCTTGTTGTTTCGGTCTAAATAAATCAAAATATTCAAAATTTTGATCCCTGAAGTTGTTGTTGTTGTTTAGATAAGAATTTCCTCTACTTATTGTTAGTGATGGCTGTTGCGCAGTCAGCGTTGAATACCGGTTACTCACTGATCAATAAAATTGTATCGCATTTTGTAAGTGGGTTTCTGGCGCACAATCTATCCAAATGGTTAACTGTGTGCTTAGTCTAACATTCGAAAACAATAAAAAATACAAAATCTGACATTTTTCTAAAGAAATCACCAGTAAAAGGTAAGCGTTGCTAAAACTTGCAAAATTAAAAAAAAAAAAGAAAAAACATAAGTACTTCTTGCAGTTCGCTTTAATCGTTCACCGAAATAGTTGTTCTGACTTTTAACTGTTACTATTGCTTTGTAATTGTTATTAGTTTGTATTTTTGCCAATAGTTCAATGTGAAAATGGAGCAAACAATGGTAATGTTGGGATCTGTCGCATGGTGGGTCTTTAAAAATGTGTCTTACTCTCGTAGTTGTTACGACTAGCTATTAACTCGGTTTGAGAATTACTGTTGTTGAAGTAATTTGCTTTCTCAGTACCAATTACTTTGTCGGTTGTTTTGCGTACCGATTACTTTGTGACCCGGTAATTTGCATACCGATTACTTTTCGTATTACTTTGCGAACCGATCACTCTGCATGCCAATTACTTTGTCTACCGACTAATTTGCATACCGATTACTTTGCATACAGACTACTTTGCATTCAGATTACTTTGCATACCGATTACTTTGCATACAGATTACTTTGCATACCGGTTACTTTGCATACCGCTTACTTTTCGTACCGGTTACTTTGCGAGCCGATTATTTTGCGAACCGATAACGCTGCATGCCAATTACTTTGTCTACCGACTAATTTGCATACCGATTACTTTACATACCGATTACTTTGCATACCGATTACTTTACATACCGATTATTTTGCGCACTGATTACTTTGCATACCGGTTACTTTGCATACCGATTACTTCGTATATCGGTTACTTTGCGTACCGGTTACTTTGCATACCGCTTACTTTGCATACCGATTACTTTACATACCGATTACTTTGCATACAAAATATTTTAAACCGTTATCTCAAATAGCTTAATGTTAGTAAACTCTCTTACTCTCTTCATCACACTTTTAATTCTCACCATGCTTAACCCCACACGACCAGTATTCACTTTGGTCTATTGCATTGTATTTGAAATACTTATTTATTGTAATTTTTTTTAATTGCTATAATTGTAATTGGTTATTGCTTGTTGTGATTTTGTTTTTTTCGCATATGTATTTTCGCTTATTTGCATGTGTGTGTGTGCTTTATTCCTTACAATATTCCATTACTTTTCTGCAGCCAAAATCTTTCTTCTTATTACATTTGTGTGCAAAATAAAAGCATTTTAAAAGAGTTAAAGTGTATTTGAGAAATGAAATTACAAAAAAAGCAATAAACACATTACCTCGCAGCTATTTATATGTTGCAAAAATGAGTAGTACACAAATTGTTGTTTATTTTGTTTTTTCCTCTGTTTTAACTAAAATTTTTATTTATTAAAATAATATGTATCCATGTGTCTGTGTATTTGTATTATATATTGGTATTTGTATATTTAAACAATTAAAATTATAAAGTATCAATGTAGCATATGTATACGTACTTATGTATGTAGTATATATATATATATATATATTGTTTTTGTATTTAAGCATGTATGCATGTACGGTATACATATGTAAATATAAAATAACGAAAAAAATAGTTGTGTAAACAAATCAATCATAATAAAATCATAAAATTACATTACATATTAATTATAAAAATAGTAAATATTTATATATATGTTTATATGTATGTATATATGTAAAAACAAACATCCACATAGCGCTATTTATATATGTAAACTATGCATGTAATTAGACACGTAAAAATCTAAGGCAATCTAAACAAGTTATATCGTTTATAAAAGTGATTCTGCTCGCTTGCTGTCTCCCCAGCAATCATTTTCAAACTGAACGTTTTTTTTGTTTATTTTTGTAAATATAACTTTATTTTACATATATAATTGTTTTACTATTAATTTTAATTTTTGCTTTACGCATTTAATGTTTGATATTTTTGTTGCTACTATTTCTAAATTGAATTTCTGTTTCACTTATTTTTTTTTAGATTTTTATTTTTGTTGCAACACTTGAAAAGAGAATTAAACTAGGCATTAATTAAAAATAGTACGCTACTAATTCGATTTACCAATACGATTTTTTACTTTAAATAAACTTAAATTTAAATGCACAATATATATATTTTTTAATTTTACATTATTTTTACATTTACATTTCATATATTATGTATTGTGTTGTTTAAGAAGAGAACGAAAAGGAAAACGACACTTAATAAATATGTGAACCCGTTTAATTTAAATTTTTTATTTTGCTTTTGCAGACAATTATTTTCTTTGTTTCATTTACGGCAAATATTTTAGATTTTCTTATAGAAATTTTAAATTTATTTTAAAAATATTAATTTCCATTTTAAACAATTTTAATATTTATTTTAAAAATATTAAATTTTTTAAAAAGTTAAAATAAAATATTTCTGAATGTCAACATTTACATTTTTGCACAGCAAAGTGTAAACCCTGCATAATGGAATGCTGCTTCCATTTTGTGTGTGCCGTTAGCGGCCATGTTATTGAAACTGTGAGTTAACTGAATTTTTCCAATTGTATTGCCGTAAATTCAACGTATTTTTTCATATTTTAATAAAGTGTTCAAAATATATATTATATATATGCACAAAATAAATAAGTAAGTTTCTCGTCATGAATTTTAGTGACTATTTAGACGTAGTTCATTTTCAAGTTTTGTTTTTGTACATTCTATGTGAAAATTCTGCCTTGTTGTGTTTTTGTAATGTCCAGTTTTGCCACCCAAAGTGAATTTTAAATATTGTACTTGCGTTAGTGTTGTGTAGTTTGCGTAAAAATACAACTTTCAGCATATTTTATTTATAAAAACTGTATAAACAATAAAATTACCAACACTCGAATGTAAAAAAAATTGATGCAAAGTAATAATTTATTAATTACAATAATAAAAAAATATATTTTATTAGCTATTTTTTAAAATTTTGCAACCATTGCTTGTGTATAAAATGTGTAGAATAATTTCAAGAAAATATTAAATTGTTTTAAACTCAAAAAGCGCATGAAAATAAATTGAAAATTTAAGGAATAATGCCTTTTTTGTTTTGCAATTAAATTAATTATTTATGAAAGTGAAAAATATATATTGCTTTGGAATTCAAAATATTTTTAAATAAAAACCAAATAATTTATTTTTAGTAGAATAATTAAATACGAAATTTGTTTTTTATATAATTGTGGTATAAACTGTAATAATTTTAGACAAAAAAATTAATTTCGTTATTTTTATATTAGAATAATAATTAAATAAGACTTTTTTTTATGTAATTGTGGTATAAACTGTAATAATTTTAGACAAAAAAATTAAATTTCGTAATTTTTAAATAATTAAATAATAACCAACAAAATGAAAAAATAATCACTACAAATTGTAAAAAAAGTAATAAATTTTGTGATTTTCTATTGACTTCTTGGAATTTCGACTATTTTTTCTGTCGCATGGCTGTTGTCGTTGGTTGATTTATGGTTTATTGTTTGTGGTTGGAGCCTTATTACTATTGCTATTGCTATTGTAGTTGTAATTGTAATTGTAATTGTGAGATTTATTTGAAAACTATTGTATTGTTTATGCATTAAAATTGTTAGATACTATTGTAATTTGTATGTGATATTTAGTTTTTATTTCGAATACATTTCAATTACTTTACTGTAAGTTCATAGTTCGGTGAAAAATAATATAGTTTCACATTACGTAATTTCACAAATATTATTTCATAATAATGATAGTTACAGCTTTCAACATAAACATAGGTGTAAGGAAACGAATTGCGCAAGCGCATTGTAACAAACATAACAAAAATGAACATTACTACACTAGTTAATTAGGGAGTAGTCATCAAAAATATATGTACGAGTTTGTAAGTAATTTAACATAACGATTAAAACAGTTAAATGGAAAGTGAACAGTACTAATTTCTTTATTTTAAACGAAATATGCAACTTGTCGGTTGCAATTGACGCAAAATAAAATAAAAACAGTCGACAACTCGATGAGAATATAAAACACATACATATGTTATTTTATTACGTTTATACATATGTGTTTATGCATTGCGCGCACCTTTTGGCGCGTTTTTTTCGTTTAAATGTAGGTCTTAATAAAATATTGTATTTTAAGTGTTAAGTACAAGTTGCTATTCATTATTATGTTTACGGCATATTATTGATATTGTTGTTGTAGTTTGTAAGTAATTGTTGTGGCTGTTCTTGGTTTTTCTTGTTTTCAATTATTTCTGGCTTATTTGAAACTGCTTTAATTACTGGGCTATTGTAGGCTGGTATTTCGGGCTATTGCTGTTGGTTTTACTTGTTGTTGTTGTTGTTGTGAACATTTAAAGACTGATCTATTAATTATATTGTTTCATTTATTTCATTTCGTTATTTTATGCGTTAATTAGTTGTATTTTCTGCTGTTTGGTTGACTATTGTATAACTATGGTAAGCAAATATCTATTGTAAGTATTGTTGGGTATTTTGTGGACAAATCTACACATACGTTTATTGTACGCGTAGTTTAATGTTTTACAAGTTAGTAAAATGCTAATGATTGCTTAAAATGCGATTGCTTACTGCTAAGCAAAAATTGCTCTATCTAATTGCAAATTAATTCCCTTCATTTTAATTTTTGTAGGCTTCGTTAAACGACCGTAAGGAAGTCGCTGCCTAACATCGTTTGCACTGCATTAACTACCGTGTACGGTAATGGCTGCACTTGACTAAGATGGCAACTTGACAAACAAATCGGCAACAGTTGTCATTAAGTTCGGTTCGTGTTCGCGTTTCATTTGTGTTTAGTGTGGAAAAAATAGTTAAATTAATAAAAAATTCGATAAAAAAAATGTGCAAAAGTTGTGCCGAGATTAGCAAAATACATGTGTGCTCAAAGTATGTTGAAGTGTAAAGATTATAAGTGTTTGCCAGCAGTTTATATGCAGCGCATTTTGGTAGCGGCTGTTGTGTGTGATATTTGTTGTTTTTGATGGTGGTCATATTTTTTTGTTTGCACATCGGTACCGTTATGCTGTGTGTCACATTTTTGGTGCTTTAATACAATAATTTCTATAGAATTTCACTGAAATCAAAAATGTTAACAGGTGATGCTCAAAATGGCGTTACTCCTGTCAGTTGTGTTTGTGCTTATATTCGAGCGGTACATCGAAACGAACTGTATTAACAGTTTTCTCTTTTGCTTCTATAATTCGTAAAAAATTAAAGCAATTTGCTTCGAAAGCAGTTCCGATTTATCGGTGTGTTTGTCTAAAATAAACGATCGCGACTTTTGAAAAATTTTTAAAAATTTAAAAGTAAAGTGCCAGTTCGGGAAAATCATATCTAAATAAAAAGTCTGTTGTACAATTAAAGCGTAAGTTTCGGGTAATCGGTGCGTTCGCGGTTATAAAAAAAAAAGTTATAAAATTTAAATCCCGGTGTTAGCTTCGGAAAATCGTCGCGTTGCCGTAAAGTAATTGAACATAATTAATCAGAAAGTGGTACAAGTATAAAGTGAAGTGTTCGTTTTGGTCAATTCGTGCCTTGGCAAAATATGCAAAGCAAAGTTTCGGTCAATGACTGCATATGCGAAAAGTAATAAAGTATGCCGTCGTAATTATTTGATAGGTAAAATAAGAATACAAAGTGGTGGTGAAGCAAAGTTAAAAAAAAAAATTAAAAAATTGTAAGTGAAGAAACAAAAAAGAAAAAATAATTTAATAAATTTATGCTAATCAAATGTTTGAAAAGTGTTGACGATTAAGAAATCAAAAGTCGAACAAAATAAAAAATATATATTTGAATTCGAAATGTCAACAACAAAAACGTGTTCATGCGCGAGATATCCGTCCCTGGCCGCTGCTAAATACCCGTATATCCGGTAAGTAATGACCAACTGCTTGCACTGCTTTGCCAACCGTGCACGCATCTGCATATACTACTTTATCACTCCAGCCATTTGCTACTGCAATCGCATTTTAATACCATCAACACATTTTTATACTATCTTGTTTAAAAAATTTACAATATTTATGGTTATTGCCAATCCGTTTACTGCTATTGTTGGTTTTTTATTATTACTGTAGTCAATATTATTGACTTACATTGCATATTTTGTTTTTTTTTTTCGACTATTTCAATACAATATTTAAAAATAAAAACAATCGACTGTCGGCTGTATTTATATAAATTTCTTTGATTTGCAATCAATTATTTCTTATATAACATATTCAGTGTTGTTGTTTTATGTTTTTGTGCGTGTGGAGAGGGAAGATAACTATTGTGGGTTTTGTTTTGTTGCTTATTTCTGTAAATAACCAATAGTTTTTCGGCTATTTTGCGATTTTTCCAATATATTTATATATGCATGCATATAATACAATGTACATATATACTGTGTAGATGGATATATATACAATACACAAAGCATTGCTATATATATTTGGGCTATTGCTCTTTTTCACTTATATGATTTGTTTTGTTTGGAAAATTAGCTGTTTTTACTATTGTTTGTTTATGTTTTGCTGTTTGGTTTATTTTTTTAATTTCTTTGAGTGTATGCTGTAATTAATTGGGTTAGTTGTATTTATGTATGTTGTTGCAATGTGCCTTATTACACAATTTTAAGCTTTGTTTTGTTTATTTGACGGTTTTACTTGGTAAATCTGGTAATCTTCTCATCTTGGTATGTGTTTTAGTTTCACAGAGGGTATTAAAAATAAAATTTTTGTTAAATTACGTTTAAAAAAATTTTTAACTGTTGTATTTATGTTTATATGGAAAATTTTTTATGCATAAAATGAGGTTAAAAAATATTTTCGAAATAATTGCGAAAACAGAAAATCTTCTTTCTCTTTTGGATTGATTTAATTTTCGAAAGAGTGTGGTTTTGCTGAATATGTTCACCAAATATTTTTTTTTAATTGTGGCATGTAGCAGATCTCACAAATTATTATTTTTTCGTAATCACCTATTCTATTGAAATTATCATTTTACGCGCTTTCATTTTTCGTCCTTTCTATATAGTTTTCTTTAGCTTAACCGCAACTAAAGAGCTTACCATACGCTTAGTTGGTAAACATAGATTATTATATAAAATTAATAAATATTGTTTACAAAAAACAACTAAACAAATCAGATCGTAATTACATTTGGTACACGAGGTCATTGCAACATATTCACTTTTAATATTACAGTTTACTTTGCATTGCATTAAATGCGCTTACAATTTTAACTCGTTTCATTCAAACAATATAGCAAATATAATAGATATCTAAATACAATAGCTTTATTTGTAAAATAGAATGATTAATATTTATTTTATTTGGATTTTTCGTTTATTATGTGTAAAGTATATATAAAAAGTGTTTTTTTTTTATTTTTTTGTAATTATAAATATAGTAAATATAAATATGCATTCTGCCATTCGTCATTCACAGTCCAAAGGACCTAACGCGCAATGCGAATTTTTTTGATTTCAATTTCGCTTAACGTATGCAATATTGTTGCTGGTAAATGTCAACAACATAAATTGTAAATTTTAAAAATTATAGCAACATTTCACTTTGTTAAAAAAAATACAAAAAAGTCCTTTGAGTCCTTTTCTTTCATGTTTTAAAACATTTACACATAAAAAAGCGTTAATAAGATAATTAGAGAAAAATATATTAAACAAAAACATTGCCATAATGTTTCTACTTGAAATTAAGAACGTGCTCACACGCTTAAAGATTTTCACTACTTTAATTCGTTTTTTAAAAAACAATTGCACTATAAATTCAATTTTGTCTATATATACATATAAGCAGCCCATTGCTTCGCCATCTCTGCCTGCTCCACTTCTAACCCTCTCTACACTGCAAAAAAAAAATTATAAACGGTATGTAAGTATATACTATATTAACAGTAAACAATAGATTATTTCGTGTTGTTGTTGCGCCAGAACGTGTAGGCGTCATAGCAAATGCTCGAACACAGAACAATTTTTTAGGGTGCTATGTCTTAAAAATTCATAATAAGTAGTAGAAAAATGCTCCCCGCTCAGTACAAATCACCCAAAATACTACTAAATCATACCATGCGCAATATGTATGTGTGTACGTAGCAAAAGTTCTATGTAACTATGCGCTAGCAACTAACTTTTTAATTACTAACACAATTATTTAGTTAAAAATATTTAAGTTTTAAGTTTAAAAAATAAAATTATATGTAAAATTATGTTCATATCCTGTATGTGTATGTATGCATGTCGTATATTACAAAAACTATATAAATTTCTATAACTGTGGGTCTGTAAGTATGTACAAAACTGCGTGTTGACGAGGTGCTCGCAAAGAAAATAGAGACATTTGCGACTTGTGGCTGCACACCAACAACATTTGATCATTCCTGCACACGCACACTTGGCTCCTAAATTAGCAGCATTTGCTCTCGCGCGCGCTCTCGCCCTCTTTCTCTCTCTCTATCTCGCTCACACGTCCTCTCTGCTTACTAACTCTTTACAAATCTAACATTCTATTTAGCATTTTAAAATACAATATTTAAAAATATGGTAGTCAATCTTTTTTCTCTCCGAAAATAAAACACATACCTGAGGGATTTTACATACAATTTGCATTCTCTGCGCGCTCCTTCAAGCGCTCTCCCATTCATTCAGCCCTAAACGTCTGCCTTTAGACGTTTTCTTAACTTAATTATTAAATCAACTGTAGCTTAACTTGTCTTTTTGTCCCAATACTTGTCTGTGTGTGTGTGTTTTTTTCTTTTTTTGTTGCTTCAACTTGTATACCATAAGTTTTTGAAATCGGCCGGTTGTTGTTAGAGTCAATGGCGTAATTCGCGAGTGTGTGCAGAGTGATATTTGAAGTTAAGTTCCATACCAAACTTGAGAAAAGGTTTTAGTTTTGCAAAATTTGTTTCGAAAACTTAAGAAAAGTTTTATTTTCAAAATTGTTTCGAAAACTTAAGAAAAGTTTTATTTTGCAAAATTAGTTTTGAAAACTTAAGAAAAGCTTGCAGTTTTGCAAAATTTGTTTTGAGAAGTTGAAAAAATAAGTTTTACTTAAACAAATTTTGTTTCGTTAAGTTCGAAAACAATTTTTGTACTCTCTTATCACCTCTACCACTTCGTTCTCGCAAATTTTTTATTGCTCTCTAACGCTATTTGTATTCATTAGTATGCTCTCAATTGTGCCAGCTTCTTCTGCTCAGTCGACTCTTCAATGAGCATAGTTTTAGCGCAACTTTGGGCGCATTTCTGCTGTATGTTTGTATGTCCGGTATATATTTTTTCCTAGTTTCAACTCATTGCAACGCATAATTTTTTGAAATTAAGCAGTGAAATTATATTAATAATTTTTTAAAAAAGTGTTTTTAAATTGTTGCTAATTAGAATGCATTTTTATACAAACTTTTGTATTAATTTTTTATATAATTTTCATTTATATTTATTTTAACTTTTTAATTTAATTTTATATTTGGTTCAATCAAAGTTCTAATTATACATTTGCTGCTAAATTTTCCCTATACGCACATTTTTTATATATATTTTTTTTACAAATTTTTTTCTTGGTTTGTTATTTATTTTTTTTTTACTAACGAACATCATTTCACCATTTATTTTCCAAGTAATTGCACTTTTAATTTTGTTTATTTCTTGTTGATATTTTTGCTTTTATATTATTGTGTGGTTTTAAATATATTTTTAATATATACATATATATGTATGTTGGTGTAAACACGTTTTGAATAAATTTTGATGACTTTGGTTTCAAAATTAATTTTTGCTTGCGCTTTTCGACTGGTGTTTCTGTGCAAATTTACCGTTTTTTAATTGATTTTGCACGCTTTTCGTAGAAAATATTTGAAGGTAATTTTAAATTGGAACTAAATCCTGTTTGCAACTTTAAACAAAATTTTTATAGCAAATAATTTTTTATAGCAAAGTTTTTTTTTTTTTGCTATAATTTCAACTTTACATTAAAAATTGCGCCAAAATTTTCATGCAAACATTTGTACAGGAATGCATATGTATATATGTACGTGTTACTTTTTTTTGCTCTACGTTTGGTCTCAAGAGCGTAATTTGCTTCAAACAACTTGTTATTTTTATTAAGATATATATTTGCCGTTTATTCTGCTTACTAATTTTTCTCAATATTACCAATTTTTATTTTCTCCTTTGCAACAGTTTCACACTTATGTCCTTGCAGCATTTATGTATCATATATATATGTATGTAAGTGGCTAATGTGATGTCTCATATATATTAGTCCCATAACCGTTTGTGTTTTCATCATGCTTTTGTTTAGACTTTCCTCGCTTTTTATTAGCACTCCTCTTTGCTCAATTCCACTTTTCGTTTTACTTTCGCTTTTTCTTCATATTTATTTTCTTCACTTAATACTCCTCAACAGCTTCAATGCCAATCCTTTTGCGAATTTGCTTGAATACGCATTTTTCGCATCAATAATTTTGGATTATAAATCACAGATAGTGTCTAATGTATGTATGTAATTTTTGTATATATAATAAATATGTTTTTGTGCATGTATGCACTGGTTTGTTTGTGGTAAATTTGAAATATAATTATAATAAAATTACTACATACGCAATAATTACATAAATATATGTGTGTACTTCTGGCCTTGATCTCGTTCAGATCATGCAGCCTGACGTGGCAACATGCCGGCCAAGGTCCATAGTTCGACTGTATGCATGTGTGTTTGTATGCATGTGTGTTCGTATGTATTGTGGTGTGTTGTGTAGTTTTGGCTAAAACAGTTATTTGTTCAAAATTGTTGGTCAATTGTCAGTTGTCAAATGGTTGTCATATATGTAAACACGAATGTGATAAGTGAAAAAAAATGTTTTTCTTTAATATACGCACATACATTGATTTTTACACGCATACGCACAAAATTGATGGCCAAAAGACAAAAAAGCATTCCGGAAATGTTTACATAACATGTCTTTTACAAGTGTTATATGTTTGTGTGTCAGTTATTTCTTTTGTGTATAAGTGTAGACTTTTAGAAAAATGCCAAAGTCTTTTTTGATTTTCTTAAATATGTTTTTTTTTTAAATAATTTTTATTTATATAATTATCTAAATATACGCACATTCAAAAGGATTAATTTTTCTTAGCATTTACTTTAATATAAGTATATGTATATATCTTTTGAAACTTGTCTTTATGTTGGTATGTACTGTACTCGTATGTATGTATGTATTTATATTTTATATATATAATTTCGACACAAAAATGGTTTACATTTAATTTTTTGCTTTTGATTTGGATTTGTTTTTTTTTTTTTTGCATTTTACTCAAATATGTATGTATATAGGTATGTATATGCATGCTTGTAAGTATTTATGTATGTATATAAAAAATTGTCTGTGCTTTCACGGTTCCACTACAGTCGCAAGTTTTACGTAGCACACGAATTAATTTGTTTAGGTACATTTAAGTTTTTCTTTTATTTTTTTAATATCTACTTTATTATTTTTAAAAATATACACATTTAATTGGGTTAAATTTTTTGCAGTGCCGAAATGTTGCCGGAGTTCATGAAAAACAATGAAATGGCAAGCAGTGAAAAGTATATATCTAGCTTAGTTTGTTTCAAAGCTTGAGGAATGTTTCTTTTAATTTTTATTATATTAAAATACTTTCGGAATTAATGTTTGTGACAAGAATTCATAACATTTTATAAAAAAAAAAATTTCTTGAAAAAAATGAAAATTCAATATTCGAATTTTTTTTAATATTTTTTGAAACATTTTGTTTATGAAAATTTGTTTTTTTTTATTTTTTTTTGGAAAAATGTGAAAAAATTATTTTTTTTTTTGGTAAAATATTATGTTTTTTGATTTTTTTTTTTTCAATTCTAAGTATATTTTAAATATTTTTAAGTCTGAAAAATTATTAAATTTATACCAAAACACCTTTTAACTTATTTATACAAAAAAAAAAAACGGAAAATTTTCTTTTGAAAAAAAGAAATGTAAACGTAAACGTTTTTTTTTAAAATTTTTTTTATGAAATTTTTTAGAATATTTTTTTTTGAAAAATTTGAAAGTTATTTCTTTGAAATATTTTTTTGGATAAATATTTTTTTTGCATTTTTTCAACAAAAAAAAAGTAAAATTTGTTTATTTACTAGTTAAATGTACACTGAAAAAATATGTTTTCGAAAATTATTGTAGTTTTTAAAACATTCTAAATTTTACGACAAACAATTTTGATATGAAAATGTGCGCCGATTATTATTTCGAAAATGTTTCATTTACTAAATGTCTTTTTATCATGGCAATTTTGACTATAAAGTGGTGCTCTAAAAAGTTTAATTTAAAATTCAAAAATTTTTTTTGTTACTATTTTTAAATTTGAACCCTTACTTTAATGAATAAATTCAGTATTATAAATTAAATAAATGATTAAAATTGTTGAAAAAATCCAAAAAAATGTAAAAGTACTGTATTTGTTATGAACAATTTTGACAAAAATTATAGCATTTCTTAAAAAACGAAAAATTTTAAAATTAGTGTGCTTAACTGTTTTCGAAAAAATGCAAAAGTATTTTTGACATTAAAGTGTAACTTGAATTAGCTTAATGTCTCTAAAATGATAATGATTAAAAAAAATCAAAATTATCTTGGTTACTATTTTTTAAATTTGAACCTTTCCTTTTATAAAAAAACGAAAAATTTTAAAATTATTGCTGTTACTGTTTTCGAAAAAATGAGTTTTACATATTTATTATGCTCAAAGTACCTTGAAGTTTATTTTCTCGAAAATTAAGAATTTTGAAATTAATTTAGTTAATGTTTTCAATTTTGCACATGATTTTTCTTGCTTTTGCTTTAAATTTTAGTTTTTCTTAAATAATTTGTTCGATAACTTTTTTTTACATGTAAAAATATATAATTTTTATTTTAAAACTAAATTCATGACTTGCCAGAAACATTCCTCTTTTAAGCTTTTTTCAAATAAAATTTCATTGCCATAACACACACTATAATTTTTTTTTTTTTAATTTTTACTTATGCCTTTTAACACATAGATTGCATTTCCAAAGCCGTTAACACTAAAAACGACATATGTTCATTTATAAATTTTCAGCGTAAGTCTCTCAATAATTTACAATTTCGATTGGTTGAACTGCTGACTCCGCTCTTTCTCTCTCTCACTGTGCTATGCAAAATGATGATGTACTGTTATTTTTGAGGTATACTCGACATGAAGACACATACATATCATACATTAAAAGTTTTACATACACATGCATTTAAATTTTGGAATTTTCTCTCTTAATTATATATGTCAGACATAAACTTATATTGTTGTTATGCCAAAATTGGATTTTGTTTTTGCTTTTTCATTATATACGAACACCGAACATTTAATTTAGCATACTTTGTTTTTGTTTAGACTTTTGCTTAGCTTAAATATATATTTTCCGTAGGTACATACATAAATATATAGGTATGATAAATACGTGTATGTATGTATATGTATGTGCATAGGTTTGACATATTTTTTAAATTTTTTGTATTTAACACCGAAAGTTATTTTTTTTTATATATAATTTCACCTTGATCTGTTGACCACGAATTTTAATCTTTATAATTTCCTCAAAAATATTTTTGGATTAATTTAAATGAAATAAATTAAGTGTGTGTTTGGCTTTTTCTAAATTTGGGTAGGCAAATTAAAAGATTTTTTCTTTACTTCGGCAAAATAAAATGCATTTGTTTTGCTTTTTTGAAACATTCATTACTTTTGACTAATTATTTTTAGTGTGTAATTTAATATTTTAATATTTTTTCTAAGCAATTTTAGCATTTTAAATTTTTAATATTCCCTTTAAATTGTTTTTTTTTTTTGTGTTTTTTCTTTGATCTTT
The DNA here is from genome assembly GCA_027475135.1 of Bactrocera correcta. NCBI lineage: Eukaryota > Metazoa > Arthropoda > Insecta > Diptera > Tephritidae > Bactrocera > Bactrocera correcta. Next base: position 78,006,262 of record CM050326.1, read on the forward strand.
TTGTAAATGTGAAGGCAGCTTTGTTTATTGATTTCCGTCTTGAGGATTTCTGAAATGTTCTAATTATTATTTTCTTGATAATTTACTTTTCTCGACAGTTTGCTAAATTTAAATATTTAAATAATCCTTAGTAAATATGGTTACGACCTTTGGAGCATACGCTTTATTTGTGCAACACTTTTTTTTCATTACAAATTTTTTCCAGTATTTCCAACGTTTCCAGTGTGCCACAAATGAAACTATGCTCCAAAATCCTTTTTTATTTTTATGTGTTGTTTAGGTTATTTCTATTTTTAGTTGAATTTGCGTATATAGTCTATTGTTGTGGAGTTCTGTTGTGGGATATGGGTATGTAACTGCGATTCTGATCTGTAATGGACTATCTTGTTTATTGCATTGTTGTTGTTGTTCAATTCGTATTTGTATTGTAAAGTAATGTTGCTTCCAAGTCGTTTAGGTTTCGAAAATGTTTAGACTGCATCTTTGGAATAATATTTTTAAGAAGTTTTTCGCGCTTTAGGCACAAAAGTTTACTACGAAGTTGTTTGTAAAGGGTTTCTTGGATTTCCGTCGATTTAACCTGTGTTTCTTAGTGAAAATTTCATATTGTTGGGCTGAAAGCTTTAAGTTCAGACGAAGTTACTGTATTGTAAAGTTCAGACATTGTTAATTCTATCTTTTGAAATATGAAGGCTGCTCTGTACATATTAAAAACGTTTTTGATTTTGTTTTATATGCACAAAATTTTGACTAAATATTGTTTGGAATAAATTTCTGTCATCCAAAACTCTACCAAGGCATGGCAAATGGTGCTTCGTTTTTCAGATTTTCTGTTTACTGATTTTTAAAGTCTTTTCAGCGAAAGAAAATTTTTTATGATTTCTAATTGAACTTAAATTTTTTGATGTAAGGAATAACTGTAATTTACCTTGGTTAAGTTATGAAATTATGCGAAATACAATACTTAAAAAGCATTGAAACATACATATATTTGTATTACAAGTTAAAGAGAACATACTCTTGTGTACAATATAGGATCTAGAAGTTCCGAAATGTTTTCGAAGTCGCCAGATTTCTTCAAGCATTTCAATTTCCTTACTTGAGAGTGTGCACAGTTTTTCTAACCTTAAAACTTTTACCTTTAGAGTATCCACAGTTTTTCTGAACGAATTTTTTTTTAAATTATTTTCGTTTGCGCTTCCTCCCGCTTTCTCCGCCCTTACAACTTGGAACAACATTACGGTTTTGGTTATTGCTGTTTCGGAGTTGTTGTTGTATGTTAATGTTTTTTCTTGTATTATTATTAATTGTTTATTGCTTATTGTTGTTGTTGTTGTTATTGTTGCTGCTGCTTGCCTGTTGCTATTGCGGTTATTGCTGCGTTTGAGACTGCGTGTTGTTCGATTTTATTGCTGTTGTTTTGTTGTTGTATTGGCTGGTTGGTATTGTTGTAGTTGCTGGTTGCATCTGCGCTGTTGCATTGTTGCTGTGGCATATGGTTTCTTGTTAGGATCAGATTGGTTTTACAAGTCAAGCTATCCTGTTGTTTCTTGTATTTGCATTTTGTCTATTTGCTGGTGTGTTTGGTTTTTGGAATTCTCTTATTCTTTCGTAATGGAACTCAAAATTAATTTCGAAAACTAAGAAAATAAAATGTTCTTTTTAAATTTGCATATTCTGCGCGAAGTTTTGCTCTCTTTGCAAATGTTTTCAACTGTTTTATTGTTGTTGTAATATGCTTTGTCGTTTTTTAAGTTATATTAGTTTGAGTTTTATTTTGTTTATTTCTTTTTTGAAATTTTGTTTTCAGTGTTGATTTTTCGTTTTGTTTTCGCTTATTATTTTGCTTATAGTTTTATTTGATTTCTCTTTTAGTTTATATTTTTTATTTATTTTATTTATGTTTTTTTTTGTTTTTGGTTTTGCTTTGTGTGTTTTGATTTAGCTTTTATATTATTATGTTATTTCGGTTTGCTATTTTATTACTAATTTTCTTGTTTTTGTTTTTGTTGTTTTGCTTTGCATTGTTTGCATGTAGTTAGTTACATTTTGTTTTGTTTTGTTTGTTTGTTTGTACAAGGAGAGCCTATTTGTCGATTGTCAGAAAACGAAACAGAAAATTTTCAGTATGTTGCTGTTGTTTCTTTTTGTTTTTGTTTTATCATACAAAGATCCTTCTCTGTTTTATATATATATGTATATATATATATATATCTATGATCTCTGCAATTGATATACTATTTTGTTTTTGTTGTCATACTATAACTATAAGTTTTTTTTATTGTTGGATTGTATAATTATTTAATTATTTTTACTGTTACCTATTTATTTTGCCTTTGTGTTAGTTTAGTGTTGATTTTTACTATACTTTTACTTAGATATATGTATGTATGTATATTATCGCTTGTTCACATTTTCATTTATTTACTTTGTTTATTCACTGTCTTCCATTCTCCGTTAGCCATTATTTATTTGTTGTTTTTGGTTTTTTACGCCCACACGCCCTTTAGTTTACTTTACTTTGATTTTAGATCTTATTTTTTATAAATACATACATGCGCTTCCAGGCTAAATGCACACACACATATATATTTATATGCATTACAGCTATTGTATGTATTAATTAAAATTTGTTTTTGTTTTTACTTCTTCACCTTATGTACTTCCTATGTCTGCCTGTTTGTTGTGTGGGTATAAACTGTACATTTCATTCATACACAAATGTCTGTTCTGTATGTATGCGTGTGTACATAATTTCACCTATATATATTAGCATATTATATACTTGTTTCTATATACTAATTGTATGTATGTCTGCATGTGTGTGGTTGTTAGGTAATTATAGACTATGAACTTAAATTGCCGCACTTCAATTTTGACTAAGCTTCTGTTTGAACTGATTACCGTTAGCGACCGGCGATCGGCGATCCCGATCCCGATCTCTGAATGCATATCCCAACTAACGCCCGGCATGGTAAGTGCCACAAGTTGACGTTCTGTTCGCCCAACAGCTTTTGCTCTAGCATGCCTGCAGATCCACGGTATGCCGCTGCGCCCCGCTGGTACTGCTATGCCCGTTTTGTTTTGGATTCTAGGTAGATTTGTACGCCTGTCGGTGCCGTTTGGCTCTGCGCCCTTTCACTGAGCCTACAATCAGCACCATTATTAATTGCTCCCCCCTCAACTGTTAGCGGTTTAGTACCGCTAATGTAACGACATGCCGTATGGCCAGTTCATTCATCTCTATAAGTGCTCTTCGTTCTCCTGCTCGGCCTTAATTTGCGCCAACTTTTCCTGTAGTATGGATGTGCTACCCAATGTGGGTGGTGCGTGTCCAAATTCAAGCGGTGGTTCCACTTTGGGCAGTATACCGCTCATTGCCGCGCTACCGCCATTGCCATTAAGATCGCCGGTCAGTTTGTTGCCGTTGTTGTGATTCGTCATGAGCTCGCTGGGTATGCTACTCGTATCGGTTTCGGCGGAGTCGTGAGAGGTTAAGCGGCTGCGGCTGCGGCTGCGACTGTGTTGTTGATGATGGTGCAAGTGTTGATGTTGGAGGTGCAACTCATTATTGCCAATGTAACTACCTTTGCTGTTGTTATTATTGTTGTGCTCATAGCTACTTTCGTCGTTGCCGCTGCGTGAGGCGTCGTCATCATCGTCATCGCCGCTACTGTGTGGCGGACTGCCGCGTTCACGTTTGATTTCGGTATATGCAAGTGGACTGGCGGCGCGTTTAGCGCGTAGACTGCTCATGGCGTTGGGTGAGCGATGATCGTTACTGTTGTTGCTGGCATATGGCGGTAGGGCACTTTTCTTCACCAGCAAGTGGTCGAGTAGTGCGCCGCCGGTGCTGGCACTGTTCGGCGGTCCTACGTCGGTGCTTTTGCGGTCGAGCGTTTTCCGTATGATGCCGTCGAGTATTGAGGAACCATTGGCGCCGGCGCTTTCATAAAAATTTTCGGCCAGCTCACGCGCACTCTTCATATTGAGTGTATGACTTGCCGCAGCCGACAACGGACTGGCAATAGGACTGGGGCTGTTGGCGTTAGAAGGCGTGCCAGCTGATGTGCCGCCAACGCCACGTAGCGTTTCTTCGGTGTAACGTTGTGCCGCGCTGGCGCTTTGCGCCGCCACTGCATTGCGGTTGAATTCCATTTGCATTTGGCTAAAGGCTGACGGGGGATTCCAAAATAGATGCGCCGGATATTGGATGGGATCGAAAATCATTTTCATGCCGTTTGGTGCGCTGGTTGGGAATGCGGCCGCTGCTGAGTTACTATTGCCCTTATGCACTTCGCTGAGCTTGGAATTGACATTACTGTTGCCAGCGTTGCCCAACTTGATTTTGCTCAGATTGTTGTGATGACCAGGAATGTTAGAGTTTGATTTGCCTGTTGTCGTACTGCTGCTACCATCTAGTCCGGGCTGTGGCTTGGGCTCACGCTTACGCGGCCGCATCAAATGTCGCTCCTTCACTTTGTACTCGAGCGTTGAATGCGGCACACCGAAATAGCTGCCCGCCCGATGCACTGACATTTCGCCGCGCTGCACAGCGCGCACTGCTTCGATTAAACTATCGCGGTCATAGTTGCGGTACTTACCACGTTTCGGGCGGGTACCTTTGCCGGCGGCAAGCGCTGCTGCCTCTTGGCGACTCAGATGGTGCGGTAGATGATGATGCATATGCGCCTGGTGATAGCCATGCGAGTTGTGTGTGCTGCTACTGCTACCAGCCACACTCGAACCAGCCAAGACATTAGGTGCAGCACCAAACCGTGTTGTATCGGTGCCACCTATATTCTTCACCACCGATATAGTAGGTTTTTTATGATCCGCACTGCTGCCGCTATTGTTGTTAGACGAGCGCTCCATTTCCAAGCACAGACCCAGCATTGGCGCCGAAGCCGCAGCAACAGCAGCGGCGGCGGCATGCGCGTCCTGATTGGCCTGCTCATTCATAGTACGGTGAATGCCATGTGCGATCATGTCGCGAAAACTGAACGACGGTGGTGATTGGGGGTGCTGCAATAGTGGCGGCGAAATGACAGATAGATCATTATTGCCCTGACGGCCGGCAGATGCGACGGTGCCATTATTGCTAGCGGCCGCAACAGCAGCGGCCAGCATAGAGTTGGCGATACGTGGTGAGGGCGCAGAATGCGGACTATCGCCGTTGGGATTTGGCATGGAATTGGCGGTGGAATTGTTGCACAGCAAGGATGGCGAGCATGAGGCGCGTGCTGCAGCCGATGAGGGCGTCGGCGTGCCCGCCACTGGCTTATAGGACGGAATCTTAAGAATCGACGCAGCCAAATCATCACCAATCGGCTCATGGTGGTCTAACGAGCTCGTTGTCTCTGGTGTATCTGATTTGGGTAAGCGTTGTGCCGCATACGCTGACGTTTGTTGTTGCAGTTTTTGCGCCAACAACGGTTGGTCCATTATATTGGGCTTGCCATTGCTGAAAAGACCCTCCACATTTATATCACCCGCGGTATGTGTTTCCAACATGTCCTTCAAATTGGCCACCAAATCACGCAAAGTAACCGGCTGATCGGCACGTTGCTGCAAAGCGCCAAAGCTGGTGAGCGTAAAGAGGAATGCCTGTAAAATCGCTAATGTCGGATCCAGTCCAGTCGCTGGCGGCGATTGCTGCGGTTGTGGTGTAGCGCTGTTCGACGGTGTACCGGCGTCACACTTAGCGCCATCACCGTATATTGCGTTCGGCTTTGGAGACAAATCGCTGCAATTGCCGACATCATTGGCGGCATCGCGTCGCCCCGTATCGCCGGTACCGTTATTCACACAATATTTACGCAGAGAATGTGTTGCGTTTAGCCGGTTGGCGAGCTCCTCCAGTGCAGTGTGTGTGGCGGTTTCTGGTTGTGGTGTTGAAGCATTACTTCCATGCCCGCCGGTTATGCCTGTATGACCATCGCCAGTGCTACATTCATCGCCGGACATATCCTTGTCCACATCCATGCCGTGTAAGAGCGCGTTGGCTAGGTGTGCATTCGCACGTTTGCCACTCACACCGCTGCGATTGGATCTGGCGCGTCCTGGGCTCGTGCTTGAACTGCCGGCGTATTGGTCTGATGATTTACGTGTGCTATACTTTCCGCTGAGTAGCTCTTGTACGGTGCTGCTCAGTGCATCATCGGTGCAGGGGCGACGTGCAGAGAGTGTGGGCGTAGCGCGCATCGTCTTGGAGCTGAAAGAGAATAAAGTAATTGCTTTAGTTTACAGAGCTTTTTGCGTTTCGGAGCTGAAAGTTAAGACTTATATGTTGTAATTATGTTTAGCTTGTGTAAACCTGTTTTCGAAAACTAACCTAACTCTTGATAAAATGCCAAAACACACCTTTTAAATGATATTGCAAGATTCGATGGATATCTAAAATGCTTAAGTAAACTTCACTGTTTTGGATGCAACGAACCGCTCAGTGCTAACAGTAATTCTCAACTACAACGTAAGCAAAAACAAAATTATTCATACGATTTAGCAGCCATATTACAACCACATATGAATTAAATATTTCGTCTTTATTGAAATTGTTGCAATTTAAATTTATTGCAAATGTTTATCAATTTATGACGAATAAAGTACAACAGCAACAACAACAACGCAAACGAAAAATATTATAAATAAAATTACACAAAAATTGGCACACTGAACCTTCTCATTGTCAATACACACTTATCAGGCGATGCAATAGCCAGCCAGCGTAAGCGACAAAAACAAAAGCAACGCGCAAACGGAAAGGCGAATTTCGTAAATGTATTGTGTGTGTATGCGTGTGTGTGTGTGTGTGTGTGTGAACGGCACATAACAACAATGATAACGATATTTGGAAACAAATTTAGCTCAATCGCGCCTACCGAGTCGAGAACGGAAGCAGATTTGCCAGCGCTGAAGAAGTGAGTTACATAATCGATCGTCGCTTGACTCGTAGGCGACATGCACACAAGTAAGTGTACATACCTATGTATGTAAGCACATCAATTTATTTCATTTTGAAATCTGTTTTTTGAAGCAATGCTCGTTAATCTTATCAGATATTGATATATACTTATTTCTTCGCCGAACTCCGTTATGTTTATACAACATCAATAATCAATGCTTGATAAAATATGCCCCGATGTAAATATGTGTGTACATAGATAACTGTTTGTATGCACTTGCAAAATATGCACGAGTAATCGTTACTCAATTTATCAATAGTGTTGCAAGTGGAAATTTCATAACTCGGGGATTTCCTAATTAGTCTCACTGTTGCTATAATATGATGCGTTTATGCCATAATTAAACCAAATACACATGATTAATGCATATACCATAATTTTATTGGGTTTACTTTTTATTATTATTTTTAATAATATACCATATTTTTATTAAACATTTCACTTAAATTTAATATGAAAGATAGTTTAGGGCAATAATGGCGGCTGAAGGCCTAGTAGCCGTATTTCATGTATTTAATATAATATTTTATTGTATAAATGATTATAAAAAAAAAAATTAAAAAAATATTAAGTGGCAAATTGGCCAAAGGAGGTACCGTTAAGAAACCGTCCGTTCGTCTTTCAGTCCTCTGGATGACGTTTTCCATATAAAGTCAATTAAATTTAGCCTCTTCGATATTGTTTCAAAATTTTGCCGAAAAACCCTCACGAAGAATCAATTCAGTATGCGACGGTGTATTATCGTGTTGTAAAAATTAACCGTTTCGGTCCATAATTCCGTTCTTTTTTTACGATTAGCTTCGTGCAAACGAAGACTAACACTCAAATAGTATTCCTTGTTGACAGTTTGGCCGGTGGGAAGGATTCGGAGTGCACCACATCTCGATAATCGAAGAAAACTGTCAACGTAATTTTGATTTTTGATCTGCTTCCGGGCGTAAGCGCAGATCCAAGACTCATCGCCATAATAATACGTTTCATGACATTCTTTTAATCGGAAAGCATTGTTTTACGGACGTTAACGCGACGCTTTTCCGGCAACATTTGAAACCAATTCGTGCTTTTAAAATGTTTTTACTGATCTTTTCGATATTGCAACGATGCCAGTAAGATCTCTGACTGTTAATCGTCGATTCTCAATCAAGAATTCCTTTATTTTATTGACGTGATGTTGATGGCCAACCTAGACATTTTTCGTTTTTATCGCTTTCCCGATCATCTTTGAGGGGTCACTTGCTTGCGCATGCCATTTCCAACATTCCGAACGTTTCGGCTCGAGAAATTTGATTCCACACACAAAATTTAATGTAACTCCTTTTTTGCATAATTTAACTCATCGTAAAAATTGCCAAATGCACTTTATGTAGTTCGGAAAGACAAGCGTATAATAAATACTAATAACTTTTTGAATTGACATTTGTCTCAGATGTGTGTTGACAGTCATACGAATATTCCAGCGTGTCATCATTCTCCGCACATGTTCTGCATTCCGCGGACTCCAATTTTCTGAAGATTGGATTTTAATCCTTTGATGTCCTCTACAATATTACTAAGCTGCCTAGAAATCTGTCCACCATTAACACTACCTCAAAGTAATTTTGTAGTATGCCTGGTGTTTGGCCTGAAAGACTGAATTGTAGTCGTTTAGTTTGAAGCTACTATCCTGTGTATGGATGGCTACTGAAGAAACCCGTCTCTGTTCCTATTTCACTCTTTGATTATTAAAAGAATAGGTTAATCAGCTCATTTGGGAGAGATGAATGCACAGTTTCGAATCTGACTACTATGAGTACATATATTCCTAAACCGTTCTTAGGAGGCAGTACTTCGTTACCGGAACCCGGACCTGAACTTTTCTTAGTCCATGATTTAGTAAATGGCAATAAAATTGTTTCTAGAATATTTTTCGTCGGTATAACAACAACATACGTTTTTTGGCGTAATATAGTAAAATTTAAAAATTTTTTTGATTGGCTTTATGATCACTTTAGTTGTTTTATCCTTTTGCAGGTTGGGAAAATTGCGTTTTTTTGTGATTTTTTTTTAAGTATGGTAATTTTTTAATATACAAATAAAAATGCTGTAAATTTTGATAACTTAATGTACTTAGTATTCGGCGATTAATTTTGAATTCCAATGATGGATGTCGTTGTTGATCTCCGAGAGTCTGTCTGGCGGTGAAGAAGATTTTTCTACTTAAAACTATGTATCTTAAATTGAAAAATATACACTTCAGAGTGGTTTCAGAAATTGAAATTGTTATAAAAATTTTTATTCCTTCTGTCTTAACAAATACAGCTAAAAAGCGTGAATGAAAATTTCAAGTCGATCAGCCCGGCCGTTTTAGAGACATTTTCTTCAGCGACCCTGTAAAAAGCCTTTTGAGAAAAATGCGTTTAAAGTTTTGGAAGCCGATAACACCAAGTAAAAAAGTTTCTGCAACCAGGCTCATACCTTCGAAGTTATTTGTAGGATCAACTTAAAATTTTCAGAAAATATTTTCAAATGTATGTAAGTGTGCCCAAAAAATAAGGTGACATTTGAATTTAAACTGCGCGCGTCGAAGGATTTGGAGAATTATTTGTTTTTTTAGGTTGGTAGTACTGTCAGTCACATTTATGTCAAATTTCATGTCAAAATAATCATTAGTGTTTGAGATACGTGTCGTTTTGTGAGCTGCTAAAAGTGAGTTTTACGTTTTTTGCGATGGCGAACTTTGTTGAGCAAAGAATTTGCATTAAATTTTGTTTACGGAATCAATTTTCTGCTGCAGATACGTTGAGGATGGTACGGAAAGCCTTTGGTGATGAGGCTATGTCTAAAAAAATGTTTACAAGTGGTATAGTGAGTTCCAAGCCGGCCGTGAACGTGTCGAAGACGAAGAGCGTCCAGGGCCACCATCAACCTCAACCGACGAAGCTCACGTTCAACAAATCAAAGATTTGGTGTTGAAAAACCATCGATTAACAATTAAAGACCTTGCTGATGAAGTTGGCATATCGAAAAGCTCAGCCAATACCATTTTGAAGAATGTTTTGGGCCTCAAGCGCGTCAAATCTCGACTGGTACCGAAAACATTGAATTTTTTGTAAAAAGGCGTCGCGTTGAAGTGTGTGAAACGATGCTTTCCGACTACCAGGGTGTTATGAAATGCATTATAACTGGCGATGAGACTTGGAAACAACCGATCAATCGAGCGAATATCGTGCCAAAAGAGAGCCGAGACCAAAAAAATCCCGCCAAAGTCGCTCAAAAATCAAGATCATGTTGATTTTTTTTTCGATTATCGTGGTGTTGTGCATTATGAATTCCTTCCAACCGTCAAATCAACAAGGAACATTATTTGAACGTTATGCGTCGTTTGCGTAACGCTATCCGCCTAAAAAGGCCGGAATTGTGAAAAGACAATTCTTGGTTTTTACACCACGATAATGCACCATCCCATACTGCCTTCGTAATTCGTGATCATTTCGCCAAAAACTCAACCCATATCGTTCCGGAACCACCATATTCACCTGATCTGGCGCCGTGCGACTTCTGGCTGTTCACCAAGCTCAAAAGACCGCTCCGGGGACACCGTTTTTATACGATAGAGGAGATTCAAGCCGCAGCGAAGACGGAACTGAAGGCCATCCCGGAAAGTGACTACAACCAGTGTTTCGAAGATTGGAAAATCCGTTGGCATAAGTGCATTGCATCGGGAGGGGATTACTTTGAAGGGGATGAAATTGATTTGGAAGAATAAATAAAGAATTTTCAAAATAAATACAATGTCACCTTATTTTGGGCACAGTAATATATGGAACAAAACACAATTTTTTGAAATTCTCAAGACGATATAGCCTCTTTAAGTTCAATTAATACAAACGACTGTAATCATGTCAAACTCTCATCAAATTAAAACTAATAACAATACAAAAAGTTTCAGATTACAACACCTTAAATGACTCAATTAGCAAATTAGTTACTTGATTAAAGGGAAACTTGCTTAATTAATAAGGTGTGGTGCAATTAACTTAGTCAATTAAGCAATTTTCCTTTGAATCGAGTAAACAATTTACTAATTGAGTCAATTAAGGTGGACATATTTTCAAGAAAAGTAAAATAAAGCATCTCAAAAATGCTTCTGCAATTAGATATTTTCTATTTATACTACATTGTATATCAATTTTCTTGCAACAGAAGTTTTACTGAGTTAATATCTTTCGAATTCTTGTTATGTTTTTCGAGTGTCCCAACCAATTCAACGTCATTTTCATTTATTCAACTTCAATATAACCCTTGCTTAATAATTATGCATTTAGTTGTTGTTTGTTGGCGCAAAGCGTCGCTCCAACACGATTAATTGGCAATATTTTGCAAAAATTTGCATGCAACTAAATTAATTGCGCCAATATTTGTTAAGCGAACATGAAAATAATGACAGCTGTCCCCAAGGGGTCTTCCGCCCACAGCCGGCTATTTTGCAGCCGTTGAGCCCCCAGCGACCGTCTTGTCTTGACAGTGCCAACGTACTTAACTCAAGTTCAGACGAGCAAAGTAGTCGGCAGTCAGCAGTCGGCAGTCGCCACCACCAGTCAGCAGCCACCAGCTAACGGCGCTTACAACAATTTGTCTGCTTTTGTGTCCTCCACTTTGTGTCTGTGCTTTAAAGACAACGAACGCGCAGCTAAAATAATGGGCACACCTACAAACATACATACCCCTTTTAGACACACATCCTCATTTTCGGCGTACCACCCTCGCCATCACCATCACCATCACCAGCACCTACATACACTGGCATCGTCTTGTCCTGTCGGGCCGCTTGCCTCAAATTAATTTTTACGAGGACACAATCAAAAAGCTCTTCACAAAAAATCTGACGTTGCAAATTTGGTTTTTCGAGCGTTTATTATCATGTATACTTTTTGTGTATGGCAGCGTGTAGCTGTGTATGTGTCTGCAGCGTCGTAACTGCAGTTTGGTATATTTTTTTCGTAGGGAAGGTCGGAAGTCTGCTGTAATAAGAGCTCGTGAGTGGAAGGGGGATGAGTGGGCATGGTTTTGGCTGAACTGGCAGCGGTACATTGGCCGAGCGGCGCGGCGCGCGGGGTGTGAAACGTGCGGCGAGGTTACGCTCTTCACACTGCGCACCAGACAGAAATGAGTGCATCATATCGATCGGTTTTTTACCACTTTTTGCTTTCTATGCATTTTTACCGCAACACTTTTTTCGCACACTCGCGCGCACTGGCATGTTGATTCGTTTGCTTGTTCGTGCATTCGCTCATTCGGCGGTTCGTTTCATTTCGCTGCCAGCGCGCTACCCCGCACCAACAACACGCCTGTACTTAGTGGCTACACTGTTTTACCATTGCGACTTTTTTCGTGTGCACATTTTTTACGTAATTTTCATTTTGACTTTCGTTTACGAAAAATTGTGTAAAAACCAGGCAACATTAGCGCACGACGCGCGCGTCTGCCACCCGCTCTGCCACACAGTGCGACTTCATAACTGAAACGCATGCATTTTTATTCCGTTTTTTCCACATTTTTTGTCATTTGAATGAGGACAACTACTGGCGCGCGGTGGGCGGTGGGTGGTGGGCGTTGCGCGTTGGTGAGTGTTAGGCGCTGTGGGTAAACATGGCGTATGAGTGATAAATTTTGCGCGGCAAGGAGTTTGCGTGCATTTTTTTAGTATTTCGTACAATTTTAGGTGTGTGTGTGTATGTGTTTGTGTTTGCCTTCGCGCAAGGTGCAGGATTTGGCGGTAGGTAGACGCGCAGACACGCAGACACACAGCTATAGCGGCGTTTTTGGGCGTCGCGTGTGAGCGAATGCACATGAACAACCGTTGTCGGGCGACGCCGCGCCACAACGCAAAGTGGCCCAAAGTGAGCGAGATGGAAAAATGTACAAAAAAGCCAAACCGCCCGCTTTTGATGCTTAAATACACGAAAAACTGCATATCTGTCCAAATTATGGCGAAATGACATACACGCACAGCACGCAACACTCACATACGCACACACGCATACCCACGCATTGGGCCATGTGCGTGTAAAGCAATGTAAACACACGCATGACAGTGTAAATGGCACAAACAAACACAAGCTCATCAGCCTTATGCGTTTTTATATATATATTTTTTTTAATGAAATTGCAGTCATTGCTGTCGGCGGAGCAAAAAATCTGCAACACAAAAATGCGTCGAATTGCTACAGTTGCGGAGTGCGGAGTGCAGCGCGGGATGTGGTCGTGGCGCGTTTGGTGGGTTTATCGGCGAAAGGTTTGTTAACAGTCGTATGTAGGCAATGCATTTTATTGGTGAGAAATGAAATTGAACAATACTATGTACCATTGTGCGAAGGTGTGGCACGAAGCGTTAAAGGAATGTGCGGAAATTCGAAGAAGTTTATGAAACTAAAATAAATTAAAAATAAATTTTATGAAAAAAGGCAATATATTTGAAATACGACTAAATTAGCGCTAATGTTGTAGGTTTTAGTTGATTTGGAGCTTAAAGCGCTAGAAAAGATTAAAAAGGCTATACGTTTTTCAAGTAAAGTTAATCAAGGAAAACTAATTTCTATAATGGTAACGGCCAATTCGGCCAAACCTGATAAAATCTCAAAATTGCTGGAAGATGCCTGCTAGGTGGAGTGAGAAAGTAATTAGAACGGAAATGAAAACACTTCAGCTCTAGAAGTATTCGACGCAGTACCCGCCGGGGGAATCAAAGGAAAAGGAAGGTCTCCACTCCATTGAAGAGTCAGATGAGAAAGGACCTTGTAACACCTGGACCTGGTATCTCGGAATGGCGCAAATTGCGAAAAGAAAAACAACTGGCAGCTGTTGTTAACAGTGTCTACGCAATTAAAGAAGAAGAATAAACAGTTTTCAAATACATCAATTTTAATTGTAGCAAGAGAATGAAAAATTGGGTTAATTCTTATCATCCGTGCGCTGATTGAAGACTATAAGGTCTCTTTTAATTTTTATCAAATTATATATACTTCCATATCGAACCCTATCACCTTCCACGTTAAGACTCTCCATAATGAATTGTTTAATGGCAAGTATTCAGTGAAAGTTTCAAGTAATATACTCAAATCGTAAGCCGAACGATTTTTTTTCAAGTGAACTACATAGTTATGGTCCCGAAATTTTTGGTGCCAGTATTTTCGAATTAATTTCGAACATAGGTCACTCAACTCTGTACATAAAACACACAAATTGTCACACTTCCGACACAAAAATTCTTGATATGTTTTATTACGATTTTCGAAAATTTCGAACATAGGGTACTTAACTCTGTTATTAAAAACATTTCATTATGTAAAAATGTAATGCCACGCTTCCCACAACAAATTCCGGATATGTTTTATTTGGATTTTTTTCGAACATAGGTCACTAACTCTGTATAAAAAACGCATTAATGTCAGCTTCCACACAAAAATTCGGAATATGCTTTATTACGATTTTCGAAAATTTCGAATATAGGTCACTCTGTGTAGAAACTGCAACGCTTCCGACACAAAAATTCATTTTACGAAAACATATGTATGCTAACACAAAAATTCGAATATTTTTTACGATTTTCGAAAATTTCGAACATAGGTCACTTAACTCTGTTAAAAACATAAATGTCATGCCCCACACAAAAATTCCGAATATTGTTTTTACGATTTTCGAAAATTTCGAACATAGGTCTTAACCCTGTATAAAATACGCATAAATGCCACAAAAATTTCGAATATGTGTTTTTTACGAGTTTTGAAAATTTCGAACATAGCATAACTGTATAGAACACACTTGGACACAAAGTTCTGGATATCTTTTTTTACGATTTTCGAAAATTTCGAACATAGGTCACTCTGTATAAAAAACGCACAAATGTCACGCTTCTTACAAAAAAAAAAATCCGGTAGGTGGGAAAAATAAAAAATAAAAAAGATAACGTGTGAGTGGGTAGGTTCGGGACTTGAAATTGAAAATTGACATGAACGGGATAGGTATAGCATGTGAGTATGCAAGCGCAACTCAAATTAAATACATAATGTAAAATATATTATGTATGTATATCAGCGAAAATGAAGTTGTCTCTGCAGTACATAATACCCGAAAAAATATATGTATATGTACATATATACTATATACTATAGTATGTATAGCATGTAAATATGCAAACAACACGACATATGTATGTATGTATGCATTACAAGATATTCATTACAAATTAAAATGAATTGCAAGTGACTGCAACATCAGGTGGCAATAACAATAACAAAACACCAACACAAACAACAACAACAACAACGGCAACATCAAAAAACAATTCGCATCACATTAAAAATACCGGGGATGCAACCAAAAATGCAATTGCAGCAAGCGACAAGACAAAAACAATTGCAGCAGCAACGAATACATGCAAACACACATACACACACTCAACGCCAACACACGCAAATAAACCGAAAAAATCCACCCTTGCAACGCGCAGGCATTACACCGACCACCAAAGTACCAAAAAAAAAACAACAATTGCGAAAATGAAAACATGTAAAAATTGCAATGAGCAGTGAAATAAAACGAAAGGCAAAAAATTAAACAGACAAAAATGTGGAAAAAGTGGAAAAAATGAAAACATGAAAAGCATACACTTTAGCCCGTGTGTTCAGGTGCATTACAGCGCAACAACAAAAGTTGCAATAAATACAGCGGCAACAAATGCAGCAAAAATGCACTGAACAACACTACAACAACAATAGAAAAGTGCAGAAAAATATCACACGCTCCGCGCCAGGAGAGACTGGGGCGCGGCGAGGGGAGTGGTGGTCCATGCCGGAGTGAGCGCCGCAGGTGTTGCATTGGCAGTTGGGCGGCCGAGACGCGCGACGACATTGAAATTTTTATGCATTCGCATCTTTGTCGCCCTCTAATTTGTATGGATTTCTTTTTGCACTTTCTACTTCTACTGCGCTGCTGCTCTCTACCGATTTTTTTCGGTTTGTCTTCAACTTTTTTCCAAACTTTTTGTTTCATTTTGCGTGCAATTACAATTTCGTGAGACGTGCAACAAAAAAATCAAAAAAAAAAAAAAAATAAACAAAAAAATTAAGCACAAAAGAAAACAAATAAAAAAGAAAAAAAAAACGTACTAAAAGGTACCACAAAAAAAAAAAAACCGAAAAAATTGCGAAAAATAAAAAGTTATCTGACAAAAATGTCATGGAAGCAAACAAAAAATGCTTGCAACAAACAAAATTGCTTCCCGAAAAATTATTCATAATGACAGCGGCAGACAGGACCTGCTGGGCAGAGTAGTCGTTGGCAGTGTTGGTGAAGTGCAACTGAGTGCAAGCAGCGGGCATGCAATCAAGGTGGGACAAGCACATAGACACATAGAATTGTGGCGGTGGCATTTTCGGTGACGTTGATAATGACAAATACATACTTAGCTGTTGCAGAAGAATGAAAATGCAGCAAAAAAAAAAGTTGCAGGTTGTAAGCATGGGGTAATTTACTGTAGCAGTCAACTGCGTATTACTTCAATCTTTTTTCTTTGTTTTTTTTTTTTGGAAGCTTCACCCTCTGGAGGGGAGTTTTTGTCTCGAAAACGTGACATTTATGCGTCTTTTGCACAGAGTTGAGTGACCTATGCTTGAGAAATTCGAAAATCGTATGAAGATAAGCTTTCCTTCTAACAAGTTGGAGCAGACTTTTGCATTCAGGCAAAGCAATTATAGCTCCTGAGTATTCTTATTATTATTTCGTGTGTGTATTTGACCGCTTCTTTATACTTTTCTATATTCCGGGGCTTCATTATCTTGCCTACAAATTAAATCCTTTCAGCTTCGCAGCCATTTGTCTTAACTAGTCAAAAAATTTTCAATAAAAAAACCATCAGTAAAGAAATTATCATCGCCATATCTTTCACAGCTGCAAAAAGTATATTAACAGAAATTTTAACATAAATGGAAGCATCAAAATGTATAATGAAATATTGACTCATTGCAATGAAATATTGCAGAGAAAATGAATCTGTAGCATTACAGTGAAAACATTCGCCCTCGACTAGAGATTCTTCTCAATCTGACACACAGAGCTTAAGCTCTAAGTTTGCGCAGCTTATACACCAACCCCAAACTTTGTTCATTGGCTTTTTGATATAAAGATAATAAAGACTGACATGAAATATTGCGAAAGGTAGTATCTTTGCACGTAACTTTGAAAAATACCGACTACCTCTCTGTCCAAGTGTATCCAATTTTTCCTGAGTTTTCATATTTCGCTGTCATTTTGTTATTTTTGGGTAATTAGAAAGCCGTTAAAATTGTGAGACAGTTAGAAGTCTGAGAGCGCTTTGATGACTTTTAACATTTTTTCTAAACTAGCATTAGTTCAAAGAAGCTTTTACGCTTTATATGTTTGGATCGAGCACCTGCTTATATTATATTATTATATAATATTTTATATTATCTAAGCCTTTTCATGTTAAAGAATTTGTAAAAATTTCCATGTTTGCCCTTTCGAGGCGCGATCGTTATAAAGAAGCAACTTTTTCTATAATTTTAGTATACGCTTTCTCTAGAACTTCAGCTCATCGGTGGAGAACATTGACCGTAATTCACTGCACGGTTCAATTTAGTTGAACTGTTTCTAATTTTTCTAACTTCAAGATCTACCCTACCGGCTTGTTTTATCACTGAAATTATTCATATCATTCATACCTCCTAAAATTCCTGCAACGAGAAGTATGACAATTAAGTAATGAGACTGATTCCATAAAAACCGTATATTTGAAAATTATTCTACAACTCTGCCATTCCCTTCAAAGTAGTCCCTTGGGCAGCTATACAGCGATTCAAGCGCGTTTTCCATGCTTCGTAACATTTCTGGAACCTTCGACTGGTACGTCCGCTAGTACCCTCGACACAGCCGCCTGGATGTCCTAATCGATGGGTAATGGGTTCTTTTGACCACCATTTTGTTTTAGGAAACAAAAAAAGTCACATGGTGACATGTCGGGCGAATAAAGCGGCTGTTGCAACACGGCGATCCCTTTAGAGGCCAGATACTGGGACGGTGTGGCACGCGCTTGTCGTGGTCAAAGGATCCATGTTTCCTTTTGCAGTCTTTCGAGTACTTGGCAATAGTAGACTTGATTCACAGTTTTCCCCGGTGGAACGACTTCTTTGTGGACGATTCCACGGATATCAAAAAAGGCAATAATTATCGTTTTCACCTTCGACTTGCTCATGCAAGCTTTTTTCGAGCAGGGGGCGCGCGGAGACAACCATTGTGAGCTTTGGCGTTTGGTTTCCAGGTCGTATTGGAAGAACCAGCTCTCATCGCCTGTAATAACTCGATCAAGCAGCGTGGGATCGTTTTCCACTTGTTCCAAACAGTCTTCTGCGACGCTCATTTCGTTTGCTCTTGATTTCGTTTTTCCATTTTCGTGACGAGCACTACAAACACATGTCTGCTAAACTTGACGCAGCAGGCGAACTAAACACGCTAGAGCGATGGTACATATATCAATGGAAAGGGGAGGGATGTCGAAAAAAGAGAAAGGGAAATTTCAAGGTCACAGGTTTACCACAAGCGTGGCAATAAAATCAGTCTCATTACTTAATTGTCAAACCTCGTACATCGAATTTGTAAAGTTTGCCTCTCCATAATTACCCAAATGCTTTGATCATTTTCTAAGGGGCTTCCCATGATGTCGGATTTTCTTTGTGCTATAATGGCTCTCCAGCGGCTGTGGTTATATTTCAAAGCAATCAAAGAAATCGTCATACTATTGAGGGTTATATTTTCTGAAAGATCGTCAGTCTAGAGTGGAGATATTGGACTGCTTATTTTCAATATTCAATACCTTCTTGGAACATCTAGTTGACTTAAAAATCCTAAGCATTTAAATTTTTATTGATTCTTCTTCAATGTTTTTAGCTAAAGAACGATTAACTATAGATAGTTTTCAATATCATTAGAGCAAGATGTGCTTTCAAAACAACAAATCTCAAATTTATATATAAATATACCGAAATTAAAACTCGCGTACCTTTGTTCATCGATTCCAATTCGTCATTTAGATTTATGTATGGGCTTAACAGGATTTAATAAAAAGTATTTCTAATAGCAGAATATGAGCTTTTGCTTTTTTCTTTCGCATTTCCAATATTCTTATATAATCAAGACCTCGGCAGCATAGAACACTTTCCGAAGCATTTTGTGGAATTCTGACAATCTGTTACCGAATAAAGATCGGTTTTCGCTGCGGTTACAAGGATCTCACTATCGTGCGAATGTTATTTGGATATATTTTACTATGTTAATTTTTGTATATCCATTGTCCTCTTTGGTGCACCAGTTAGTTCGGTGTTTCTTCTTCATTCCATCAGACCATATATCGCTTTCTGTTTCTTCTTATGAATTCGTGACGTCTTTAAGCTTTCATTCAGCTGCTTTGAACTGCTTTAATGGACTTTGTTTTAGGTTCCGTTACTCTCCACCTTGCGATAAATAATTACATACTCGTATACACGATATGCCAAAACTCTTTATGGGACCAGTTGGGATTTTTAGAGGTTAGGTTTGGTGCAATTTTAATTTTTTTTTTTTTTTTGGTTTTCGAATATACATATCTACGCCTGATTATTTTGCTCAGGTGCAGGCTCCTTTTAAGCCGTGTAGCGCTGTTTTAAGAGCGTCTCATTGCAGAAATTAGGAATTCGGTTGCATATGTGGATGGAAAGGACGCCTGGTACACATGTAGTCGCATTGTTTAAACAATTGGATGCTGTAAATTTTTTATGCTTTCTTCTAAAGCTTTTTCGCACTTCATAAAGGCAAAAAATGAAAAACAGAAAAATATAGGAAAATGAGAAACGTCTAAAATATTTTAGCCACGATTTTGTGCTTAGCGACTTGTCGACACTGAAATTAATGCATATTTCCTACACCCGCGTGCAGACGAACAACAACAATAAACAAACCCAAAAGCGAAATACGCAAAAAGAAGCAAAAAGAATCAAAACGAAACTGTGGCAAGTACAGCATAGCAATGGCGTTGCTGCAGACGCACAACAACAAAGCGAACAACAACAGCTTCAACAATTAAAGGAGTGCAGACAAGGACTCACGGCGCTAGTCGGAACCAATGCATTCATATGCCATAAATACATATCTGACTCGGCACCTGGTGCTAAAGGGAAGACGGGGGGCCGAGGCAAGGTGAAATGAATTGAGCACAATTGCGCTGACAACATTGCGCGCGTTCGCGACAGCCACCAGAGGATCAAGGTGTGATTTCACAAAAAACCAAAAACAACAAAAAATGAGAATAAACAAAAACAATAACACGAAATTGTGTACAATAAAATAAAAATGTAAATACATACATATGTATGAGTGCGGGTAAGTGGTGAAGAGAAAAAACTGCGCACCAAAAGCGATGAGGCAAACGACGCTGGTGTATAACTGCCGAAAAAATTATGGCAGGCCACCGCTAGACAGGTGTAGGAGCACTGGAAGCGCCGTCGCGACATTTCGAAAGTGAAGCTCCTCTCTTGTGTATGTGTTGGTCTTGGTGTGAGTGTAGCAAATATGGTGAATTGGAGTGTTGATAAACATTCAAGTGCAGTACTGTTGAGCTGTGAGAATGGCAAACGGAGTCCCATACACACATGTACATATATTTGCTCGTGTGTGTTCTCATGTGTGTAGGTATGTGTGCATTCATAGGTGCGAACTCTGATAGCAACAATAATAGCGCTTGCAGACAGGTATGATGCACTGCATTCGCAACAAACACACACATGTAGTTCGTGTATGTGTGTTGATGCGCTATCTGCACTTCGGAAGTGTTTGTATTGTAAACAACATCCGCTATGTGTGAAAGTGGTATTAAAAATGGGAGTTAAGCATTTAAACAAATTGAAATGCAACACTGTTAACGGTATACGAAAAAAGGCAACGGTAGTAAGTAGGTGCTAACAAAAAGGACGCTAAAAATAATAATAATAAAAAGAAGAAAGAAAAGAACGTTTATATCGACTGCACCGAAGCTACAATACCCTTCAAAAGCTGCTGATTGCTGATTGTTCCTTTTGTATGAAGCTATATATTATAGAGATCTTATCTGAACAATATGTTTGGAGTTTGTAGCGTGGCTATTGAGGAAAACTCATGCCGAATTTTATGAAGATATCTCGTTAAATGAAAAAGTTTTCTATACAAGCCCTTGATTCCGATTGTTCAGTTTGTATGACAGCTATATGATATAGTGATCCGATCTGAACAGTTTCGTCGAAGATTGCATTATTGCCTTAGGCAATAACCTATACCAAATTTCGAGAAGATATCTCGTCTAATGAAAAAGTTTTCTATACAAGCCCTTGATTCCGATCGTTCAGTTTGTATGGCAGCTATATGATATAGTAGTCCGATATCTGTCATTTCGACAAACCAGTAGCTTTTTAGAGAGAAAAGGACGGATGCAAAATTTCAGAGTGATATCTCACAAACTGAATGACCAGTGGGAATATATAAAAACGGAGGGCTTTTTTTTTTAACAAAAATAGAACTAATTTGTAGAAACAGGCGTATAATTAATATCATTTTGACCCTCTGAGATCCTTTCTTTGCTAAAAAACCTAATAACAATTAGAAGAAAAAACGTAAAGACTTAATATGGAACGTGAAAATATGCTTCAAAAATTTTCACAGCGTTTCCAAAACCGAATTTTCTTAGAATCTAGAAATCGCACGCAAAAAATGGCATCAGCAAACAATGCCTACAAGTGTAAATGTTGTACAACTTTCCATAAAAAAAACTTACCGCACTGACTTCAAATCGCCGCTAATAGACGAATTTGGCGATGGTTTCGAACTAAGATCTAAGGGTTGTTCACCGGTGGCATCACTGGGACTGGGCGAATCCTTGAGTGGTGGACTAACAGCGGCGGCCGATGTCTCTGAGGTAGTTGGTGTCGCCGAACTTATTTGCTGTTGCTGTTGCTGATGCTGTTGTTGTGGCTGTGTTTGTTGTTGTATCGGTGCGGGATGTGGCTGCTGCTCTTGCTGCTGCTGTTGTTGCATCAATTGTAGCCAATTAAAATCTAGATTTATCATTTGGAAAAAATCAAACAAAAAAATGAAAATATATATATTCGACTGCATTGCAACGCTAAGTGGCATCTGCTTATGCCGCGTTCACACTTACTTGGGTAACCAGAAATGACTGCTAACTGCGCGGCCATTGAGTCCATTGAAGTCATATTCGCTGGCAAATCAACTAAACGTGTCGTCAACAGCTTGTTCCAGTCGATGCGATTGTTGTTTTATTATTATTATTGTTGTTGCTGTTGTTAATATTGTTTGTAGCGCTGCTATTGTTATTGTTGTTTACAACAGGCGCAGTTGTTGTACTATTCACCAAATTCGCATGCGCTGATTCATTCGAATCGCTATCGGTCTCAAGCTGCTTTGTTGTTGTGTTTCGTTTATTTTCGATACGAATTGAAAGAAAAAGCACAAAAATTGCGTATAACAGTAAAAAATATGTGAATATGCATTTTCTTTGTTAAATTAATATTATTTAAATTTATTTTTACTTTTGTGAACTTATCTGCGGTGTGCTTTCCCAGTTCGTGTACTTCGGTTTACGAATTTGATAATTGTAATTACGCTTGATAGAAGTCACCAATACATATAACGGCATAAGTTCACCGCAAAGAAGTTCATCACAAATTATTATTTTTAGGTTCATAAGTCATTAAAACTACAATTTATTGTGATTAACGGAAAGCTTAGTTGGGACAGTGGAGTCATACGCGAAAATATATAATTAATATGGGTTTCCACCGAACTTAAAGGTAACTCTAAACTCTAAAATGGATTTTTAGTGAGAATAGTTGTAGTTGTTTGTGGTTATTTCTAAGAATTTTTTACCGAAAATCCTTAAAACACTAACTCAGAAAAGAAACATTCAACTTAAAACTCTCATACTGTAAGTCTTAATCGATTTTTAATCGATATTTTTCTGGGTGCTTCAAACGAAACAAGTTATATTCTGCCTCCAATTTATGTCTGGTCATCTCGTAACTATACCATAAAGTTTTTAAGAATAATCCGAGACAACGGGTTCGACATTCAGAAATCAATATGGCACTCTTGGTTGACAACTCAATAGTCTATAAGCTCGTAACTAACGATTATAGTATAGTATTGGACCGGGCATCATCGAAGTTTTGTCATTTACAAGCTCATAACTAACGATTATAGTTGGTACAGTATTGGGAAGTTTTGGGTATTTTGATGATCGAAATTTATTACTTATTGACTTTTAAGGTATTGGAGATTGACAATGTGTTAGAGCCGTTGGTCATTTCAAATCAAGAAACATTTTCTCGAGATTCTAATCTTAAACCACGAACTTCGTTGGAGTGTTATGAACCGCTGG
Organism: Bactrocera correcta; assembly: GCA_027475135.1. Taxonomy (NCBI): domain Eukaryota; kingdom Metazoa; phylum Arthropoda; class Insecta; order Diptera; family Tephritidae; genus Bactrocera; species Bactrocera correcta. The sequence continues at coordinate 78,029,680 of CM050326.1, forward strand.
TTATGGCACAATAATTTGGGAAAATATTTTTGTTTTGATCTAAACTCGTATTTAGGATAAAGTTTGTTGCAAATTGCATCTGATTTCATGTAAGAAGCTTCTAGTTATAACCACAAGATGTTAAACCATAAGTTTTCTTACTGAATTCTGGAGAACCTTCTTAGAAATCAGTATACTTTCTGAATTCTGGAGCGATTGGAATCTATAAATCATTTTTATTGAAAGGGTGACCAAAATTGATTAGCTATTTCTATCCACCAAAGTAATATTGCCTTAAGCCTTAGCTATTAGTCTAAAACAATGAAAAATATGTATGAAACACTAACCCTGTGAACGTGTTCCACTGAATCGCCGCCGACGGCGGACACAATGGGGCCCGCCGGCTCGGCTACTAGTTCTCCCTTCGCGTTCACCGTGAGTAATCTGCCGTCCACACAAAAATAACACTTCTCATTCGGCTTCCAATCGACCGGTTCAACGGTGGGCGTACGCTGCCGCTCAAGCGCTTCAGTGGCACGCTGCGGTGGATGCGTTGACGGTGGTGATGTAGTTACACTTGACAAGCTATTCTGATTGGCGTTAACGCTTGTGATGTTTGTTGTTGTTGTGTTTGTGTGTGATGAATTTGTTGCTTTTATTGATGTATTACCGTTGTTGTTGTTGCCGTTGTGGTTGCCGCAATTTGTCTTATTATTTAATGTTACACTATTACTGTTATTACGGTGAAGTTGGTTGTGATTATGTGATGTAGTTGTATTGTCTAAAAACAAAGAAGCGAATGTAAAATATGCAAAATAAATTAATATTATGGAGAGGTAATATACGATTTTTTTGAAAGGATAATGGTTTTTATGTCCCTTTTAATTAAGTAGGTGCGTAACTTCGCTAAAATCAAATATGCGCCTGAATGTAGGCAACATTTTATTTTTAGTTCTCAGTTACTCTTGCGCCAAAGGTTATGTGCCCAAAAAATAAGGTGCATTGTATTTATTTTGAAAATTCTTTATTTATTCTTCCAAATCAATTTCATCCCTTTCAAAGTAATCCCCTCCCGATGCAATGCACTTATGCCAACGGTTTTCCAATCTTCGAAACACTGGTTGTAGTCACTTTCCGGGATGGCCTTCAGTTCCGTGTTCGCTGCGGCTTGAATCTCCTCTATCGTATAAAAACGGTGTCCCCGGAGCGGTCTTTTGAGCTTGCGAAGTCACGAATTACGAGGGCAGTATGGGATGGTGCATTATCGTGGTAAAAACCAAGAATTGTCTTTCCATAATTCCGGCCTTTTTAGGCGGTTAGCGTTACGCAAACGACGCATAACGTTCAAATAATATTCCTTGTTGACTGTTTGACCGGTTGGAAGGAATTCATAATGCACAACACCACGATAATCGAAGAAAACAGTCAACATGACTTGATTTTGAGCGACTTTGGCGCGATTTTTTTGGTCTCGGCTCTCTTTGGCACGATATTCGCTCGACTGATCGGTTGTTTCGGGTCGTAAGCATAGATCCAAGTCTCATCGCCAGTTATAATGCATTTCATGACACCCTGGTAGTCGGAAAGCATCGTTTCACACACTTCAACGCGACGCCTTTTTTCCAAAAAATTCAATGTTTTCGGTACCAGTCGAGATTTGACGCGCTTGAGGCCCAAAACATCCTTCAAAATGGTATTGGCTGAGCCTTTCGATATGCCAACTTCATCAGCAAGGTCTCTAATTGTAATCGACGGTTTTTCAACACAAATCTTTGATTTGTTGAACGTGAGCTTCGTCGGTTGAGGTTGATGGTCGCCCTGGACGCTCTTCGTCTTCGACACGTTCACGGCCGGCTTGGAACTCACTATACCACTTGTAAACATTTTTTTAGACATAGCCTCATCACCAAAGGCTTCCTGCACCATCCTCAATGTATCCGCAGCAGAAAATTGATTCCGTAAACAAAATTTAATGCAAATTCTTTGCTCAACAAATTTCGACATCGCAAAAAACGAAAACTCACTTTTAGCAGTTCACAAAACGACATGTGATCAACACTATTAATATTTTGCATGAAATTTGACATAAATTGACTGACAGTACTACAACCTAAAAAAAAAATTCTCAAAATCCTTCGACCGCGCAGTTTAAATTCAGATGTCACCTTATTTTTTGACACAGAGTATATGCATTAAACTGAGTGATCTGGCAAGGAGAGTTTATTGGTAGTTTATACGACAGCTATATGCTATAGTGGGTCGCTCAAAATAGAGCATTATCCTGGAAAACAAGCCACGGGAATTTCATGAAGATATCTTGCCAAACAAAAAAGTTTTCCATGAAACGACTTGATTTTGACCGATCAGTTTGTAGGTCTGCTATATTCTATAGTGGTAAGAGCACAAATAAGTAGCTTCTTTGAAAACAACATATGTGCTAAAATTTCTGTTCTATATCTCAAAAGCTGAGGGATTAGTTCGCTTATATACAGACATACGGACTTAGTTCGTTACGCTAGTCATTTATGTATGTATATACTTCATAGGGTCTCCGCCGTTTCCTTCTGCCTTATGAACTTAATATATCCTGTTTAGGCCATAAAAATAATCTATTTACGCTCACCTGTAACAGCTTGCACCTCCCGATCCTCCTTAGCCTTTATGGAGTCTTCTACGCAGTTGCTTTGTTGCGTATTTCCTTTGTTTTGTTGCTGTTCTTCGGCGTTCGTTCCGCCTCCGACTGTGCGCTTGTGTGCTTGCTCGTATTGAAGATTGTGTTGGCTGTTGTTGTTGTCTGTTGCAGTGCCGTTGCTCTGGCCGTGTGTTGGTGATGATGATGATGACTGTGCACACTTGATGTCTGCGAGATCGTTGATCGATTTTTGTTGCTGCAAATGTGTAATCTTCTGCTCCTCTACAGGCTGATCGTTGTGTTTTTGTTGTTGTTGTTGTTGTTGTTTTTGATCGTACTCTGTGGATGTTTGCCGTTCTACTGGGATTTGTGGGGCTACTGAGGTCGCTGCTGTACTGGCGGCAGCTGTTGCTGCTGGCAATTCTGCTGTTGCTGCTGTTTCGGCTGGCGATTGTACGGTGTGATTGTTTGTATGGACGCGCGTAGTTAATGGCTCTTGATATTGCTTCCATTTCATGCGTTCCATCAACTCCTCAGCGATCCGTTCTAAGCCTGTGGACGAAGCAAAGAAAATTCATAAAACATTCATTAAAATCGATTACTTTCTGCAAAATTAAATTAACTACTTAGAGTGCTAATTAAAAGTTGTGCGAACAAAAAAAAAAGTATAAAGTAATGGAGTAAGGTAGCAATTCTTCACGGTAACTGATGTCATTAACATGGCTGGTGGGGAGTATTCAAATATCATGTTATATACATATATAAAAAATAAATGTACGTTTGCGTAGGCCTATCACATATGCATATATAATGCAATTTGGGTATATATTATTCACTAGCAGTTTGAGTGCCACGCCTCTAACTGAGACTTTGCACGCACGCTCTGCCTCACCCAATACGTCCACGTAGGTGAAGACGCAAATTTTTTGCACTCTAAAAAAATAGTGTTCATTGCGTCGCTTCTGCTTGATTCCCACTAAGCGTGTGACGTTCGCAATCTGTTCCCAATCCCAAATAAAGTGCAAATTATTAAAATCAAATAGAGCCACAGCTGGTTTATATATACATATATATTTACTTATATATCCGCATGTGAATAACCTATATCTACTTCGTGAACCCTATCAAATATTCAGCAGCGAAATGCCCAACTATTAAAGCATCAAAACCAGTAATAATTTTCACAACCAACCGCCTTATGTCTGTATAGAAAATGGAAGTCATCGTAATGACTTTTTTTGATGTCATTCTTATACATATATATAGTACATAGTATTAAACAAATTAACACATAGAATGATAATTACTATATATGTAACTATAGTAAGTCTATTCTTAATGTCTTAGTCATGTTATTAGAGAGTAGCTGCCGCTACTGCTCTTATAATACTAATATACCGTATGAGTTATACAAGGGTTCAGAACGTTTCGTTATTGGTACTCCTTTTTTTACATACATAAATGTTGAAAAATATATTTAATGCCTTTGTGGTACAATGAAATCGATAAAATTCATCCCCTGTGTTTGTTCTAAAAACAAAAAAAAAATAAAAATAAAAATAAAGTCGACATAGTAAATACATCGATTAATATTTATCGAGAAATAAAATCGATTTTTTATCGAAAAAGAAATCGATAATTTTATCGAAAATTAAATTCAATTTGCTGTCACTTATTATTACTAACGTTGTCATATGTTACTCATCCGTTGTTAAATTTTCAATGAAAGTTCTTCAGAGAAATCGTAAATACTGCTATTAAAAATTATACTTTTTATCGATAATATTCTGTTTTACGCAAAAAAATAAGAAGAAAAAAAATAAAGTCGACATCAATTAATTTTTATCGAGAAATAAAATCGTTAATTTTTTATCGAAAAAAAAAAATCGATATTTTTATCGAAAACCAAAATTAGTTTCTTATGTCACTCATTGTTTTATATAATAGCGTTGTCATATGTTAATCATCCGTTGTTCATTTTTCAAACATAGTTATTTTTATCGATAATATTTTGTTTTTAATTAGATTCTTTCAAATTTTCCACAAAATCGATAGGTTTAATTTTGTGGAAAAATTTGATATGCTAAAAATTTATAATATGTGACCTGGTCTACGGAAAGGGGGCTTAGGTGTCAAAAAATCAATTTTTTTATTTTTTTTTTAATTTTTTTTTTATTTTTTTTTTAAGTTTTTTTTTGCACGTCTAGCTCCCTTTTCGTAGACCAGGTGCACATATTATGCTTCAAAGGCCAACGATAGTTTTATAGATCAAAATAATAAAAATGTATATTGTAATGCTTTATATTATTATTATTTAGTTTGATTTAGACATATTTTACTATATTTTGCAGTCAATGAAAGTATTAATTATCGATAAATATTTTTTCAGTGATATCGATAAACAAATGTGATATTAACATATTTTATTTTATTTTGTGTTCCAACTCGGTCAATGAAAATAGTAATTATCGATATATTTTTTGAAGTGATACCGATAAACAAATGTAATATTTACATATTTTATTTTATGGTCCGACGCTGTCAAAGAAAATATTAGTTATCGATAACTATGTTTGCAGTGATATCGATAAACTATCGATATGTTAAAAAATGTTAACTCCGTGAAGCGGTTATTATTATTGCAATGAAAATCATCAATCGTCATTTTATTTAGCAGCAATTGAAAAAATTATAATGTGGTAATGTCGATACTTACTAAATACTTTTTCGAAATTCTGAATTGAAAATTAAAATATAATATTTTTTATTGAAAAAATGTGTTTTAAATTATGAATGCCTATTTTGTAGCTTAAGGAAACAAAATGTTTTCGATAATTAATCGGTGCGGAAAATATCGATAACAACTATTGAATTGTTTGTGATAAAATAGAAAATAGTTAAAAAAGAAATATAAATACAGAATATAAAAAGAGTAATTTTTCGATAATTAATAGGTAGGATTGGAAAATATCGATACATTTTATGAATATTTTGAAGATAAAAAAATAAATAGTTAATACTGCATCGAAAGCTGATTCTAGAAAGCTAATACATAATGCGTCAATAGTGATTTCAATGCCGCAAGCACAGTTATTACATCGCCTTAAAGTCAGTTATTCGCTCTTTGCAAAATTTAAAATTATTATTGATAGAATTTTGAAAAAAAGTGTTTTAAAAACGTAATATAGGCTTCATTTATAAATGGAAATTGCTTGTCATTCGTTAAAAACTCGTATGTGCGTGTAAGAAATTCTCACTTTGACCATATTACAAGGATAAATTCACACGCACATCCTTCGCCAGACCGTAATTATTGCGAAATTCCTTTAAATTAAAAATATCATAAAAACCGAAATGTAGGAAATGGCAGTGCGATTGCAAAATGGCTGCAATTTGATGCAAGTGCCAATCAAAACGACGACGCACAGCAAAAAACGAGCGCAAAAGTAAATACTGGAAGCAAACGAAAATTATGTAGAATTAAAGCAGGTAAATAATAGAGCAGAACGCAGCGCCGGTGATGAGGTGAAGTGTGTAAGGGCGTGGCGGAGCAAAGAAATCCTCAAAATTCCATGCATGCGTGAGCAAAATTAAAACTTGCAACACACACATATACATGTATAATGACTCGGCTGAGAGAGTGAGATGACTGTAGGGCGAGGTGGGTGGCTACGCACACACTCAAAGGAAATTATATGAAATTTGCCACGCAAGTAAATCAAAAATTAAAAACTACAGCGGCTAAGTTGCACTTGCCCCATGTGCAACGCTTACAACAGCCAAACCAAACCAAAGCCAAAGCACAGTGTTGCATTCGATGGAAATAATAATAGCCGCTTACCATACGCATATGTTTGTGCTGCGAAAAATATGAGTTACGCATGAGGCATATTGATGGAACGCACTGGCGCATACACACAAGCGCACACCTAGCTCGACTTACGCCAGACGCTTAGTGGCACCTTCACGCACAGAGGGGGCGACAAGGGCGTTGCGGCTGGCGACGGCGACGGCTTAAGGAGTCACAAGGTAAAAGCTTTTGTGGCAGCATTTCTACACTCGCACTTGTGCACACTCAGCGGCAGACACAGACGCGGGGGGACGGTGCAGCGAAGAGCGCCTAAGCGAAACAGCCCAACAAGCAAGCAATGCATTCAGACTCCCAGCGCTCATGCTAACCCACGTTGAAGCTAGTGCAGTGGCTGGCTCAAGCGAAAGTTGCAAGAATGGTAGAATTTTTTCGTGCCACACAGGAAGTACAACTAACTAGTTGTGCTGGTAAGCAGAGCGACAACGTCAGCACTGCCGCACCTGGCATATATAATATTTAACCTGCCGCCTAGCAAACATCGCATCGCCCCTTCGTCGCGTATGGCGACAATGTGCCACAACCATGCGTGTCGAGCGTGCGTGCACTTTTGGCCACGAAAAAAAAGGGAGCAAACCGGGTTAGCAGTGGTGGCAGCAGCAGGCGCGCTGACGAGATGGTGGCGCATAATGGCGCCATGTTGCACATTGCACATTGCAACAGTGGTAAAAGGGTGGTGCATTGCGCAGTTGCTGCTTGCACGTTGCACGTTTGGCATTTAGCGCACTGCTGCCTTTCATTCCGGAACAAGTTGAACGTGCGAGCGGCAAAAGTTTCGAATAAAAATTAAATATTTTGCTACGCACACTAATGCAGCTATGTGCAAACGCACGCAGTCACACATACACGCTCACATATATACATATATAAATGCACACGGTAACCGTTAAGTAAACATGCACGCATTCACACACACACACACAAACGCAAATGCTGAAAAATGTAAATAAAAGGAGGAAACCCATGCAACAAAAAACCTGACAGCGCCTGCAACAGCCAGCGCAACTTGCAGCTGCTGCAACACACACACATATGAAAGCGGTTCCGTAGCACGAAATGCAGTGCAGGCGGAAAGGTGGCGCACCGTATGCAATGCATTTGCAATGGCAACTGGCAAATTCAGTTGCAACAGCAACAACAACAACTGCTACAGCGCTACCGCCAACCACCTAAACGCGAAAAATTTACCAGCATTTGTTCGGTTGACTCGCCCGGCCCGGTCCGGGCACTATTGCCGGGGTTAATGGCCGCCGGAGACTTTTTGAAACTCAAACTTCTCAAAAAAGCAACAAATTTTTTTGTATGGCAACGAAAAAATGGGGAAAAAGTGCATTGCAAAACTGGCTCACGCAAACATACGCATTGTGTGTATTGTAACACAAAAAAAAATGTTGTGTAAAAAGCCCTGCAACGGGGTTGTTTGTGGTGCAAGCCAACACTGCCGCAAATCCACATTAAACACACGCATTATTAAAAAAGAGAGAAACCGGCAGAACTAATAATGCCAGTGAAGTATGCCAATAAACATGTTGGAGAGTCTTAAGAAGCGCGTTGAGATCACTTTCCAGATCAGATTCTCTTAGCACCTAGAGTGAAGTTAAGACAAAAAATCGAATTTCTTAACATTTCGAAAGGTACATAGTAAAATTTTCGATATCTCAATTAGTCTGTGAGTTACAGCCTTCTCAAGTGTAGCCGCTACTTTCAATTTGCTCCCTCAGTGTATTTTAGGTTATGTTAGGTTCGGTTAATCTGGTAGGCCAATAAACCACGCACTGATCAGTTTGATCCTTGGAGATGCCAGATGGTGTTTGGTTCCCAAGTCTGAGAGGAGTAGTCATCGTTCAGGATGCCTGCGCTTGAGGCGAATTTTAGTAGACACTACCGCCTCTCTGTGGATACCTCCTCCAGTGTATCTTACTGTTGGAGACCCCAGATGCTTACAGCGTGGTCTTGCCAATGCGGGTCAAGTGCACAAAATATGCTTTCCCTGGCGCCCTGCTCTAAACATTTCCTGTAGTCTTCTGGATCTGTCAGCCCCTTTCTGCGGGCGGGTGTCGCCACTAGACAGTGACCAATTAGTATTCCCATCATATTCCTACAGTCTCTTCTATCGAGTGTCTATAGGAATTTTGTGTACTTCCGATCCTCCGTTTTGCAATTGAATTTTTCGCGAACAATATGACCAAAACTTTGTGTCGAATTACAATTTTTTCCAAAAACTCTGTCGTTTTGTCAAATTGTGATTTTTTTGATAGTAGATGATTGTAAGAATATTATACTCTAGAGAAAAATTTGTTCGAGGATCACTGTGGCAGTGGATGAACTTTTTTTTAGCGCCGCCAGCGATCTTATATAATCCAAAAGATATTTAATTTGTTGATTCAAAATTTTGTTGTGTATTCTTAACATTTGTATAAATATACAGTTAAAATTGTAAAACAATAATTATAGTATTTTTTTGTAGTTCCCAAAAGTCGCCATTATTTAATTTGCCTTACTAGGTTTGCCCCCTTAAATTGATTTCTGTGCTGTGTTGAAAGCTTTTATACTGACAACTGCATTAACTTAATCATTGCCGCAGTAAAGCGTATAGCCTTAGTCAGTGTTAGTATAATAATATACCAGTAATAACCCTCTTCTCATACTCACAATACCTGTAATTGCTGTAAATTTTATGCCGAGAAGTACGTCGTCAGAATATCTAAACTATATAAATTGGGTTCTAGTGACGTAACTTGTAACTGTTATTATAAAGGACTTATTACTTAATCATATATCTAAAAAAATTCTTAAGCCACTGTAAACTAATTCTGATAGACGATTCCCTATTGACTGTTCCGTTTTTGCAATAAATCTCTTTGCCATTTAACCCTTATCTTAGCAAATCCTTGTCGTCATTCCTAGAACTAAAAAGAAAGTTTTTTCCTTTTTGAAGAAGAAGCTGGTGTCGTCATGAGATAGATGTGATATTGGCGATGATCGTTGGTTATCCACAAAAACTATTATTACCAAATCTTATATAATCTAAAAAAAGTAAAATTTTTGACATCAATTACGATAGAATATTTAGAAATGAAAGTGACATAGCAATGTTTATCTAAAATGTAATTTAGAATTGTAAAATTTAATAAAATTGTACAAATTATCGCTGAAAATTCAAAAAACTAGCCAAGAACTAGAGCACAGCGCCATCTAACGTAAGCTTTTGGTAAAATAAAATCTTAGAATTTTTTTTTTCAACTTTAAAAAACTATAATACACCATAATTTTGAGGAATAAATGAGCATACATAACTGCAATATTCCAAGTGTGATCTCAAGGCGAGCTAAAGTGAGAAGGCGAAACATCTCCTACATAGGGTTGTGCGCTAGACTTGGGACCCGCCACGTAAAAAAAAATACCCAATGAAAACTTCGGCTATAATCGCGTAAGCGGTGTCTACGCCAATTAAGAAGAAGATCTCAAGATTGGAAGCCTTATCAAAGCTGAGTTAATTTAAATAAGTATAAACTTAGCCGGAAACTCTGGTATAACTTTTTAGAAAGCAAGCTGTCTAAGATCTTTATGCCGAGGAAGACGTCATCAAAATAATCAATGTTAAAGAATTATTTATTTGTTTAAATTTGTTTTGTAAATATAGCCATCTTCTTATATATAGAAAGCCATGAAGCTAGATCTGGAAAATCTGGTATAATCAAAAAGGGTCAAAATTTCCAATTAAAACTATGGTGAGATTATTCTAACAGTGAGTTTAATTTTTTTTTTTAACATACAATTTCTATGAAAAAATATAAATATAGCGAAAAGCGACAATACAGCGCCACCTAGCGTAAGCTTTTGGTGAAAATAATGGCTAAATATGAATTTCTCGATTCAAAACAAAGCCTTATGCCGCATTTCCTTATCGAATTTATCGAAGTGTAAACATACAATTTTCCATAAAAAAATATTATATAAAAATAGCGAAAAGCGGCAATACAGCGCCACCTAGTGTAAGCTTTTGGTGAATATAAAGATTAAATATCTAATAAAATCAGAAAGGGTCAAAATTTCCAATTAAAGCTATGGTGAGATTATTCTAAAAGTGAGTTTGATTTTTTTGTAAACAAATAATTTTCTATGAAAAAATATAAAAATAGCGAAAAGCGGCAATACAGCGCCACCTAGTGTAAGCTTTTGGTGAATATAAAGACTAAATATCTACTAAAATCAGAAAGGGTCAAAATATCTAATTAAAGCTATGGTGAGATTAATCTAAAAGTGAATTTGATTTTTTTTGTAAGCATACAATTTTCTATGACAAAAAATAAAAAAATAGCGAAAAGTGGCAATATAGCGCCACCTAGTGTAAGCTTTTGGTGAAAATGTTGGTTAAATATGAATTTCTCGATTCAAAACAAAGCCTTATGCCGCATTTCCTTATCGAATTTTGTTCAGGTTTTCCATATACACCATCACAAGCTAAAGAAATACATAGAAAATAATGTATTTCTAGGTTAAAAAGCCATTTAGTAGCGCGTTATTTCTTTTTTTAAGCAAAGTAGTAAAATTTATTCGAGTAAGAAAGTGTAAAACATCTTGAAAATCATCTTGAGAAACCATTTCTGGGCTCTAAGAATTGTCTATATTTTTCTTAATTTAACTCTAGTTATATGTCAACATGCTTATTCAACTCTAATACTTTCTAATTTCCAGCTAAAATTTTTATTTTTATTCTATTAATGATTTATTTCTTAAAATAGCTGAGGATTACAGCTAAATATGTATATGCATTCTAAAAGAGGTACCATAATTTCATCATCTCTCTAAAGTCTCTCGACTGTCATACTCATTGATTAGTTTTATTGTACACAACTGAGACGGCAATGTCAAGTTGCTGCGCCACAAATCAGCTGTGAAGCGACACATTTTGGTTCACTGGGATTCTACGCACATGTAATGACAATAACAATAACAAAAAAACTCTATTCAAGCACAAATAAAAAATATAAAAGCATGCACACACACCGTGCTATCCTATACAAAAATTAATAAGTATGTGAGGAAAGCAAAGAGGCAGCAGCAATGGCGGCCACATTGCGTACAAATGTCTACATGTTTGTGAGTTCTAATGTTTATATTTGTATTTATGTATGTATATGTGTATGTATATGCGTATCTGCTTCGCCATCATCACTCGCACCAGCTGAGCGCGCAACTTGCCGCAAGGAAAACGACTAACTACGTACAGACACACTCTCGTACGAACTTACAATGGACGCACACGCATACGCATAGTTGCGAAATCATACATACATATATATACTTTTGCACATACATACACATTAGATGTATTCAGTGTCTTCGGCAAGACAACTCAATCATTATCACCTTCATCACCAGCAGCGACGGCGGCAGCAGACGCATTTGCGCCTTGGCATATGCTTTGAAGAGAATGCAATAGAAAAAAAAAACACAACAAATTATTCCCCCATTTGCTTTTGCACGCGCCACACATACCGCTACATATAAGGCCGCAAAGGAAGGCACACACATGCACACACATAACGTGCGCGCTGTCCAACGCCTGAATGTATGCTTAATAGAATTTTTTATTGCATTCGCTGAGGTTAACTGCACTCGCCATTTAACTTGGCTTCATTTTCCTGCAGCCGATGAAGTTGCAGGCCTAACTGTATGTGAATGTGTGTGTGTGTAGCTATGTGAGAGTGTTTATGTGTGTTTGAACGCGTTTGGTTTCGCTTTTGGTGCGACGACTTTGTTGCTGTGGCGCCACGACTTTGTGCGTGTCCCGTTGTTGGGCGGCTGACTTGCAAATGTGGTAGTGGGGCACATGGTCGACGGACCGTCAATATATTTTTGAAGTCGTCGTTAACTTTCTCGTGGCTGCAATTTTTATTTCCCGTTTGTTTTTGTTATTGCCATCACGTGTTAATGGGCACCCTAACGGCGGCGGTGCAGGCGAATACAATGCGAAAGTGCATATGACTGTGTATGTGTGTGCGTTCTGTGGCAAGCCTACAGTGCCACACATGTACATATACAGACATACGTATGTATTTTTGCGTTTGCAAGTTGCACTAATTTTTTGTAGCTGCAACTGTTGTGGTTGTTTTTGTAGTTGTTGTTGTTGTTCTCGTTGCATGTCACATGCTTGCCACTGCCTGGCATTTATTTGTTGCTACCAGTCGCCGCTGTGTGTTGTTATTGCCATCATTACTATTGCTGCTATGGTTGTTGTTATTATTATTGTTGTTGTTGTCGTTATTATTAATATTGTTGTTACTGTTATTGTTGTTACTAATATTGTTGTTGTTGTTAGTTGCAGTTTGCCGTGGCATAAAGTTCTCTTTTCCCTCTACTCCATTTTCCGTGCATTTTTCTTTCTGATTTTCTGCTTTTCCTCTTTACGTTGCACTTTCTATCCGTTACCGTTCGCCGTTGCACGCGCCGCTCGCTGTACAATCTGTGCCAGCAGTTAGCAGCGAAAAGCTGCTCGTTGTCGTTCGCTGCACTGGCCTGAACTCGCAAAGCAGTGCACCGTTATGTAGCACAAAATACACTCGCGCAGACACACACACACACACACACACACACGTACATACACTTATTCGTTGACTTTTGCTTCTTATTCTCGTCTCATACGCACTTTGCTGCAATGTTATAGCTGTTGTGCTGCTTCTTCTTCTTTTCCATTTTTTATGCTTCTTCTTCTTCTTGCCATTTTTTTCCCATATTGGCTAAGTGTCGTCTAGGCCGTCTGGGTTATGTGTATGTATACGTAAATATATGCAAATATATGTGGCTGTGTGTGTGCATGCGTTTGAATTCAAAGTTAAAGTTGGCGTTTTAGTGTAACTGTAAATGTCGTGGATTTTTAAATATTTACGGAAAAACGCTGTATGTTGCAGTGAGGTTTTTTGGCTTATATTATAAGCTTTAAAATTAATTTTTGTTAATTACTTGTGATTATTATCGGTGGGCTTAGGTACTTTATCTTAAAATTCCTTTTTCGTTTATGCATAAATGGCTTGATAAAGTTACGAAATGAAAGAAATATTTGAAGCACGTTTTGGCTTAATGCTGAGCCCTAAAAATATCTCAGATTTAAATGACTGAAAGTTCTCAGATTTTAGTTACACAATTCTTCCAACATTTTTCCAAAATCTTAATATCTAAAATTTTTCTTTTATAGTAAGTTAGGTTATATACTATATATAACGTCAACGCTGTTTGAGAACCTTAAGAGCGACTTGCTAACTAATTTTGTTACTTTTTCTAGTCTCTGAACTGGAAAGCTTCTAGATATGTTAGCCGAATTCTAGTAAATTCTAGACAGAAGCTCAGTATGTGTTCCAGTGTCTCTCTCATGTCTACTTCCCTGCACTTTCTGCATGTCTCGTCGTTACTTCTACCCAACCATTTCGCATGTGATGCCAGCAAGTTGTGAGCTATTACGAGAGCAATAGCCGTCTGCTGCAGTTCTGTCCAGATCCTATGAGTTGAAAACAGTTTGTACGGTAGCTGTACGCTATAATAGTCCGATCTGAACGATATCAGCTATTTACTATATTGAGCGAAATCACCGAATGAGCAGTTTCTTGAAGAGAAAAGGATGCGTTTATAATCTTAAATCGATATCTCAAATCTCGAGAGACTAGTACGCATATATACAGACAGACAGATGGATATGGGTGAATCAACTATGCTAATCACACTGATCATTAATACAAATATATATACATGCTTCACATGGCCCCCAAAGTTTCTTTCTGAGTGCTACAAACCTTGTTACGAACTGAATAAAACCTCTTTAGGGTATAAATATTCATTGAAGAACAAGTAGCTGTGTAAGCTTTAATTTTCATTGTTAGTACATATATGGCTTTAGTGCAAAATTTTATACTACTAAGGGCAAAAAATCTAAAACTAATTTTAAAATTCTTAATTTTTTCTTAAAGATTTAAGGCGCCCTCATCAAAGCAAACCCCCTTGACCCAAATAAGTACTCTTGTACCAAGGTTTTTTACAATCCTCGAAACAGTTGTTAGAACCAATTTCCGGAATAGCCTTCAAAGCGCGTAGCGATTCTCATTTAACGGCTTCAATTGACTTGACGGTTTCTCTGAAGTGCTCGTTTGAGCTTGCTGAATAGCCAGGAGTTGTACGGAGTTAAATCAGGGGAATACGGTAATTGCGGCGCGATATTGGTTGAAAATTTGGCGGAAAGCCTTACGAAGAATCAATGCAGTTGAAATATTGTGGTGCAAAAACCATTAGTTGTCGGCCCATAAGTAAGGCCTCTTTTTACGATTTGCTTCGGGCAAACAAAGCATAACACTCAAATAGTGTTCCTTGTTGACAGTTTGGTCGGTCGAAAGAAATTCGGAGTACGCCACACCTCGATAATCGAAGAAAACTCTCAGCATAACCTTGATTTTTGACATGCTTTGACATGATTTTCTCGGTTTCGAGTTACTTTTGTCATGCCATTCGGCCGATTGATCGTCTGTTTAGGGATCGTAAGCCTAGATCCAAAACTCAGCGCCGATATTAATACGTTTCCTGGCATTTTGGTAGTAAAAAGGCATTGTTTCACAGACGTTAAGGCGAAGCTGTTTTTCGAAAAAAATTGAGTGATTTTGAAAGCAAAATCAATCCAAAATTGTTTTCACTGAGCCTTCCGATATTCTAACGATGCTGGTCAGATCTTTGAGTGTTAATCGTAGATTTTCAAGCTCCAATTCCTTTATTTTATTGACGTCTTGATAATCAGTTGATGTGGGGGCCATCCTGGAAGTGGTTCATCGTCAACGAATTCTCGTCCCTTTTTAAATAATTTGTAACTATTAAAAATATTTGCTCGCGCCAAACCATTATCACCGAACGCCTTTTCGAACATTTTGAAAGTTTCGGCACCAGAAATTTGATTCTGGACACAAAATTTAATGGAACTTCTTTGTTGAATAATTTTACTCATCCTAAAAATCGCCGATTGCATAATATGTACTTCAGAAAGACAAGCGTATACTAAACACTAATTTGGCACAGATATAAAATACTTCAACGAATGTGTTTTCGCGTGAAATTGAAATTAAAAAGTCTTACTATTTTTTGTTCACAGTAGTATTTACCAAATCAGTGAATAAACACAATATGTACGAAGCTGAATTGAATATGTCAATTTTATGGTTAATGTAAGAAATAACATGCATATCGCTAGGTGGCGCTGAAATCCGCGCTTTAAGTCTGTTTGCGAAGTTTAGCAAGGACTAGTCGGTTAAAATTTTGAAATACTACTGTGCCCAAAAAGTAAGGTGACATTTGAATTTAAACTGCGCGCGTCGAAGGATTTGGAGAATTATCTTTTTTTTTAGGTTGGTAGTACTGTCAGTCACATTTATGTCAAATTTCATGTCAAAATATTCGTTAGTGTTTGAGATACGTGTCGTTTTGTGAGCTGCTAAAAGTGAGTTTTTCGTTTTTTGCGATGTCGAAATTTGTTGAGCAAAGAATTTGCATTAAATTTTGTTTACGGAATCAGTTTTCTGCTGCGGATACGTTGAGGATGGTGCAGAAAGCCTTTGGTGATGAGACTATGTCTAAAAAATATGTTTACAAGTGGTATAGTGAGTTCCAAGCCGGTCGTGAACGTGTCGAAGACGAAGAGCGTCCACGGCGACCATCAACCTCAACCGACGAAGCTCACGTTCAACAAATCAAAGATTTGGTATTGAAGAAGCGTCGATTAACAATTAGAGACCTTGCTAATGAAGTTGGCACATCGAAAGGCTCAGTATATTTGGATTATTTTCTGGAACTATAGCAACAACTATATTACAATATCGTACTGTATTTTCCGAATATAATGGCGTTGTTGTGGTTTGTCTGTAATATTTGACTATAATTTGCCATATTAGGAAATTGTTAAAAATTTATTGAATATGTGAAATACAAAAGTTTTATAAAAGGAATTTTTTAAGAAACCATTCCTGTATTTATTCAAATTAAAGCCACAATTTGCTTGCAAGTAAATACAAATGTTTATATAAGTACATATCATATATACATATATATATTTTTTTGATAAATTCATGTAAAAAAAGATGCATATATATAATTATATATACAGTTTGCTTTTGTTGACACCGTCACACCTAGTAACTTTATAATTGTAAGTTGGAGTATGCAGTCATTACCAGCGGAATATTTTTCACGCTAGTATATAACATATATTTTACATACTTATGCTATTATTAATATGTATATAATTTCTATAAAAAGTGGATAACTATATGTATTTGGTATGGGCAGGCAATGTATGTATTTTTATTGTATGTTATGTATACATATGTATATGTATATATACATAATTATATATTTTTAAATACACCCAGCACTGATACACATACATATGCATATACAAGCACATAGAACTACCAAACCATGCTACCATGCTTATGAGTTCCACACGCGCTTGGCTGTCAGCATATATTTCCATTGTATACCCTTCGTTACGGTTTGACATTTCACTCGATTGTTGTTATTTATACTGCTTTTTTGCTATTATATGTAATTTTCATTTTTTCGCAGGCATTTTTTTTTTACTTTTTTGTAATGGTCTCACTGGAAATGTCATGTCAGCAGGACGATGCGCAGATAAATGCATGAAAGGACGACCGCATTGAAACACACACGCGGGCACTCATATTGTTATGCACACATACTTAGGTAATATATGCTTATACACATATACTAATACACTGCTGCACACAAACGCACACATAAGCGTTGAAAATATGCTAACCCCGTTCGCCCGTCTCTGCAAGTCCCTTCATAGCTTGAATTCTTGCAACTGTATTGGTGTATGTTTGTATTTGTATGCATGTGGGTGTATGTATATCGTTTTTGCATGTATGTGTAAGTAGTGGCAACAGCATTTTTGTTAATATCACCGCCCTCGCCCTTCATGCATTGCTTTAAATGTTACAGTTTTTACGTTTTTCGCATTTCTTTTGTTGTTTGTGTGAATTGTGTGAAATTCGTTGTTGGTCAGCGCACATTTTATGTCCGGTTTTTCTTCCGTATTTGTTGTTTGCATTTGTTGTTGCATTTGTGCTTGCACTACTATGTCATATCATCACACATTTCGTATTTAAATTTCTCTCTTCTGGCTATTCGGGCGCTCGGCCGCTGCAGTTTAAGAAGCGGCGGCGGAGAAGGCCGAGTGGAAATAATAAATAGTGAGGTTAACTTGAAAAAGAAAAGGCAAGCAACAACAATGTTTGCGGTGTTGTCAATAAATATTTAATTTCGGCGCAACCACATACGCATGGACACAAGCACATAACATACATACATATAGATTAATGTATATGTATATATTATATACAATTACATATGTGTGCATAATAATACTAACGTAAATGTGCGTACAAGATTGATAGGTATATGCTTGTTTAAGTATATAAAACTAAATAAATATATTTCATTGCAACAAGCGCCAAAGGCTTCGACTCGAATTATACCCAAATTTTATATGGCATTTTGCATGTTAAATTACTGTAAAATTATGTATTTGTGTGCAATTCTTATTTGAGTAGTAATGCATGGAATACAGTTATAAGCACATGTACTATAAGTACTTTATATAATTATACACCAAATTTTATAAACTAATTTCATATTTCGCCAATATGCAGCACAGACATTTTTTAATACATTTCCATATGACAAAAATTTGAAATATCACTGTGGGCAAAAAATAGTAAGACTTTTTAACGTAAATCTGGTAAATTGCCGTGACCAATGCGAATGCGTTGACGATGAACCGCGTCCAGGACGGTCATCAACATCAACCGATGATTAACAAGTCCTTGAAAAAAAGGAATTGGTGCTTGGGAATCGACGATTAACAGTCAGAGATCTTACCGTCATCGTTGGAATAACGAAAGGATCAGTGAAAACCATTTCGAGGGATTATTTTGGCTTAAAATATGCAAACACTATGGATACAAAATCACTGAACTACCAGAATGTCTAGAAACATATTATTACTGGCGACAAGTGTTGCTCTATGCTTCCGATCAATCGGTCAAATATCGTGGCAAAGGTGAGTCGAAGATAGAAAAACCCATGTCAAAGCAGGCCAAAAATCAAGGTTATGTTGACAGTTTTCTTCGATTATTGAGATGTGGTGTACTCCGAATTCATTCCGACCGGCCAAACTGTCAACGAGGAATACTATTTGAGTGTTATGCGTCAATTGCGTGAAACTATTCGTACAAAGTGGCCTTACTTTTGGTTTTGGCCGACAAATTTTGGGTTTTTCAACACGATAATGCACCGTCGCTTACTCCATTGATTTTTCCTAAGTTTTTCGTCAAATTTTCATTCTTCAATTATTTATTCAAAACCGAAAGTCACTTGGAAAACGTGAAAAGCTTTATTTAAACCCTATACAGGCACAAGGGAACAAGGAGCTTTCATTTATTATACTTATATTCAAGACTGAAAATTAATCAGTTCTAAGATCCAAAAGATTTTACAATGTACAAGTAGATATATATCTACCATAATCAACACGAAAGAAGGAGCTTGCACTCCTCTCTGAAAATGTTAATATCCAATTCAGCTTTTTTGAACGATTACTAGATTAGAAAATTAGGTAAAACGATATTAAATTAAAATAAATCGAATTAAATTAAATTAAATTGAATAAAGCTAAATTAAATTAATTTAAATTAAATTAAACTAAATCAAAATAAATTAAATTAATATAAATTAATTTAAATCAAATCAAATCAAATAAAATAAAATTAAATTAAATTAAATTAAACTAAATTAAATTAAATTAATTTAAGCTAAATTAAATTAACTTAAATCAAATTAAATTAAATTAAATCAAATTAAATTAAATTAATATAAATTAATTTAAATCAAATCAAATAAAACAAAATTAAATTAAATTAAATCAAATTGAATTAAGCTAAATTAAATTAACTTAAATCAAATTAAATTAAATTAAATTAAATTAAATTAAATCAAACTAAATTAAATTAAATTAATTTAAGCTAAATTAAATTAACTTAAATCAAATTAAATTAAATTAAATTAAATTAAATTAAATTAAATTAAATTAAATTAAATTAAATCAAATTAAATAAAATTAAATTAAATTAATCAAATTAAATTAAATTAAATAAAATAAAATTAACTTAAATTAAATTAAATTGAATTGAATTGATTAAACTAAACTCAAAATTATTAAATTTGCTAAATTAGTGAAAGCCGGCATTCTTGAATGAATTTAAGCATATGAAACAGAAGAAGTTTTTACTTAGATTTCTAAAAATATTACTATTTTGTTTTCGAACAAACTCAATCCCACACCCCATTCTTCTTATGCATTTTGTCATCAAGCATTTTCATTAATAGTCCCTGTACTCCTGTCATGTCCGGAGACAAATGCAAAAATACAAAATGCATGAAAGCTTAATTTTCGACAGTGAAATGAGCTTTCATTAAAAACTTAAAAAATAACAGTACAAATAACATGAGTATATAAAGGAAGCTTGTATGAGCCAAGCAATTGCAGCAAAAAACACAAATTGAAAAAAAAAACAAAAACAAATAATCCCCACACAAATTTCTAGTACTGGAAACTACATAAACGCAATAGCAAGCACTAAAAAGCGTAAATGAAAAGGATGAACAAAACAACTACAACAAAAAAATCGCTTTTGTCGGTCACTTGACGTTAGTTGACACTGTGGCAAATGCGGTGTTAGCGGTACATTGTCGACGATGTCTTGGGGTATGTTTAATGTGCCGAGTAATGAAAGGACGCCAAATACCAAGAGGGCATGTGTGTAGAAAAACAACACGAAAAAGCAATACGCACGCACAAAAACGCCAAATTATTTATATTATCACCACACATGTGTCTGGGTGTTTGTGTGGGAGTGTGCGTGTTTAGATATTTTCTTGTGTTGTGTATTTGTCATGCGAATGTTGGCATTTAGGATTACTCATACGCCCCGTGCGGCCACGAAAAAAAAACCCAAACAAATTTGACCAACTCCTATAAAACGCGCATGTGGCATGTGTGGCAGGAAAGACAAGAGGGGATTATAAATGAAAAATATCAAATATTCATACACTCTTGCAACTCTGTATGTGTGTGTGTGCGTTTGTGTGTAATTCACCAATGTTAGGGCGCAGCTAATAAACTTCGGCGCGCGCTCCTCAACAACATACTTGCAACTTGCTAAAAACACGGAAATATCGAAAATGAACTCGAAGTAAATTATTATTGTGGCAAATGCGAGCAGCGGAGCATTTTGGCGTGGCAAGCCCCACCATGCACGGTGTCACGAAGTCGCTGCCAGCCTTATTGTTGCGCCCTTATTGCGCCCACCCGCGATTTCGGTAAGTCCAAATTGGCCACAATGCATTATTGTGTATTTATTAAAAAACACAACAACAAAAACAACAACAATAACAGCAATAACAAAAAATTAAACTGCACAATGCCTACTTCCGGCTACGCGGGTGGTGGCACAGCCTATTAGCTGCCACACTGTTACTAGTAAAAAACGGAAAAATAACGGCAAATAAGCAAAAAAAGCGAAAATCCATGGTACAAAATAATATTTCACTAATATTAATAGTGTGGCGGAAGAATAGACCCCGAAATTGGTTGGTCGGCTTTGCTCTGTTGTCTCTTTCTATTATGTTGCAAGTTGCAACATATCGCACGAGCACTTGTGGGGGCTGCATTTCGGTTGCATTTTGATTGGTTGCAAGTCGGGCATTTTTCGGTTGCTTTTCGTTCGTTTCGGCTTTTGGCATTTGGCTACTTGTAGTGTATTGTTGCTATTGTTGTTGTTGCATTGTACATTGCATCGTATTGCATTTGTCGCCGTTTGTGTGGCATACACTTCATATGCGTGTGTTTTGTTTTTGCCTTTCCACTTCTACATTTTGAACATTGTAGGGGCAGTCGCTATTATCCCTCGTGTGTGTGTGAGTTTATATGTGTGCCTTGTATCGAGGGTAGGTGTATGCGTGCCTGCGTGTGTGTCGTCTCAAAGTTTTTAAAGTTTACTGTCTGTTAAATATTTTATTATTGTTCATGTGTACATTTTCGGAATACCGCTTTGCGCGAAATAATGAGAAATTAATGATCCTGTATTGGGAAGTCATTAAAGTGGTGTTGTGGTTTCGTGAAGTAGTTCAGCGTAAATGTGGCACTACTTTGTTGTATATAAATATTTATATGTGCCATAGAGGCCTTACCATTAAGTTTAAAAGCAATTATATAAGGCTAAATTATATGGGATATAAGATCTGGTAGCCTTTTCCCCATGTAAACCATCTGATCAAATTTAATCCGGACTAATGCAAAAAAGTACTGAATTTTTACATATTACAATGCAAATCCTTTAAATTGCCTTCCAAATAGTCTTTTCAGTCCATATACCACTGTGCCCAGATAAGGTGACATTTGAATTCAAACTGCGCGCGTCGAAGGATTTGGAGAATTATTTTTTTTTTTAGGTTGGTAGTACTGTCAGTCACATTTATGTCAAATTTCATGTCAAAATATTGATTAGTGTTTGAGATACGTGTCGTTTTGGGAGCTGCTAAAAGTGAGTTTTTCGTTTTTTGCGATGTCGAAATTTGTTGAGCAAAGAATTTGCATTAAAGTTTGTTTACGGAATCAGTTTTCTGCTGCGGATACGTTGAGGACGGTGCAGAAAGCCTTTGGTGCTGAGGCTATGTCTAAAAATGAATGTTACAAGTGGTATAGTAAGTTCCAAGCCGGCCGTGAACGTGTCGAAGACGAAGAGCGTCCAGGGCGACCATCAACCTCAACCGACGAAGCTCTCGTTCAACAAATCAAAGATTTGTTGTTTAAAAACCATCGATTAACAATTAGAGACCTTGCTGATGAAGTTGGCATATCGAGAGGCTCAGCCAATACCATTTTGAAGGATGTTTTGGGCCTCAAGGGCGTCAAATTTCGACTGGTACCGAAAACATTGAATTTTTTGGAAAAAACGCGTGTGTGAAACGATGCTTTCCGACTACCAGGGTGACATGAAACGCATTATAACTGGCGATGAGACTTGGATCTATGCTTACGACTCCGAAACAACCGATCAATCGAGCGAATATCGTGTCAAAAGAGAGCCGAGACCAAAAAAATCGCGCCAAAGTCGCTCAAAAATCAAGATCATGTTGATCTTCTTCGATTATCGTGGTGTTGTGCATTATGAATTCCTTCCAACCGGTCAAATCAACAAGGAACATTATTTGAACGTTATGCGTCGTTTGCGTAACGCTATCCGCCTAAAAAGGCCGGAATTGTGAAAAGACAATTCTTGGTTTTTACACCACGATAATGCACCATCCCATACTGCCCTCGTAATTCGTGATCATTTCGCCAAAAACTCAACCCATATCGTTCCGGAACCACCATATTCACCTGATCTGGCGCCGTGCGACTTCTGGCTGTTCACCAAGCTCAAAAGACCGCTCCGGGGACACCGTTTTTATACGATAGAGGAGATTCAAGCCGCAGCGAAGACGGAACTGAAGGCCATCCCGGAAAGTGACTACAACCAGTGTATCGAAGATTGGAAAATCCGTTGGCATAAGTGCATTGCATCGGGAGGGGATTACTTTGAAGGAGATGAAATTGGTTTGGAAGAATAAATAAAGAATTTTCAAAATAAATACAATGTCACCTTACACACAGTAGTATGCTTGCCAACGCTGAATTCAATTTTCTAAACAGTTGTTATAATTGTCGGCTAGCTAATTTTGACTTCAGATAATTTTGATTTTTTTTCGGGTTTAGCTGATTTTTGGAGAGGCATTTGCTAGTTTGTTGATCACCTTCGACGTCATATCCATAGTTCTATATTCATATTCAAATTCGATTTTGTAGTAAAAGATCTAAGCTTTTGTCTCTAACATTGACAAACTTCATACTCAAAACATTTAGCAAATTGTGTAAAGTTGATCCATAAGAGATCTTCTGCTATCTCTCTGATACCAACGCGACAATTTTCAAGCACTGTTTCATGAATGTTTTCGATGATATCGCCTATAGCAGAGGTGAATGGATGACTCGGTTGAGCTAAGTTTTCTTTGACTTCACCACCTTTACTTAATACTTTGTGTCACCCAAAAACTTGTTTTCGTGATAAAGTAGACTATCTTTAAACATTCTTTAATATTTTCAATATTTCTCGTGATTCCATTAAGAAACAGATAAAATTTCAAGCAAACTCGTTGTAAAATTTTTTGTTTTTTATGATACAAATCGGCAAACAAACTTTTCTCGTCTTAACCAAACTGTTGCCAAACACACACTAGTTGACTTAAAGAGACCAAACTTCACACTAACTTAAAAAAAGATTTACCAGTCTACAAGAAAATCTATATTTTGTTTCCTATCTCTAAGAAAACATACGAAAACTGTACTTGAGACGCCATTTTATACTTACAAGCCATTGATATTGAGATATAATATAGAGAACATAGGAGGCCGATGATTAAAGTTTTTCTTATTGTGAGTAAATGTATATGCACTAAGGGATGAAGGCCTGTGTCTGAAGAGAACGATTCTTATACTGAAGCTTAGTAAATCCTTTAAATCCTTGAAATAAATAATAGTTGCTAAGATTCCATTGAATCGTGAGATTGTAGGAATAGCAAATTTAGTCCAAAAATATTGAGCGGCGATTTGTACAGTCCTCGAAACACTTTTCATTAGCACTTTTTGAGAGGGCCTTCAGCCGCTTCGACGAATTTTATTTTATCTCTACGACCGACTGAAAATGGATTCCACGGAGCGGCAATTTTAGTTTGCGGAACCATAAAAGTCATAAGGAGCTAAGTCTGGTGGTTGATCGAAGGTATTTATTGCATTTTTGGCTTTAAATTCGATGACAATCGTGGCTCGAGCCAAAGGCGCATTATCACCGTGTAAAATCCATGATTTCTACTTTCACAAGTTCGGCCATTTTCAACGGATGTTTTCGCGCAAATGCCTCAATGCGGCCAAATAGAACTCCTTGTTGACTGTATGTGCCTCTGGAATAAATTCATGAGGCACCAAACCGCGAATTTCGAAAAGAACAATGAGCATCATTTTGATTTTTGAGCGATTTTGGCGTTTTTTTTTTTTTTTTTGATTTTCGCTTGTGTTTTCCCCTCCATTCCGATGGTAGTTGAATTGTTTGCATATTAAACTAATAAATCCATACTCATCGGCAGTTATGATGCTCTCCACGAATGTGGGTTCGGTATTCTCATGGTCAAGCATGTCCAAAAAGATCTATTTACGGTACTCTTTTTGAAAAAAATTCAGCTTAACCGGGACGAGTCGAGCAAGAACGCGTTGCATGACATCCACCAAAATCATTCTAATGGTTCACGAGAGATGTCTCTTGCCATCTCTCCAACACCTGCCTGACGACTATCAAGCACCATATCCTTCACTTGTTTAATATTGATTAGTCGAAAAGCCTTTGTGTACCATTAAGCTCATTAAATTTAATTAAGCCGTAATTTGTGTGCTACCACACCAAAACTTCATATTGCTGCAATCAGAATTCAGCAAGAAAAACCAACTAAATTAATAATGAAATGATACTGCTAAAATCTCTTTCCTAAAATTCTTCGGCACACATATTCACATAGACTCAGTCAGCCCTTTTGGTTTAACCGCTTAGCTACTGCTTGTTGCACGTTGTTATACCATTAAAATTCAAATGTTTACAGCAACGACATTATGGCTTAATTGGGAAACGAGTTGAATGAATGCATATTTTGTTTGTGTTGTTGCTATGTAACTGTATAGACGACAACTGAGTGTTGAGTTGCTTGAATGCTTGTCTCCCGATGAGCCTTTTTGGCTCCTTTTGGGCCACAATTCTCGCTCAACTTGTATTTTTGCTAAATAACATGCTGTTGTTGTTGTTGTAAGTACAATTTTAACTTCCTTTATTTATATATACACACAACTATCTTGAAATGTGGCTGAAAATATGCCAGCAACGTCATCAGCTGTTTCAACTACACAACTCACACTGCGCTGCATTTCACATAACGGCAAACTTATTTCACATTATTGCCGGCCAACAACAACAACTCCAATGATATGCCCAGCATTCGGCAGCCTGTTGCTCTGTTTAGAGCGAAATTTATTTATTCTGTGAATGCTGTCAGCCGGCTTAGAATGCCACTGCGAGTGCGTGTGTGTGTGTGTGTGTGTGCTGCTGTTGTTGCATGCAACAGGCTGTTGACTAGTAACATATATACATGTATATCCATGTATTTATTGTATATATTTCTAAAAACTATTTACTACATTTGCCCGCTAGTCTCCAACTCTCGGCTTCGTGCTCGTGTATCGAGATGCATGCTGTTGTTGTTGTAGTTGTTATTATTGTTGGCATAATAACATTTAGAGTAAATTGAATTTCCGAATT
Source organism: Bactrocera correcta (assembly GCA_027475135.1). Lineage (NCBI taxonomy): Eukaryota > Metazoa > Arthropoda > Insecta > Diptera > Tephritidae > Bactrocera > Bactrocera correcta. The sequence continues at coordinate 78,055,670 of CM050326.1, forward strand.
CAATGAATGAATTGGGTAGCGGCGTCCAGAGTGTGGGCATTTTAGTTTGATTATTTTTCGCTAGTTGCATACTTTAGGAGCAACAGGGTGTTGCTGCACTACTATGCTTATGTACGCTTATATAATATAGTGCTTGTATATGCATTTATGTGGAGCACGCTGTGCAATCATCTGCCAGCCTGCCACCCTCTCCACCTCTACCTCTCTTCCTCGTTGCTGTGGCATCATCAGTTTAATTCGTCGGCAATGTGCAATGGACCGCAATACAATTGCTGACAATAAATGTCCATTGCTGCCGTTCAAGCCATCCATTCAAGGGTGGCCGATTTAGTTTTGTGCGCTTTATCTAAATTTTTTGTGTGCTCGACGATTCAATTTCACCGTTTTTTTTTTGTGTTTTGTGTTTTTGGAATTTCATTTAGTATTGTTTTGTTGTTTTGTTTGCAACTTTTTGAGGCATATTTCACAGGAAATTGCATTTCACTGTCGTCCACAAGCATTTCAATAGTTGTAATGTTGGAGTTTTAGTTTTCTGGTGATTTTCAATGTGTGCGCAGGGTTGTATCGGAGGCTTACACGTCGATTGTTAGTTGGGAAGTATAGTCTCCTTTAGAGTAATTGTTAGTGGGCACGTTGAATTTTGTTGAGACAACATTCAGTTGATATTGAATTAAATGGAAGTTTAATGATTTTACTTTAAAATTAATGTTTGAAATTTTTCCGTTAAATATTTTTATAATAAAAGTTAATCCCGTTGCTGGCATTTTGTTAGTATTTTGAGTCTATTATTTGATGTTCTAAAAGAGGCTCCATTTTCAGTTATATGTACTTCAACTAAGAACTTATGTCAATCATTTGACGAAAAAGCTAAAATTTCATAAAATTATTTGAAGAGCTTTCACTTGTAATGAAAATCTTAAAATTTTTTTTCAAAAATATATATTTACAACGTTTAATACTTGTATTTTGAGTTTTTCTTCAGTTTAAAATTGAAGAGTTCAACAAGCAGTTTTTTCATTAAACTGGAAAGCTAACATATTTGAAAGCTTTGTAGTAAGCTTTTTATATTTGTGAAGCTTTTACAATCCATCACTTCATTTTATATTTCTGAGAACTTTATGTACATAAAATTTCATAAAATGTTTCCCAGAGCTTTCATTTTTATTTAAACCATAAAGCTTTTGTTCAAAAAATTTAGTTTTGCAACTTGAATATAGAGCTTTTCTTCAGTTTGAAGTTGAACAGATCAACAAGCAGTTTTTTTTTATCAACTGGAGCGCTTACATATTTGAAAGCTTAACACAGAGCTTTTTTATATGTGAAGCTTTTGCAATGCTCTACTTCATATAACATTTCCGAGAATTTTTTTTACATAAAATTTCATAAAATGATTCGAAGCAATTTCATTTGTAATTTAAACCAAAAGAGCTTTTTTCCAAAAATTTGGTATTGCAATATTTAATACTTGAATATGAGTTTATGTCACTCAAGAGACAGAAAAGCTTTCCTAATATTTCATAAAATTATTCGAAGAGCTTTCATTTGTGGTTTAAATCTCAAAGCTCTTTTAGTTTTGCAACGTTCAATACTTGCTAATACAGTTTTTCTTCAATTTGAAGTTGAAGAGCTTAAAAAGCACTTTTTTTTATTAAGATGGAAAGCTAACATATTTAAAAGCTCTGTGTTCTAATTATTTCCGAGAATGTATCCACAGAATATGATCATCTTTTTAAGAAATTATGCGGAAAAACTCAGTTTAATGTTATATCTAGAGCTTTTCAGATTTGGTTGCTGGATACCTAACATGAAACTCTTAAATATATACTCAACATTAAGTCCAAAGAAAATTTCATATTCTAATTTATCTGGTGGATGAAATTAGATGTATAGGACTAGCTGAGGAGTTTATAATATTTTTATTTACTTTTAAAGCTTTGCTCACTTAAAGAGCTTTTTATAATCCCTTTTCGCCTTCTCAACATATTTCAGTTGATATTACGGGAATCAAGTGTGTTTCTTTAAGACTCGTACTAGCTCTGAGTTTTTTTTTTGCAAAAATAATAATACTAGAAGCTTGCGCAGAAAGCTTTTTTTGGCTAGCAACGAGACTCAGAAAGCAACATTGTACATTCTCGTTATTCCACCGCTATTTTCTATTTTCGAATGTAATCTCTTAGTATGAAGAGTTCTGAGTTGATCGAGGTCATAAAAAAAGTCGCTGAGGCGGCTAGCAGCCATCTATCGGCCAGAGTCTGGAGTAAAATTATTGAGAATTGTATTAGCTTTTGGTTAGATGCCGCTATAGCGACTAAAGAATCAACCCAATATATCAGATTATCCTGAAAGTAGGCAATGTTTGGTAATGAGAAACTCTTTACTCTGACACATTTGAATCACTGCTAAATTCCATTCCGATAACTACACCCAAAACATACTGAAGAATAATTTTGTGTTTCTACTTTCAAGTGCATACATATCTACACTCAAACTTGCAACATGCGACTCACTCCGATTTCCAACCAAAAGTGACCACAAACCAACTACAGCACATGACTGACTGGAGAACAAAACTGCCAAAACCAACTACACGAAATTTGCGGTCCGAAAGTCAAACGCACACACACACACGCACACACTAATAGACACACACAATCACGCAAAATTCTTAAGCTGGCCATTTAGGCGCATTGAAATCGTGTTAAACCAATTAGATGCACTTAAGTGCGCACTTATGCAAGAGCAAGAGTTAAGTGCAACCGAGTACGGAGCAAAGCAAAACCAACAACAAACACTTTTGCATATGAAAGGAACCACAAAATTTTGTTAGAACACAGCCAAGCGTACACACATGCACACACATCCAATCCAATCGGCAAGTGCTCACATGCAAATTTGTGAGGCAGCAAAAATGTGTCGAAAATGAAGTGTAAGTGAAACTTTATGCTGCCTGGCGAAGACTAGACACACAGACAGACAGCGAACAATGGACGTGTATACCAAGCAGTATCCTCCTTTAATGCTGTTGCATGCAACTCCGTATAAATAGTGGCACACACGCACAAGCATGCGGCACATAAATGAAGCACAGGAAAGCTAGCGCAAATTGCCCCAAAAATCACGTGCTTACCCATGATGTTGCAATTAGGAGTAAAATGGGCTCGCAGCCGTCGACTGCCACAGAAGTGTTACTTGTTAGCCACTGCCTGTTGTTGGTGGTCCAAAAAAACCCAAAAGTAACCAGAGTTAAGTGGCGCCTCTTAACCAAGCGATCTGGCCTTCAGTGTGCTTGCAACGACCACGACCACACATAGTGCGGCGGCGGTGGCCAAAAATGCAGGAGCTGACGGTGGCGGGTACTAATTGTACAACAAAAACGAATATGAACACCGAAAAGCTGCAACTCAAGTGGCCAAAATGCAAAGGATACGCAGTTGTGGCAACAATAGCAATGATAAAAGCAACAACATTGTTTTATGCAACAACAACAATAATGACAATAACAAAAACAATAACAACAAAACCAAAAATAATAACAACAAAAACAATCACAACAAGTCCCTTTGTCAACAACAACAACAAAAACGTTGTATGCAACAACGTCACCATTGCCGCACATATGGCAGCATGCAACATACACATCACCACGCCACATTTGCCATTCTCAATGGGATAATCAAGCGTAGTGATCGCCTTAATCCCCGACGCTCACACACGCACTCACACATACACGCACTTGCAACATTTGCATATGAAAAAGTGCATTGCCGAAAAAATATTGCGCGAATACACCGCCTGTCTGGCTGTATGTCTGTCTGCCCGCGCTTTATTGCACATATGCCGTTATTTGCGCGGCAGCCAAAAAAATAATGATAAACAAGCAGCCGAAAAAAGCAAAAAATGCGAAAAGAAGCACACAAAAAACACGAAAATCGAATTGCATGGAAGTGTCAAGTGCTTCGCGCTCTATGCCGCTTCATGCGCTCGCCCTCCAGCGAGTCATTGGCTCGTTTGGTCATCACTCATACGCCCCGTGCGCCAACGGCCGTGTTGCACGCGGATCGTTTGCCGCGTTGATGCTGTTAAATGCACACAAATGATTGCAGTGTGCGTCGCAATGCATGCAAATTAACCCATAACAAGCGAGCAGATATGCACACACGCACACACACACCCGCATCCATATATGAAAGTGCAAAAAAAGAAACGGCCAAAACAGCAGACAGGAGCTGGAGCTGGCGAAAAAAACCGCGTGGCAATAATACGTTGCACATGTGAGTGGGCTCAAGCGGTGGCTCAAGTAGCGCCGAAAAAATAAATCGCAAATAAGTGAGATTCACTGAAGTTAACGCCGAAAAAAGGCGAAAAAGTAGAGAGAAAAGGGAAAAATTCAACAACTCGCACCACGTTGGCTGCGAAAACATTTGCATGCCAATATATCCTTGCAACATGTTGTTATGCGTTTGCATTGTGTGTGTGTTGCATGTAACAGAGTGTGTTGCAAGTACCTATGTGAGTGTGTGGCATGTAGCAGAGAGCGTTGCATGTGGCAGACTATGCGTTGGATGTGCCAAAGTATGTTGCAAGTACCTTTGTGTGTGTTGCATGTAGCAAAGTATGTTGCATGTAGCAAAGTGTGTGTATTGCATATGTCAGAGTGTGATGCAAGTGGCTGTGTGTATGTTACATGTAACAGTGTGTGTTTTGCGCGCCTGCTGCTGGTCGTTGATGCGGCCGGCTCCTGTTGCATGCATAAATTCGACGCATTTAAGCCGTGAGCCCGTGTCGGGCATACAAGCAGACAACAGCTAAAGCGGCAAAAACAGCAAAAAAAAAAAATAGGACAAGCGTGCAGTGTCGGTGGCGGGCAACAAACTGCCGCAAGTGTAGAAATCTGTTGCAAGTAGTGTGGCAGCGATTTTGTCTTATTTTCGGGGATTTTCTTTTTGCCGCTGAAAATTCGCTTCAATTTTTTTCACTTTTTTGGCAATCTCCACCGGCACAAGGATAAACAGCGCCCGAGCTGTGGCAAGTGTATGGAGTGGGGCAAGCTGCGGCCGGCATATGTGAGCGCCGAATCGCGAAAAGCAGTGTGGAAAAAGTCGCGTATAAATGGCAACAGCCGACAAGTGGCAAGTGACTTAAAATGCAACAGCAGCGCACATCAACGTTAATGCCAACAACAACAATAAGAATAATGAAAAAACCATGAAGTGGGATAAAAACGCTCATAACTTTATCGTTTTCACACGTTGCATTTGTAGTTGGTATTTTTTGGTTGCTTTTCATTATTTCGCTGGCTGACGCGCTGCATGGCTGGCTGGCTCAATGCCGCTTTCGTTAGCTCGATGTTGTTTTCTTTGATTTTTTTTTGGGTTTTACTTTCGGCACTTACTTTGCATGCAACATGAGGCAGCATGAATTGCAAACAAATGAATGTGTGTGTGAAAAAAGTGGCATGCAAATACACAGACACAATTGCTTGCACGCATGAATAGCGGCACTTGTTGCCGCCAACACTTTTGGCATTTTTCAGCGCCGAAAAAAATTCGAAATAAAATAAAAAGAAAAAAATTCAACCAAAGTTTCAAGCAATGGCAAAGTGCTGTGGCACGTTGTGCAGACAAGCTGTGCCATCGACAAACGGCTGCTGTCTGCAGTTCGCCTCCTGGCCATTCCATAAAGTGCTTGCTGCAGCTGCAGCCACCAATAATCTAGTTAACGTTAAATGTTGATGATTTCGTGGCCGAATTGAGGCACTTGGCAGTCGCGGCTTTTTCACTCGCACACGAATCGGACACATATAAGTGCCGATTTATGGCGTTCGCAAGTGGTATGAAATCTTATAAGCGCTCTTCATGAGTCATAAAATAAAAATTCATTGAATGCCGCATTCTTATTCATAATTTACTCAGTATTTTATATGAGCATAAGTACCTGGTTCTGAGAAAGAAATTGATGTTTAAATAAGAAACTCGTTGTTTTGTAAATGTCTTCAGCAAACGGCGTTTGCGGGAAAATTTAGTTGCAATAAAAATTTAGGAAAATATTGTATTGCATATCGATATACTATTTTATCGATATATTATGTTAACGATAGTTTTTATCGGTACATTATTTTAGTTTTTAGGTGAGTATTTCTAATTGTTTTAGAAGAAGCCTTTTTAAAATATAATTGCTTATCGATTTGTTATGTTATCGACATTTTATTTTGTCGATAATTTTTTATCGATACATTACTTAAGTTTTTAAGTGAGTATTTATAATATATTTAATATATGAATAAAATTCTATCGATTTTATGTTATCGAATTTAATTTTGCAATATTTTTATCGCTACATTACTTTAGTTTTTAAAATAAGACTTTTCAATGAACTATTGTATATCGATTTATTATTCTATCGATTTTTTATATTATCGACAATTACTTTTATCATATTTTTTATCGCTACATTACTTTAGTTTTTAAGTCAGCACCTGCAATTTTTTTAAAGTAAGACTTTTCTATATACTATTGCATATCGATTTATTATTCTATCGATTTTTTATGTTATCAAAATTTAATTTTATCGATATTTTTTTACATGATTTTAGTTTTTAAGTAGTATTCAATTTTTTTTAAAAGCTCTTTAATGACTATTTTGTTATCGATTTTTATTCTATCGATTTTATTTTGTCGATATTTTTTTATCGCTACATCACTTTAAGTTTTTAAGTAGTACTGCAATTTTTTAAAATAAGATTTTTCACTATACTATTGCATATCGATTTATTATTCTATCGATTTTTTATGTTATTAAAATTTAATTTTATCGATATTTTTTATCGCTACATGATTTTAATTTTTATTATTACTTTTTTTTTTTTTAAGAAGCTTTTTCAATATATAATATTATTGCTTATCGATTTGTTATCGACATTTCCACCATTATCTTTAATTAGACGATATTCTTTACATTCAGTATTTTTGACTTTGGCTTGGTGTAAATATTATTTTTTCCTCTAAATATTTGTTCCCTAAAAATAATATCTTATTATTCTCATTCATATGCCTTCATTTAAATTACTTTCAATCAATAAATTCCATTGTTATCGTTTTTCGTATCGCGGTCGCAGATGTGGTAATGCTCTTGTACCAATATATTTAAGAAATTTTACGATACAATTTTACGTATTTGTAATGTTTTTACAGTTAATGTTTATTTTTAAAATTTATCGATTATTTTTTAATAATCGATTTTAAGATTTTTATAGTGTATATCGATATTCTCACTTAGTTTTAAATATAAGCACATGCCTACTGAATGAAATATTTTATAATATATTATTGAGTTTACATCGATAGCACTGTGCTTTTGTCACCCGTAATAATAAAGATTTTTTGCATAATTTTTTGTGTTAATTATAATCGGACAAAGGCACCATTGAACAACTATTTTTTGGGTACATACTTATACATACATAAATACCTAGTGAAATATTGTGCTTTCTTATATTTTCGATTATTAACAAAAACAATGAAATATCGATTAATTAATTTTCCATTGCTAAATTATGATAACTTCACCTACTCGAAGTTATCTTTTGCCAATTAAATTCAATTACAGAGTAAGCAAATCCTTTTGCTAAAAGATCATTCAAATATTATCGAGGAAAAGAAAACTTCGATAACAAAAAATGTAGAATTTTGACTCAATATTTTCGATAAAAAATTGAATTTTTCAGACTGATCGATAATTAGAAATTTCGATTAATGTTGTGTTACAGTTGGGAGGTTTCACAATTATTGATCTTTAAAAGAATTAATGAGAATAAGCAATCTTTTGCTAGTTAATTCAATTAACTATTGAGTTCATTTAAATGTTATCGTTAAATAATAATTTCGATAAATAATTGGCGATATTAAAAATTCTACAATTTTAAGTCAATGTGGCCGATAATTAAAATTTCGATTAAAAATTATCGATTTTAAAAAATCGATTTTTTTCAAACTGATCGATAATTAGAAATTTTGACTAATTTTTTGTCAGAATTTGGTGGATTTCACAGTATATGATAAGAAATCTTTTGCTAATCGAGTAGACAAAATTTTCGATTGAAAGTTCATTCCAATGTTTTGATTAAATAGAAAAATTGTCGATGAATAATTGTCGATAATCAAAATCGATAATGTCAAATCAATATGATAGTTAATAAAAAATCGAAAATTTAGATTCAAAATTATCGTTAAAAATGGTACATTTCTAAAATTAGAAATCTTTTACTAATTAATTCAATTAACTATCGAGTAACATTTTATGTTGATAGTTTATTCAAAGGTTATCATTGAATAGAAAATTTCGATGAATAACTGTCGATTGTAAAAATCAAAAAGTTTTTAGTCGAACTTCGATTACAAAATTCGAAAATTTCGATTAAAAAACTTTCTAAAAATTGCAAAATTTCGCTAATTAGAAATTTTGACTAATTTTGTATTGGATTTTTTGAGTTACGCAGTTGTTGTCATAAAGAAATTAAATTCCTACTAATTTGTTATCGATAATTATCGATTACACATAGTTGGCAGATATTTTTATTACATGTTTCAGATATAGAACTTCGAGTGTTACTCACTTTTAGTCTTCCAAAAAATCGCTGTACTTCTGAGGCACAATCATTTTGTTTTCTAAATGGCACTTTAAACTAATATTGTTATGGCAGCTAAAGAAATATACAAGTGTGTCATAACCTGGAATTTTTGTTGCTTATAAAAGTATTCTCAGCCACTATCAAATTTTAAATTGCATTGTTAATGATTCCAGATTTTTCTTAATCATTCTTGTTAAGCGTAATTTTTAAGCCCTATCATAAATTACTCATACGCCCTGTACAACATTATAAAATACAGCTTAGTTGTGTTAGCAGCGCAATAATTATTTCTATTTGTGACGTGTTCAAATTACTTTGAGCCACGCAAGCAGCCAGCAGCTGGCAAACTAAACCCCAACTACCCAGTTCAAGTCACGAATTTCAATTACATACATACAAACTATGTATAGGGGGAAACGAGATTACTTAGGAAGAATTTAGGAATTCACCAGAAGTTGCATCATTACAATTTGCTAAGAAATTCATAATTAAATTGGAAACATTTCTGTGGTTCAACTGGTTTTTCACACAGCATTTAATTGCGAAACCGAATGCGAAAGCCAATAGGCAACACAAACACCAGCCACCTAACGATGTTGACAATATGCTGCCACTGCAACCGCAAATCTACAGCGATGCCGTTGTCACAAGCGCATTGGTCAGTCGATTTTAATTTATAAAAAAAAGTTTGAATTTTAGTTTTTTTTTTCTACATTTTTTTTTATAAAAAGTCGAGCTTTATTAAGAAAAAATCCATTGGAGTAGTAGACCGCTGCCATTATACCTATGACAAAATGCAATTGAAATAAAAAGTAGACAAAAATGTGAAATGCATTGCAGCTTAGAATAATAATGAAGAGCGGCTTGAGAATTAATGCGAAAAATGCAATGAAAACCTTGAAATCGAAAGCAATTGATTTGAAATTGAGAAAAATGTAAATTTCAAAATAACCAAAGCGCGCTGACACACAAACACACACTAACACAAAAAAATCGACAAATGTTGTTGCTAATATATCTTATTTGTTGTTCTTGTTGCTGTCGCTGCATTTGAGGTGTGCGCATTGCAGCCGCCGCCAGACTCACATTTCGTGGCGACAGTCATAGCGCGCACCCAAACCGCGCGCCTCACTTTAATCAGCTAGCTCTAGCTAACACTCCAGCCAACTAGCTAACCAGCGAGCGTGTGAGCAGCGCCCAATTTTGATTTTAATTCCGCATACGCGCTGCACGCTGACAAGGCCAAACTGGACGCTGGCGGCGACTGTAGCTTTCAACGCACACACACACACACAAAATACACACAAGTTTACATATTCGCAAAGCGTGTGAGTGCCAAGCGTCGCCTGAAATGCTTTCGGAAACTCGTTCGCCGCTAATTTGAATGCGACGTTTTACTGATTGCCGCGTTTTCTTTGCTAAAAAAAAAACGCCTGAGTATACAATGTATTAGGTATTCAAAATAGTTGGCGTGTAATTCGAGCAAATCGGTGCGGTGAGTGGTTGAAGTGGTGACGGTCAGGTCTAACGGCGGCGGATGTTAATGGCGAGCGAAACCGGTTTGCGAATTCTTTCTTGTTATTAAAAAATAATTATATAGTATGTGTACATATGTATGTATGCAATACTAGGAAGAAGGTAAAAAAATAAGTAGGAAAATAGGAAAAAATAAAAAGAAAAATACGAAAATGAGAAGAAGTAAAAATAATAAGAAAAAAAAAAGTAGTATTAGAAGAAGACGAAGCGCGTATTAGAAGCCAGGCAGCTGCAAAGTGTGTCGTAAAAAATGCGCAATGACGCGCTAATTGTGCACACCATTAATACGCGTCTAATTGTTGCAATAAAATGGGAAGACACACACCTACACTCATGTATAGCCAGAGTTCCACCCAGTGATTTGCCAGCAAAAAATGCTCTAAATCACAAAAACAAATGACGCAGAGTGTAATATTGGCGTTTAATTAAATTCTGTGGCATAAGCTTTTATGCAGATTTTTATTTGAATTTTGAGAGCGGATATAAATAAGCTTGACACACTGTGCCTCATATATATTTAGTAGCTCTGGAAGCTTCTTTGTTCTTTGATTGACATAAATATTTTCTTATGATTCTCGTGTATTAACTACAGTTCGGATTTTTATAAAGTATTTTTTGCGAAAGATTTCACCCTGTACATTAGGGTGGGGCTTGGTATTTTAAAAAATAGGTTAATGGACACCTCTACGGTTAATTATGTGTACAGTGACGAGCAAAAATGCATGCCAAAGTGGCGAATATCTGAACGCTTTTGCTCGCCACTGTAAATATAAATATGCGACCTGGTCTGCGAAAAGGGGGCTTAGGTGTCAAAAAATCATTTTATTTTATTTTATTTTTTGTTTTTTTGACACCTAAGCCCCCTTTTCGTAGACCAGGTCACATATAAATATGTGTGAGATCATGTTTTTAGAGTAGTACGTTTCCTAAAAATCTATGAGTTTTCCGACTTTTATGTTTATTTTTCCATAGCGTTATAAAATTCATAAGAAAGCGAATGTCTTTTAAACAGTTAGGTTGATGAAAAAATCGTAAGAGACCTTTTTGCAAAGCATTAACTTTCCTAGGGAGCGGAAAAGCCTTCCGTTACAATTAAAATCTCATACTTGGAGGGACGTTCTTACATATTTTTGTGAATACATGATATTTGCGGTCTTTTAGACTCAATCAGATTTAGATTCGAAAAATATTGGCAAGTTTTCATGTAAACCATGTTTGCTAAAAGCTGAAAATTGTATGCTCATGACTACAAACATTGGAGCGAGAGTTAAAATTCCGTGATTTCAGCTCAGTGGTGCATTTCTTCTACTGGAGATCTACCTTTATTCAACTTAAAATTGCAGAAACCTTCAAAGGGTTACCCCGTCTCAAAGCTCATTATATTTGCTGTTGTTTGCGTTATATTTTCACAATCATCGTCAAATTTGCGTCGAGGCTTAGAACTCATATATAACTTAAAAAAGAATCACTGCTCATAAAAGTATGCTTCAACAAATTGATATTGCGCCCAAAGATATGCTATATAAATTTTATTTTACTACTCAAGAACTGCTCTGTTGCGAGCGATCCCTATTAAAAGTTGTTTCTACTGTAAGATATTGGCATATATTTTTTATGATGCTTATGTATGTAAAAAGTTATTCTAAACCAAATCGTTTATATCTTACTTTGCAGAAAACCAAGAATACATGGAGCAAAACCAAAAGCGTGAAAGTGTTGGACTATTGAGGGTAAGCTTCTTTGCAACTTCAACTTTTTTTGTAAAAATTTTTATTTATTTTTTCTATTTTTTATTGTTTTGTAGCCATCACTAGTTCTTTCACAGTTAAACAATAGTTTGACTCAAAATTTCGTATGCATGAGTTGATTAGAGCTTCTGACAGTGCAAGTTCTGCAATTATTTGCACAATATTACTGTACATTAGATATTAATTATTTCTGGCAATGGCTGGTTTAATCAATTTTTCGGTAGACTAATTTGTAAACAAAAAGAAAATGTCTTTATTTTGCTAAATTGATTTGTTTGGCTTGAGATTAGTGTCCGGATTACCTAAAAATTGAATTCTATATGGTAAATTTACCTTATCAATAAATATTTTCGAAGTTTTTCGATAGACGCAATTTGAATTTCGAATTTCACACCATAGAACGACTATTGGGGGTGTTTTGTTGCGGAAGCATAGAAGACTTTTCGATGTAAGGACGTTCAAAACATAAAAAATTAAGCTGAGAGTAGACAGTAGAGAGATGTATGCCAAGAGTACGCAATACCAATTCAATATATGTGACCTGGTCTACGAAAGGTGTTAAAAAATCAATTTTTTTTTTTGACGCCTAAGCCCCCTTTTCGTAGACCAGATCACATATACTAATAATATCTAATAGAAACTATAATCATACGAAACAGCTTTTATTCTCGACTTGATTTTTTGATTTTGCAATGCTTTTGTGTCCAAAAAACTCTTGAAGTGAAATGTTTTGCTTGTTTTTGCATCACTGAGCCCCATAGCAGCAATTTTTTTTTTACATGTGGGTTGATAAAAATTATTAAATTTGTATTGTTATACTATATAAATATTTAATTTATTGGTTTTTCGAACGTTCTCCAATATTCCATATGAATTATATGGACCATATTAGTATATTAATAGTTCTGCTTTTTATTAGCTTTCTACTAAACAATCGTTATTTATTCTATTTCGCACTTTTTCTCGTTTTTCTCGCATTTACAGTGGCAATTAACTTGCGAAAATTTGTAAATAAAATATTGCATTTCCTCATTTACTTAATCTCCCAGCCATTTGCAGCCGTACTTAGCCATATACAAGGCGTGTGTTTGTATTACTTATGACTGCAATTGAATTGCTTATTTATACTAATATTCATATTTCATAAACTCATATTTAATTGGCCGTCTAACAACAGTATTATACTCACATAGGTATAATACTTTGCGACGCGCTATTATTATTAACCACATTGTGATTAATCATCTGTCTCTCTGCCTGTCTGTAATATGTACATATATATGTGTATAGATTTGTATGGGTAAGCAATTAATGTAAATTGTTGTTTTTACTAGTCTGACTGAATATTGTACATTTGAAAATTCTAACCCAAATGTCGGTGCAAAGGTAAATAAATATTCAAATTATTAGAATTAATTACACTAAACGCCTAAGGGTTTTTCAGCGATACATTTACATATAGTATGTGTATGTATGTATTTATTTGTATGTACATGTATGTCAAATTATTGCACGTTTATGACATATATATATTTATGAGTTGCGTATGATACATATATTCGACCGTTTGCAAGTTTTTATAAAAATTCAATTAGATTTGTATATATTTTTGTTTTCTTTGCGCTAATTTCTAGTATTGTAGGTTTTCCAGGAACTTTCGGAATTTCGAGAAATCGCATGATTATCGAGGTTCAATTTGTTTTAAAAACGATTTTACTTTTTCTAATTGGTTAGGTCAAAATATGTATATACAATATATGTATATATTTCAGTATTTCATAAAAACTGATCGTCGAAAATCAAGTTTTTGTATGGAATACTTTTTTATTTGACACAATATATGCACGAAAATTCATAAATATGATTGTCCAAGCGAAAGATACAATATTCGAAGAAAAAATTTCAAATCGGACTACTATAGCATACAGCTGCCATATAAAATGATCGTTCAAAAACAAGTCCTTGTATGGAAAACTTTTTTATTTTACAAGATATCTGCACGAAATTTGGCGTGAATTATTACTCTAAGCAACAGTATAATATGCAAAGAAAGTGCTCAAATCGGGTCACTATAGCATATAGCTGCCATACAAACTGATCGTTCAAAAACAAGTCCTCGTTTGGAAAACTTTTTTATTTGACAAGATATCTGCACGAAATTTGGTGTGAATTATTACTCTAAGCAACAGTATAATATGCAAAGAAAGTGCGCAAATCGGATCACTATAGCATATAGCTGCCATACAAACTGATCGTTCAAAAACAAGTCCTTGTATGGAAAACTTTTTTATTTGATAAGATATCTGCACGAAATTTGGCGTGAATTATAACTATAAGCAACAGTATAATATGCAAAGAAAGTGCGCAAATCGGATCACTATAGCATATAGCTGCCATACAAACTGATCGTTAAAAAACAAGTCCTTGTATGGAAAATTTTTTTATTTGACAAGATATTCGCACGAAATTTGACGTGAATTATTACTCTAAGCAACAGTATAATATGCAAAGAAAGTGCTCAAATCGGGTCACTATAGCATATAGCTGTCATACAAAGTGATCGTTCAAAATCAAGTTACAATTTTTTTATATCCTCTCTGTTATGAGAAATGCAAATGTGAAAGGTATAATAGGTTCTATACAATGGAAGTTAACATTTTTTTTCAAATTTTTTTTAAAATTTGTTCGATAAATAATTTAATAATTCCAAAATCATGCCGTTTATATGTATATAAAAGTCCATATATGCCATAAAATACCTAGCATTCTGTCAATACGAATTATTCACAACCGATTTGCCAACTCATTTGTAAAGCTAAAACTGAAGTAATCACAATAAAATAAGGGAGCAAAGTAGAGGCGAAGCAAATAAGTTTAATGCCAGCAAATTGCACATTTCCTAGATTTATTCTGGCACAACGATCGCGACACATAAAAAAAAATAATAAATAAACTTGAATTGTGCAACTGTAGACACACATTTTTGTATATATATATATATATATATATATATATATATATATATATATTTATATACGACTATATGCAGATATGCATATATTTTTATATATACATATACATATATATATATATATATATATATATATATATATATAAACATCAAGTTATCGCCTTTATATAATTGAAATATTCTCGTCTCGTTTTTTGTTTTCTGCTTTTCTTGCTGCTGCTGTTGTTGTTGTTGTTATCCTAAGCAAACGAAATTATTATTGAGTTATTAACATTTATTATTGGGTGGCATTTGCACCCGTGGTACGAACTGGTCAATCCGTGGCGAAATTAAAATTTGCGATTTCAATTGTTGTTGTTTTTGTTGTTGCTATTATTATTACTATCACAACAATTTTTTCCTTAATGCTGCTCTAAGGCGAGCGACTATAATTATAATTCTATTAAGGCACCATTATAATATCACTATAAATGTTTGAATATTTGTTTGTATGCATGTGTTTATATCTGTTTGTATGTGTGTTAATGTCTCGAAAAGTAGTCAAAGTTCAAAGTTCGCTGATCTTTCTGCACCTACGGTTGCCAATTTGTTATGCTTGAAGTCAAGTTGTTGTTGCTGTTGCATTTTTATATTTTAATTTCAGAATTGTGTGCTGAGATTAACTGCATTAACGGTTATTAAAGTCTGCTGCACATACATACATATATAAGTGTGTATACATTTATAAGTGTCTGTGTGTGTTTGGGTTGTAGGAAATGCTTGCTATTAATTAATAAGACGAATGTGGAACTTGGGCTTCCTAATTAATATTCGCTGTGTTCGTAATCTGATTAAAGCTGCCGACTGATTGCAGGGAAATGACAGTCTGCCAAGTGGCTTAATAAGCAGAAGTAAACTCAGGGTGAGTAGTTGTATTATCTGCTGTGTACGGAGGATTTAAATATGTCATATCTTTAGTGCCAGAATATTATGATGAGGCGTGAGGTAGCGACCATTGTTAAACACCAACTACTTTTTTGAAGATCAAATGAGTAGCAAATTTTTATTCCTGAAGTAAAAATAAAAAAAACCACATCTTAATTGGTAAATTGGTTTTACTTTTGTACTGTGAGTTGTTACTATGTAATAAAATAAGAAATTTATTCCATAAAGTCTATTCCCTATAATCCCATCCTCCCCAGCCAACAAAAAAAAGATGGCTTTCTTCTACCTATTGTATATACTTAGTCACTTGTGAGTTTTTAAAAATCGATTTTTGTTTCTGCATACATTTTGACATACATTGTGACACCCAGAATTTGTAAATTCCCCGGTCAAATGGCTTTCAAAAAATGTGTATCGATTTATTAGCAGGACTTTCTTTAACTAATGTCAAATATGAGCAACTCCTGTAAACCGGTTTGTTTACAGCAGCAATTTAAGTCGGTACACCTCAGTAGTGCGTTGCGATTTTTACAATCAATAGAAATATCGAGCAAAGAATTTTTCACAAATTTTGTATTTCTAACCAAATTTCGCGTGCGGAATCAGTGCGAATGTTGGAAAAGGCTTTCGGGGATTCAGTTGTTTCAGAAATACAATGAATGGTACATAGCCTTCAAAGACAGTCGAGAGATCTTTGAAGGCATGCCTCGTTCAGGACGATCTACTCGTACGACCTCTTCAACTGATGAAAATATTAAAAAAGTGAATGGTGCTTGAACAGCGTCATGCAAGTGTTGCAGAGATAGCAAGTGAGCTCGACATCTCTCGTGAGTTAATTAGAATAATTTTGATGGATGTTATGAAACGAGTTCTTGCTCAACTTGTCCCCATAAAGCTGAATTTATTTCATAAAGAGAAGAGTACCGTAAGTAGGTCTCATTGAGCATGCTTGATCGTGCGAATGCCGATCCCACATTCAGGGAGAACATTATAACTACCGATGAGTCATGGATTTATGAGTTTGATATGCAAACAAGTCAACGGTCATCGGAATGAAGGAAAAACGAGACGAAAACAATAAAAAAACAAGAAAAAACGTTAACTTCGATTGCACCGAAGCTAAATACCCTTCACAGGTGCATTTCTGTTAGTAACTATGTGTCCAGTTTGTATGGAAGCTATATGCTTAGTAACCCGTTCTGAACAAGTTTTTTAGAGATTACATTGTTGCCTTAGAAAATAATCTGTACCAAATTTGGTGAAGATACATTGTCAAATGCGAAAGTTTTCCATATGAGAACTTGATTCCGATCGTTCAGTTTATATGGCAGCTATATGTTATAGTGGTCCGATATCGGCCGTTCCGACAAATGAGCAGCTTCTTGAAGAGAAAATGACGTTTGCAAAATTTCAAAAGGATATCTCAAAAACTGAGGGACTAGTTCGTATATATACAGACAGACGGACAGACGGACAGACAGACGGACATGGCTAAATCGACTCAGCTCAACATACTGATCATTTATATATATACTTTATAGGGTCTCCGATGCTTCCTTCTGGGTGTTACAAACATCGTGACAAACTTAATATACCCTGTTCAGGGTATAAAAAGACAAAGCCGCTCAAAAGTCAAGCTATAAAGTTTTCGGGAAAAAAAATTTTTCATTTTTGAAAATTTGACAATTTTTTTGAAATAGGTAAATATAAAAATATAAAAAAAAATCGGCCCACTCCGGGCAGGGATAGTTGTCAAATTAATTGAAGTTTTTTTTGAGGAAAAAAAAAATGGCGAACTTCCAAAAAATGGCGAGCTTCCACAAAATGACGAAAAAACCGATCGTGTTAAATTTTTTTTTTGTATTTTTTCGAAAAGTTCATTTAAAAAAAAAATTTAAAAAAAAGCTCCTCAAAAGTCAATTTCTACAAAAGTTATGGCTATTTGAAAATAAAAAAAAAAAGATTTTTTTGAAAAATTCATAACTTTTTTGAAGTTAAACAAAATATTTTGAAAAAATTCTCAAAAATGTTTTTCAAAGGGTTTTTAGTTTTAGCAAAATCTAAAGGGGTCGGGTTCAAAAGTGGTCGATTTGGTGTGGAATAACCCATATAGAAGAATTTATACACTTAGAAAGTACCGAATCGAACAGACAACTAATATAATTTATATATAAAATTAATATAAATCTTAATTAATGTCAACACGAGGTGGATTTAGAATAGTATGCGGTTATAGTATTGTACTAGTTTAAGGGGGTATTCTACTCTAGAAAATTGAAAAAATCGATAATTTTTTTTTCATAATTCGATAGTTTCGATATTCAAAAATATCTCCGTAAAAGGATTTTTCAAAACTCAAACTATTTTCAAAGTTATAGCCATTTTAGTGACGTGGCAAATATACCGGTTGAGCGAATATCGTATAGTGTAACGTAAAACTTTAAAAGCGTTTTTCTCTCAAGTTCTATACAACCGATTTACTTGAAATTGCGTAAAAAATGATTTTTATTTTCAGGCAGTCGCCATTTTTCAAAAAAAAATTTTTTTTCGTGTTCTCTGAGGTAGGGACTATAACAGCATCCTTACTGATTAAGAGTTTTTTTAAATTTTTTTTTTCAGACCACCAGGAGAGTCAGGATCAATGTCATCAGGTATAAACCACTTAGAAAAGAAAGAAGAGAAAAGAAGTTGAGTTTTGAAATTGGCTAGTTCAATAGTAACTCGTATACACTTTTATATTGTGTTTTTTAAAACAAATTGACCTTTAATTTCTTAAATATTAATTCCCATAAAGAAGTTATAGAAACGAGTAGATCATTTTTTTGACAATCTTTTGTGCAAAAACTCGCCTTTCATGTAATATTTAATAATTTTTATACCCCGAACAGGGTACATACGTTTGTCACGAAGCTTGTAACACGTAAAAGAAAACGTTGGAGACCTTACAAAATATATACATATATAATAGAACAGGTGACGAGCTTAGTCGTTCCGTACATCTGTATACATGCAAACAAGTCCCTCAGTATTTGAGATATCGACCAGAAATTTTGCACACGTCTTCTTTTTTCACCAAAAAAGCTGCTAATTTGTCGGAACTAACTATTAACTCGATACCGGAGTGCTTGTATTGAAAGCTCCGTCATTTGACGAGATAGCTTCTCGAACTTAGGCTTGGATTACTTTCTACATCAATGATGCAAACTCCGAAGAAATTGTTCAGAGCGGACAAGTAGAACATGTAGTTGGTATACGAATCACAGGAGCTTAGTGCTTGTATGGAATACTTTTTTATTTGACGAGATATCTTCACGAAATTTTTCATAGATTAATATTCACTGAAATTCTTCAACCTTCGAAGAAATTGTTCAGATCGGACCACTTTAGCATATAGCTGCCATATAAACTGACCAACCAAAATCAAGATTAAGATTTTTTATGCTATAAAAAATGCACCATTGAATGGTTTCATAGTTTCGGTGTTGTCGGAATTACTGCGTTTAATTGTTTTCTAATTTTTTTGCTCTCCAAAATATAAGCCTACTCGCATTTTAGCAGTATTTTCATATTGAAAACTATGATCTCATGAACTTCAATGTTACTATTTTTTATTTATTTATTTTTTTTTTATATTTTTATATTCATATAAAAATAGTCATATTTTCTTTCTCGTTTCGACTTACTGCTAATGCGGTAACTAAAATAGAGCCGCTAACCATAACATATTTATCAATATTAGTTTACTATATGCAATGTCGGTATGCGACTTCCGCATAAGTTCGGGTGGACCGTGTGATTTGTGGATTTGCCGATAAATTTCGAAGCTCTAGAATGTTATGAAATACAAGCGCTTCAGTCTGACACCGTGCGCTGCTCTTTTTCTTTCACATTCAGTTTAACTCTCTGTGCGATCTTTTCTGTCTGTCGCACGTCTCGCAAGACTTTCGGCCAGTTGGCCTCCACGAAGTTTCGTTTATGGAATTGCATGATGAAATTCTCAAGTACAGCTGATTTTTCAATACAATTTGTTTATCTGAATAATTCCGCTTTTGTTACTTGTGCAATAAATCTCTATTTCAAATTTTTTTTATTATTATTGTTGTTGTTGCACACATGAAATTATTGCTATTCGTTATTTATTAAGGAAATTTGAGGAAACGCCACGCCACGCCACGCCACATTTATATTTATTCTGCTAAGCGCTATTCATTTCATATTTATTTTCATTGGCATAACCAGTTTTTTGTTGTTTTTTTTTCTGATTTTTTAATTTTTGCTTCTTTCTTCGATCAGTAATTTATTTTCTATATTCTTTACGCCATTTTCAATAGGCAAACCAAATTTGTGCGAATATTTGTGTATGCGTGTGTGTGTGTGAGTAATTGTATATGTGTGAGTGCGCGTGTGTATTTGGCTATGTGTGCGTGTGTTTATTTATGGCGAATATTTAAAAAGCAGCAACTAAAAACAGCAAATATGTTAATAGAAAAATAGCAAAAATGCAAAAACAACAACAAAAACAATAAGTAAGACTTGGCAATTTCCATACCACAAAATGCGCTGCATTCAAGGCAATGCCGCGGGGTAGCGGTGCAGCTTGGCGTTCGGCGGTGGTTTTGGGGTGGCGGCGTGTTGCATTGCCGTTGGCGCATTCAAGGTGAGGTCCAAGTTGACGATTTTTTATTTCGTTTGTTTGCATTTTAGTTGTTGTTGTTATTACTGCTGAATTTGATACTTCATTGTTGGCACTGGCTGTTGTTGTTTGATTTAGCGTTGTTGTTGTTTGCTATTTTTTGCACGCTTTTAACGTCAACCAGTTACAATTGGCTTATTCTTAGCAATACAAAAACGTGTGCGTGTGTGTGTGTGTGTATCAAAAATAACAATGCTAACAACAACAACAAAGTAGCGTAACAAAATAGTTAGAAAAGCATTGGCCGCCAAATATGTCGTTTGTATTGTTGTCGAAAAATGAAACTAAAAAATGCATTACGCCTACAACAATAGCAAATAACACTACCCACCACTATCCACCATTTCCACCACCAGCCACCATCACACTAATACCACCGAAAGCCACTAATTGTAGTCACAAATTCGTGTTTGTCACAGTCGCTGCGCTGCCATTGGACGTTATTTTCGTCATTTGCCTTCGGTTATTTGCTTAGTTGTAGTTGTTGTTGCTGCTGTTGCTGTCAGCAACGATTTTATTCATTTTATTGGTGCCTATTTGGGTGCTTAGCTTTGTTGCTCAGGTTTGAGATATTAATTTCGGCGCCGTCTTCGAAAAATGATTCTTCTGTTTTGAGGTTTTCGGAAGCTGGAACAATTCCGCACTCTTAAAGCAACTTCTCCACACTTGAAGCTAGATATTTCCACTAGTAACTATTTATCTGTTGGCTGAACCAATGCTAAGGATAAAAGTTGTCTTGGTCCTTTTCCTCTTTTCCATGTCATCGTTTAAGTTATATTGGCAGTGCTCAGTTTTACTCTCTTTGGTAAGCGTTATCTCAGTATCACTTGATTGATTCTATGATCTGATGGATCACGAACAAAGCTTTTGCCTTATATTTTTTAGTTGTCGATCTTCTTCAAATCCGATTCAGACTCTTTGTCCTATGAGTGCAAACAAAAAAATCCGACGGTTTCAAGCCAAATATTGTTCAGCGATGAGGCCTATATCTGGGTAAATGGGTTTTAAACGAGCAAAATTGGAGTATTTGAGACGAATAGCAACCTGAAGAGATTCAAGAGCTGCCATTTCATCCATAGAAAACAACAGATTGGTGTGGTTTGTGGGCCGGTGGAATCATCAGTCCATATTTCTTCAAAAATGATGCCGATGAGAACGTAACCGTCAATGGCGACCGTTATCGTGCCATGATAACCGACTATTTTATGCCTGAAATTGCCACATCCGCATCCGACACATCGCACAATGGGTAATCGGCGGCAAAAATATGTAATTTTTAACTATCTAATTTTAACAAAATCTCATTCCAGTAGTCTTTCTAGACAATGAATATAGTTTAATTTATCACTTATTTGCGAATTGCCATTTCACTGACATAACAACGTATTTTTAAAGTCAAATAAACAAAAAAATCTCTTGAAAATTGTGAAAAATATTGAGAAATATATGAGTACAGAAGTAAGGGATTTCGACGTTTTATGCAATAAGAAGTGACTTTAAAGTGTAGCCTAATATATATTATAATATATTATAAAATAATTATTTTCATTTCATAGGCCTAATTCATGTCAATTTTGACAAAGTTTTAAAATAAAACCATTTTTTAAACACTTTTACATAAAAATTATAGATTTGACAATTAGCTACATGTACCTACATGGTCTAGTTAGTCCTAATATTTGATGTACACTTTAAGGAATATGATAACGAAAAAAAAAACTGCGCATATGTGCGGATACGTGCGGATAAGGATCAAAGATAGCTATAACCTTGTCTGTTGGAATTTTTTTTTTTCGTTGTTTTGTTTTTTTTTTTTTTTTATTGTTCGGTTTGTTGCTTTGTTGTTATTTTTTGGAGTTGTCTCTCGTTATACAACAACAACAAAATACTAGTTTAGATGCCTTATATTATTTGAACTAATTACACAGTACAACAGCTAATCTGGGGGGTGAGAAATTCCAGGTCGGGGTGATGGTACTAGGTCAGTATAGTAAAACCCTCAAAGGGTTTGGTGTTCGTATGTGTCGTATGTGATACCGAGAGAAGTGCAAACGGGTGAAAAAAAATTAACAAAACACGAAATTTTGAAATGGCAAAAGAAATAAAATATTGTGATATTGCAGAAATTTAAAATAATATTAAATACAATCAATAGTCAAGCAGCAATAGATCCTCAAAAATTTGAAATTTATTGCATGAAAACTGCGAGGTTATATGTCAGCCTTTATGAATTTTACTATATGCCAATGACGATACATAAAGTAAAGATTACAAGAAATATAGGCTTAATCATTCTAGAAAATGCGACAGAATTTCTACAAATCAAGATGTAATGCACTTGCTTTTAGCTTCATCACCTTTGTGCCAAATTTCACTCTAATATCTTTATTTATGGCTTAGTTATGGCACTTTATAGGATTTCGGTTTCCGCCATTTTGTGGGCGTGGCAGTGGGGCGATTTTGCCCATCTTCGAACTTAACCTTCTTATGGAGCCAAGAAATACGTGTACCAAGTTTTATCACGATATCTCAATTTTTACTCAAGTTACAGCTTGCACAGACGGACGGACGGACAGACAGACATCCGGATTTCAATTCTACTCGTCACCCTGATCACTTTGGTATATATAACCCTATATCTGACACTTTTAGTTTTAGGACTTACAAACAACCGTTATGTGAACAAAACTATAATACTCTCTTTAGCAACTTTGTTGCGAGAGTATAAAAATGAACTGCGGATACGTGCGGATAAGGATCAAAGATAGCTATGAACGGTTGTTGTGACAACGGACGCAATTGTTTAATTTATTGCGCGTCTTCACATATTGATAATTTAAAGAAGCGTTTGTGTAATTTCGAAATTCGTTGTTTAATAAAAATCTAACAGTTTATAACAAGTGTTATTTGTATAAATATATATTGCAAATAATATTTGCAAAATGTCATTCGTTTCAATAAGTAATCGACAGCTTACTGAAGAATTTATTCGTTAATTTCGTTACTGTAGGATGATTTTTGATTTTTGTGTTATATGGGAGGTGGGCGTGGTTGTGGGCGGATTTTAACAAAATTTTTTTTTTAATCTAATTTGGCAATATGAGAGATGTGTGCCAAATTTCAAAGCCCTACCTCGATTCCTTCTATTTTTTGCCGCGGCTTGTATGAAGCGGCCCCACTGTGCATCGCATCAATCAATGGATTTATTGAGAAAACATTTCGATGAACAGATAATTTCACATTTTGGGCTGGTCGATTGGTCTTCAAAATCGTGTGATATCACAACGTTAGACTCTTTTCTGTGGGGATCCTTACAGTCTAAAGTCTATGCGGGCAATCCTGCTCTGATTCAGGCCTTGAAGCAAAACATCAAGCGTGTCATTCGCCAGTTACCAGTCGAAATGCTCGAACGCGTCAACGAAAATTGCACCAAACGGATAGACCATCTGAGACATAGCCGCGGCCAACATTTGAAAAAATAATCTTCAAAAAATAAATGCCAAAGAATATTCTTTCGAATGATCATAAAAAATTCCCTATTAGATAAGAAGTTTCTTTGTGTTTTCTTTAAAAAAGTTAGGGAATCGCGAAAAGGATCATCTTTTAGTATAAACCCATTATATGTATAATAATATAAAGAGGACAGAAGAGAAAGAAAAGGAAAGAGATAAGTATATATTTATGGCTTTTGTAAGTGTAATTTTTCGTGAAAAGTCCACCAATATCATATCAAGCTATATAGAAGACATCGTTTGTAAAAGATCCATAGATTGTGCATTCGATATTTTGTTAAACGGCACGGCAAGGACGATTGCGCTTCAGAGATTCTTCACATAACATATGATAGTAGAACACAATAGGCACCGATCGAAAATTCGTTCATGTTGGGTTTTGTTTTTTAGAATCTCCGTTATTGAAAGTATTATTATTTTTTTTTTTTATAAATTATTTGTACAATACTTAATATTCTACAAATAAATATCTAACAGCACTGGCAGCAGAGGCCTTCGGCTGAGAAAGTATTATATTTGTGGCAGCTCTTTCTAGCTGGAATTATTGCAGAAAATCATCGATTTTTTGCAGAAAAGAATTTTCATATCGAAATAGCAAAACTTTTCAATCTTTATATTGAAAATTTTGCTGGAAATGTCCTTCAGGCAAAGCAGACCTGTATAGGGTCATGATAAGGGATTCTGTGTAAACCAAAAATTAAAGATATAGGTGTGCATGGTCTAATGGTCTATAGTTTTAGTTTATAGTTTATCGTTTCCTCGAATGATATTTTGTACGTCTATTTCTTTAATGCGTTTGTCAACAGTCTCAGTGATAAAAACTTTTATACTTCGAGTGGTTGTTTTTAATGTTAAAGGATCTTATGTCATATATCAAACAGTTAATCGTGTAAGTTTTGAGTCAGAAGCGCTTAGAAACGTTTTAGAAACCTGCGAAGCCGACTGATGAACTAGATAATTGGAATCGTTGCATTTTCGACAAAAAAATCAAGTGCAAAACACAAAATGAAACACCGTCTATACACCAATCTGTGGCAGAAACAGCGCGCATAATTGTGTGGCACGTAAAAAAATCATTAAAACTAAATAAAGACATGGCTAATGTAATAAAAATTATAAAAACTAATACACCCTGCTTAGAGCTTATTTTCTCATTATATGTTAATTCCCGCGGCGCGGACCACATTAAGAGGCTTTTGGACTGACAACTCAATTCCGCTGGCATAAAGATAACATTTTATTAAAACAAATTTATACAAAATAAAATGGCAAAAATTAGCGAAACGGTGTAAAAAGTGCGTGCCACAACGTCATTATTGTCGCTAAAAACAATAAATTTCGAAGACACACACACATACAAAATCGCAACTGAATTAAGATGTTTTTTTCAATTGTTGCAAGTGCGTGCGCGTCTGCACTTTGAGGCAGCATAAATTACAAACAGCCGAGGAAAAATGCGCCAAAGCACCGAACTGCAATGCAATTAGAAGCTGAGCAAAGGTACCGACACACACACACACACACACGCTGCCAGGCGGTGAAGGCGCACGCAGCTCGTGGGCGCACTGTGATGATGGCGCCTGCAACGGTGTCATTGGAGGCGACCATCTGAGTGGCACTTTGTGCGCCTTAATTTCGTTAAGTATATGTGCCACATGCCACTTGCAACCAAACGAACAAACAAACAAATAAATTAATGAGCAAACCAAAAACAAGAACAAGCACAAAAAATAGCTATGAAGCGACAAATTTATTTATTAGCGCAGGGAGGAACGTGCCGATACATTGTTGGTGCAGCGTTTGCTTTGAATATGATGGCATGTTGCAAGTGCAACATTAATATATGCACTCCGGCGGCCACGCTTTGAATGTGTATAGCTGATTTGCTGATTTTGTTACCAATGCGGTTGTACATGTAATTAGCTGTGTATTTTTTGCCGTTGTTGTTGTTATTGTTGCTCCTTATTATTGCGTTGGGAGGTGTGCAGTTTTTAATGTAAAGTTAAAAGCAACGAAAACTAATTAACAAAATCAAATTCTACTTAATAATCAGGCGGGT
Source organism: Bactrocera correcta (assembly GCA_027475135.1). Taxonomy (NCBI): domain Eukaryota; kingdom Metazoa; phylum Arthropoda; class Insecta; order Diptera; family Tephritidae; genus Bactrocera; species Bactrocera correcta. Next base: position 78,081,739 of record CM050326.1, read on the forward strand.
TGAGTAAAACAGCAAGCGACAACAACAACAAGAACTACAATAGTGAAAAACAACAACGAAAAATTGTACATTTTACTTGATGTTGCATGCAATGCGAGAGCACAGCTAGAAAGAAAAATAAAGGGAGCCGATGTGGCAGTGGTGGCAAGGTGCTGGCTTTGTTGTATGAGTGAAAATGCCACAACGAAGTGATTTTGTATGTAGTTTTGTTGCAAGCGGTTAGTGCAACAAAAAAATATATGTATATATGAAATATAATTGCTGCCACTGCGCTTTGTCTAGGGCGTCCCCATTCGCTGGCAGCGCGCTAGGCAACCAACCATTGCACCATGCCACATGTTGCACTTGCCGCATGCGTAGCGGCAGCTGAGGTGGTGCGAGCGAGTGATGCGTCTCTGACAATGCCACTTAGTATGGCTGCCATGAAAAAAAAATCTACAACAACAACAAACAACAACAATAACCAGCAACTGCGCGCTATAAAGCGTACATTTGCAACAACAACAATAAAGTGCAAAAATTAATAATGCTAATAATAATGGCAGCGGCAGCGGCAACAAGTAAATGCATGTGGCAAGAAGAAGCAGCAGCTGCAGCAGCAACATAACCTAAGCAAATCAGATTACGTGCCGCGTAGAAGAAGAACTGGCAAAAAAAATTACAACAACAAGTTTCTGCATGCAAAATTGCACGCAGCAGCGGAAAAAAAAGCAATAATAATAACAACATAAAGTATGCAATGAAAACGAAAAATTTAAATTAAATAATTAGAATTAGGAGCAGGCAACAACAACAAGAACAATGAGAGAAAATAAAATCATAATAAATTGCATTTGAGCAGGCGAGAAATCGCTTTTAATGTGGCATGTTGCAAGTTGCAATGCCATATATATGTGCATAATAGACACGTTAGCTGCGCGTGCGTGCATTTTACGAGTGTGCCTGTGTGTGTGCATGTAAGTGACGCGCATGCGAATAATACAATGTGTGTGAATGTGTGTGTTTAGATACGTGTGAGCCACAGCTGGCCACAACATGCGACGCGCATCAAATAATGCCTCAGCATGAATCACCAAAGGTACACACAGACACACACACACATACATATATGGACTCGTGTTGAGTCAATTGAGCATCTGCAACAACATTTGGCAGCAAATAGTTTGGCATTAGCCACACATATGCGCATAGCAGTTGCTGCCACCAAAATGCGCTTTACACACAAAGCAGCACAAATGCCACAATTTCGGCGTGTATGTGTCAGTAAGTGTGTGAGTGCGTTCGAGTGCTCGTGTGAGGCCTTCAAATGCAATTAAATGCACTTGGCGATGGTTAAAGGGCTTCCCAACCGCCGCGGTTTCTTATAGACGGCCTCACATAGTGCTGCCACAAGCCTCATTCGCCTCTGACTGACGCACTGATGGACTATCTGATTGACCGACTGACGGACTGCCAGTCTGTCATACAGTCGGCCTGTGAGACTGACAGATAGACGCGTGGTTAGCGAGCCAGCAACAAGTGCGATAGGCCGCGTGCCGGCAGACACTTAGCGTTGACTGGTAATAGGCGGCGGACAACCGGCATTTAGCCACACGAAGCGCCTTCCAAATTGCTGCAGTCACTACAGAGCCGAGCTTCAGCCGATTGCGCCTAATTAAAAGATGACAACAAAGATTATGCTGCATTAAGCTGTGTTTGTTGTGTTTTCTGTGTTGTGTTTTGCCACCCAAAATGCTTGCTTAGCTGTCTGGGCCCATTAGATTCTCATGTAATTGACCACTTGTCTAGAGGGTGAGGAGTAATAATGATAAGCTTCTCTTTTATGAAGTTGAGCTTTCACAAAAACAGCATTTAAATGCTGGATCCTTGCTGATTTTGATTTTTTGCTTTTTACACTCGTCGTAGTTTAACATCTAAGCGATTTTGGAAAGAGTATACCCGCAGGCACAGTCTGTCTTTTCAAGCGGTTCAGGGCAATATCTGTCCTTCAGAACAAAGAAACACTTTTTTCATTTACACAAATATTTGTGCGGCACAAAGCATTCAGAGAAGTTTTCGAAGACTTGGCTCAAACGACTCGTCCATATAACTCTGTTAGTGATGATGACGTCGAAAAAGTTGAAGCAGTGCTTGAAAATCGTCGTGCTGGCATCAGAGACAGCAGAGGAGCTCATTATCTCATGGACCGATGTAACACATTTTGGTTAAAATTTCGGTTAATATTTGGGTATGAAAGTTTTCGATTTCTACTTGTACCAACGACCTGCATATTTTACAAAAACGACGTCGAGTAAAGTTGCCAAGAGATGTTTGATAACATACCTGAAGATTTCGGATTCATAAAACGCCAAATTAGTGGAGCAGAGGCATGCAATTACGAATATGTCGTCGAATCTGTTCAACTATTCAGCGAATGGCGATTCAGAATTGAGAAGAAACCCAAAAAACCAAAATTCGAACGGATGGACGTTCCGAAGGACAGTCACTTGGATCCCCCTTACCCACTCTATCATCCTTAGGAGTCTTTGAAGTTTTATAAACAATCCCAAAAGATATTGAGTTACATTTAAAAGAGGATCGGAGACTGTACTTGTTTGGAGGAGGCTATTTTAATCTTATTTGTATATTTGTAGATTTCTAACATTTTTACTGGGGCTTATAAGTTGGTATTATCTGACAAATGTGTCTTATATTGGGTCCGAATCGCTAATATTATATTATAAAAACTTGTTCATGCTTAAATACGATCGGAGCGTTACCAATGCGACCTTTTTTGAAAGAGAAAAATTAATGGAAATATATTTGAAAAGTGAGATGACTTCATAATACTTGTTGACGAATACACGAACCTGCATTGTTTAATAACCTTTTTAACTGAACAAAGTGAGCACTGATATGGAACACAGTCAAGAGAGAGTGACCAAGAGAAGGGTGGAGATCGGGAACAATTCCTACAGAACCCTGTGATCTGCAACAATTTTTTTTAGATTTTTTTCCAAACAGCGGACCTTATCCTATATCCCAAATTTCTCTCTACAGCTCTTAGAAATATGAAGATTTTGGTTTGGTCTTTTGCTATTCTTACCTGTGAGAAATTATTTTACTTGACACAAAAAAGAGAGAGTGACCTAGAGAAGGGTGGAGATCGCGAACAATCCTTACAGAACTCAGTGATCTGCAACAATTTTTTTTAGATTTTTTTCCAAACAGGGGATTTTATCCTACAAGTATCTCAAATTTCTCTCCAGAGCCCTTTGAAATGTGAAGATTTTGGTTCGGTCTTTCGCTTTTCTTACCTGTGAGAAATTATTTTTAGTTGAGAATTAAGACCATTCGGATCCGTAGTATTAGATTTTTCAACAAATTGTCGTAAAATTTTTCGACATTCGCCCATATTCGCATTATTATTAGTGACAGGCCTTGGCCGATAAAAATCAGGGTCTGTACCGGTTATGTGGACTCGACTCTTGTGAGAACGGAATCTGAAACTATATGCGAACTGCTAAGGGAGATTCGTCTATCTTCTTGTTTTCTTTTCTTACAAGAAATATCCTCAGAAAAGTTAAATAGCCTACTAACGGACTCTGACTGCTAAGCCAACTCCTGTTTGCCTTGGGTCTGGTACCTCAACCTTTAAAGTAGACGTGTAATTACTTTCAGACAATATTAAAGTGGCTTGGTGACTTGGGTTGGCCTTGCTTTCAAACACTGCCACAGTGAAAACTCTCCAGAACCGATCTGTGCAATCTGAAAAAGTAACAGTTATCTATTCAAGCGCACTTATAGACGAAAAATTTGGCATTGCCAAATGAAAACCGTCACAAGGGAGCTATTCAAACTGAGAATGTGGCAAATCGCTGTGCAAAATTCATTAGCGACGCCAGCAAGGGTGGGACGAACGGCACGACAGGGGCGAAGGCAACAAAAAATAGAAACTACAAAATAGAAAATGCATAAGAAAACGAAAATATGCATGCATGTATGTATGTATGTGAGTGTATGTGGGCAACATTAAGTTTTCAAGGTTTTCCAGTTCATGGCAACTCGGTGCAGCGATGCAGCACCGCTGCCGCCGAAGATATCAGCGAATGCGCAAGAAAGAGGCGAAATGCAACGAGTGGATAGCAATGAGAGACAACAAGCAAAAGCAAAAACCGAAAAATAGAATAATATTGAAATAACAACAAACAACAACAATGAAAACAAATTTAACAATAACAATTGCGGCAGCGAGGCAAGCCACAGGTTTTAGGCTGCCGTAGCGCAGGCGGGTTGGTAACGTGGGGTGCGAACAACGTGCGCAAATACATGTACAGTTATGTGTGTGTGTGTGTGTATTTATGCTTGTAATGCCAGTTGTTTAACCATATATTTTACTCGTGTTACTATTATTGTTGTTGCATATTGTATATTTGGTTTTCTATTATTTAAATTTATTTATTTTTTTTTTTTCAAATTATTTATTGTCGCCGCGACTTCCACGTGCACACATGCGCGCATTCGGCTCACGTTTTGCTTTGCCGCTATTTTGTTAGCAATAAATCCATTCCTCCTTTGGCGTTTTGCTCGTATTTAGCTGCTACACTGCTATAACTTTTGTTGTTGTAATGCTATTTATTTATTTTCTTATTATTTTTCCTTATTGTTGCTTTTGCTTGCCACGGTGGCGCAGTCGTGTGGCGGCGCACCTTATTTTGTTGCACAGCACTTGTTTTTGCTTTTGTTGTAATCGTACTTATTTAGCAACTATTTACGAGTTTATCGTTTATGTTTATTGTTGTTTTTGTTTTATTGTCTTTCGTCTTGTTTGTCGTGTTTTATTACATTTTTGTGCAATTTTAATAAATAACCTTTTCTGCGTTCTCTCAAACGTCAAGGGGAATTTTTTAGGCGCTTGTGTCATTGTTGCGCCAAGCACTGTTATTTATTTGTAAATTAATTAGCGTAAAAATAAAAAGCAATTGAAACCGTCTGCATACGTGGACTAATATTTGTTGACTGAACCCATCAAACTAAAGATATCCCAGCTGGAAAGTTTTGTCATCTTGTTCCTATGAAGCCTACTAGCCCCAGATCCTCAATTGCTTTAAGGTATTTTCTTCCAAATCGCAATTATTTGCCACAAATGACTTTTTTTCGAAAATAATTACTCAATTTAATCTAATTATACCCCGAACATGGTGCTTTCTATTTTCCACGATGTTTCTAACATGCAAAATGTCAGTGACCTTACAAAGATATAACGAGTGGTCCAAGTAGATATACTTTTTTCAATAGACTTTTTCTGACAGATCACGCATGAGTCGCATCAAGCTGCCATATTATTTTTGTTCAGTATTGTTTGGCATTTCATCACGGAAAAACTTACGCCTGAACAACGTCTACAAATCGTTAAACTTTATTACGAAAATTCACGTTCTGTAAAAGTGTGTTTCGTGCGCTTCGCTCAACTTAGGGTCTACATAATCGGCCTACTGACCATACTATTCGCAAACCATCACTCATCTTGAGACCCAGTATTCATTATGGTATAATGTTCGACCGTATTGATATCGTCCAGTACGCAGTGAAGAAAATATAGCAGCCGTGACTGAGAGCGACCATGAAGACCGTTAAGAGTCGTTTCGGCGCTATTCACAGCAACTGAGACTGATGCATGGAACGACTTGACGCATTTTATGTCGAGATCTTAATTTGAAAGTGTACAATATAGAGCTTTTGTAAGAATCGAAGTCGCTGGACCATCCCAAATGACATTGTTTTGCTCTACAGGTTTTTGAAAAGTTCCAAGAAGATCCGACGTTTTCGAGCCAAATTTTGTTCAGCGATGCCGCCCATTTTTGGATCAATGGGACAATTTGATGATTCGTGATTTTATTTTAAAACGACGGCGCTACTTCCCACACATCGCGTAAATTAATGGATTTATTGAGAGAACACTTTGGTGTGCAGATAAGTTCTCGTTTTGCACTGAACGATTCACAACCAAGATCGTGTGATATCATCGTACGAGTCATTGAAAATTAAGCGCAACGAATGGACCATCTGAAACGTGTCCGCAGTCAACATTTAAAAAAGATAATATTCAAGAAATTAAAACCGGAAGAAGTGCTGAATTGTACAAGCAATTCTCGAAGACTACTAGTTCAATTTAACCTTAGAACCGTGACATATGTAGCTGTACAACTTAATCTCGTGACTTGGGCACTCAGTGCCCAGTAATGTACTTTGTAGGGAAATTCAGACTAAGGTTAAGAGAAGTACAGCCAGAATCACAAACAGTTTCCAACAACATTCTCTATATCAGTTCGGAGAATGAGATTCTTTTTTCACATCTTAATACTGACACTTTTTAAAAGACAAAAATATCTTTTTCTAAACTTTGGAAGGTGGCAAACCGAAAAAAACTGGCATAAATCATAACGTTTGAAGGTACGGAAATTGTGTTTTCTATATTCACCATTCTGCAAGGGTTTCAAACAACTGGTATAAGGATTGGTATAATAAAAATATATAGCTTTTTTATTACTTGTATTCACCACACTATAAAGAATGATGGATCGATAGCACAACTTGTACAAACCGGAAGTTATATAAATTGTATTTACTAAAAAAAAAGCATAATACCATAAAATTATTTTATTGACAAAATTATGGACAAGGGCCTTGCAAAGTGGTAAATAGAACAAAAAACTGGATCTACTGATATACATATGTATGTATGTAAGTCGCTTATGCTCTCTGTTTTTGAACAGGAATGGAACAACCAATGATTTTACTGCTTAAAGGCGATATAATGTGGTCTTCTCTATTGAAATTAACGGTAAAATATATCGAGAATATTTTTTAATTCACCAAATCCAAGGACAACTGGTATAAGTCACTTATACTCTCTTTTGAACAGAAATGGAACAGAAAATGATTTTAATGTTTAAAGGCGATATCCCATGCGCTTTTCTTTTGAAATCAACGGTAAAATATATCGTGAATATTTTTAGATCACCAAATCCAAATGGCAACTGGTATAAGTCACTATTATTTCATTTTTAAACAGGAATAGAACAGCCAATGATTTTACTGTTTAAACCAACGGTGTAATTTTGTTGTTGCTTATATACATAAATTTTTTATAGTACAAACTGTAAGATAGCGAGTTGAAAAGTGGCGAAACGAACACTCAACTGTTGCTTAACTGGAAAAAATTACATTATTTTGTTGCTTAGTGATTTCTTTTTAGGATTTTCTTCTATGTGTACAACGCTTTCAATGTTAAAGTTTTGGTTAAATATTTCTTAAGATTTTTTTTTTATTTTTTTTCCAAAATTAAATGAATGGCAATAAAATGCGATGACTAAGGCATTCGCTGTGTCAGAAAATTAGCGTTAAAAATATTTATTTCGAAAGAATTGATATTTTTTTAAGAAATAGGCTCACCACACAAAGGTTAAATGTAATAAAATAGTAAACGCTTGTTAAAAATAAATTTAGTTGAATAATTTTAGTATTTTCGCTGTTGTGAGTAACAGTGATTGCAGCTTCCCTCTGCGCCATGTACTGGCAACTGCACAACTGCACATACATATGTATGTGTGTGTGTCGCTGTGAACATGCAAATTTGTAACTATGTGCGTCACCTAATGCTAGTATAGCGCTCTGCAGCACTGCCCTTCTCCTCTCTTAGCCGCCATGCGCCGTTCTATTGCGAACTTCAGCGCCTTGAACGGCAGCGTGTTGGCCATGACAGTCGCTGGTGATTTGCCACAGCACATAATAAAACAAAATTACAATATCTAAACCCATTGCAATAAGAACAACAACATCAACTGAAACAGCAACAACAACAACAGCAACAATAGTGTCTTGAATGCCAGCAGCATTAGCATGAAATCTTATGCATGAAAATCTTGTTTATTCGCACATTTTGTGCGCATAAATTTCAATCAAATTGAAGTATTTTACTGTCGGTGGAAAAAATTGAACTGCAGCTGCACCACCAACAACAACCATCTGTGTGCGGCAATGCACACGAGAGTGGTCACACTAAAAAAGTGTAATTTAAAATCTCGCACTCGCTGATTGGTTGCGAAGTCAAGTTGCACACACACATATGAGTGTACATAAAAAATTGCAATTATGCAGCAATTACAACAATAACAACAATCGCAATTGCAATGAAATGGACGCGTATTGTGTTGCTGCGTTTATTGTTTTTTTTTTAATTTATTTTATTTTTATACCCTGCACATAACGGGTGATTTTTTTGAGGTTAGGATTTTCATGCAGTAGTATTTGACAGATCACGTGGGATGTCAGACATGGTGTCAAAGAGAAAGATGCTCAGTATGCTTTGACATTTCATCATGAATAGACTTACTAACGAGCAACGCTTGCAAATCATTGAATTTTATTACCAAAATCAGTGTTCGGTTCGAAATGTGTTTCGCGTCCGTGTCCGATGAGCGATGAGGCTCATTTCTGGTTGAATGGCTACGTAAATAAGCAAAATTGCCGCATTTGGGGTGAAGAGCAACCAGAAGCCGTTCAAGAACTGCCCATGCATCCCGAAAAATGCACTGTTTGGTGTGGTTTGTACGCTGGTGGAATCATTGGACCGTATTTTTTCAAAGATGCTGTTGGACGCAACGTTACGGTGAATGGCGATCGCTATCGTTCGATGCTAACAAACTTTTTGTTGCCAAAAATGGAAGAACTGAACTTGGTTGACATGTGGTTTCAACAAGATGGCGCTACATGCCACACAGCTCGCGATTCTATGGCCATTTTGAGGGAAAACTTCGGACAACAATTCATCTCAAGAAATGGACCCGTAAGTTGGCCACCAAGATCATGCGATTTAACGCCTTTAGACTATTTTTTGTGGGGCTACGTCAAGTCTAAAGTCTACAGAAATAAGCCAGCAACTATTCCAGCTTTGGAAGACAACATTTCCGAAGAAATTCGGGCTATTCCGGCCGAAATGCTCGAAAAAGTTGCCCAAAATTGGACTTTCCGAATGGACCACCTAAGACGCAGCCGCGGTCAACATTTAAATGAAATTATCTTCAAAAAGTAAATGTCATGAACCAATCTAACGTTTCAAATAAAGAACCGATGAGATTTTGCAAATTTTATGCGTTTTTTTTTTTAAAAAAGTTATCAAGCTCTTAAAAAATCACCCGTTATTAAAGTGGCCACAAAGTTTGTAGCACGCAGAAGGACACGAATTATATAGTATATATAGTCCTGACGGGCTGAGCCCATAGTTATATATCCGTTAGTCTATCTGTGTACAAAATCGTACCTCAGTTTATGAGATATCTAACTGAAATTTTGCTTACGCTGCTTTCTTCCCATGAAGTTGCAGATTTATCAGAAACGCCATTTTTGGAACACTGTAGCAGAGAGATGTCATACAAACTGAACGATTGGAATCAAGTCCTTGTATGGGAAACTTTTTTGTTTGACGAGATATTTCCACGAAATTTTACGCGAATTATTACCTAAGGCAACTCTATAATTTCTGAAGAAAATGTCCAAATCGGATCAATATAGCATATAGCTGTCATATAAACTGATCGTTCAAAATTCAGTCCTTGTATGGAAAACTTTTTTATTTGATGAGATATTTTCACGAAATTTTGTATGAACTTTTTTCTAAGATAACGGTATAATATCCGAAGAAATTGTACAGATCGGATCAGTATAGCATATAGCTGCCATACAAATTGATCGTTCGAAATTCAGTCCTTGTATGGAAAACTTTTTTATCTGACGAGATATTTTCACGAAATTTTGTATGAACTGTTGTCTAAGACAATTCTATAATTTCTGAAGAAAATGTCCAGATCTGATCAGTATAGCATATAGCTGCCATACAAATTGATCGTTCAAAATTCAGTCCTTGTATGGGAAACTTTTTTATTTGATGAGATATTTTCACGAAATTTTGCATGAACTATTATTTGAAGCAACGCTACCATCTCTGCAGAAATTGTGGAGGTCGGACTATTATAGCATATGGCTGTCATGCAAACCAACCGATCCTTATGAAGCTCTTGTATAGAATTTTTTTTTTATTATATTTTTTTTTAATAATATTACCCTTTCATGCTATAAGAAATGCAACTGTACAGGGTATTATAGCTTCGTTACAGCCGAAGTTAACAGTTTTTTCCTCGTTTTTTATGTATTTTTATTTTCTGTTTGTATTCAATTTGTGCATCTCCAGGCTGTGGCTCATCGGTTGCAATTTTGAAATATACTTATTGTATGTTTGTAAGTATATTTGCATATATTCGCATATATGTATATGATGTGTAAGATATATATCTCTATATACCATATAATTGTGTGTTTGTGTCTCGAGAATTGCGTTATTTTGTTTTTCTGGCTTCCCAATTCGCAGCATTTTTGCAGCTTCGCGACTTCTACGCTTTAATTTCACGCCAAACTCGTTATTTTTTCGCTAAGTTAATTTAATTTAACTATTGTTTATTGTTTTTATTGTTGTTTTATGATGTATTTAAGACAAAATTAATTCGCTTGTGCGCATAGTTTTGCGCGCGCCTGTAGCTGTCCAGGCAAACTAGGCTTGTTTAGCTGCGCAAACCATATACAAATGGTGTAGTAAGTGTGTGTGTATGTATATATATATGTATATATGAGTGTGCGTGTGTGCGATTGCGCGCATTAATTGTTATTCAAATGCGTATCTCATAAATACCAGGAAATATTGTAATTATTTTGTAAGCAGATAAAAAAGTGGAATTAAATTATTCCAGCGCAGTTACAACAAAAGCAACAAATAAATGTGTAAAAACAGAAATAAAAAGCCAGTAAAGTGCAAAACAATAGTTGGATATAATAAATTTTAATCATTGCGCATGCAAAATAAATAAATTTAGCAAATTATACAAAAATAGTTGCTGGCAAAAAAAAAAACAAAACAAAAAGAACAAAAAGCAGCTTCTTACAACAACATACGTGTAAAGTTTTCAGCTTCTTAAATGGCAACAACAACTAGTTTCTTTGTTCGCCTGTCTTCTGGCTGGCATTTTTTTGCTATTATTTATGCTGTTTGTTGTTGCTGTTGGCATCTTGCCAATTATGTAAATCGCCCGCAGCAATAATTGAAATCATACACATACACACATACACGCATACAATACAAATAATGCTCGACCATCCTCCTGAATCATTTATTTATGTAATTTATGCACTAAGTATGCCGTGTAATTGGCGGCTTGAGTGCCCAACTTAATAGCTTATCACGCGTCTACACGCTCATTTTGACGCTTCGTATGCACTGGCCACTATACCAGAGTTGCAAGTACGAAAATAGCGAGTAACGAACTCGCTTGCTTTCAAATGTCGAGCTGTGCTCTTAATTATCGCTTAAATAATAATTTGCTGCAGCAGAGTTTTAAGCAGATAGTATCAAATATGGCTTTGAATATATTTTTATATGTTGTATATCGCATAAAAGTCGTCTTCGATACACCACTTCTCTTTGTCGATTTTTACTCCCTGCGCTTTTAACTAAAATTTTCAGCGTCAAACAAATATATTTAGTTGACCACCAGAGCGTGCATGAATGCCGCCTTTAATTGCCACATTTCCTTAATATTTTATCAATATGTGGTTATGCCAGTTTTTGTGATTTATACCAGTTGATATTAACATTCACCACTCGTATAAAACTGGGCTTTTGCTTTGTTTTCATATTTTAGATTACTAAAGAAAAATTTTCAAGTTTTTACTGCGTTCTTTTGACATTTATACCAGTTGATTTTCTATTCATCTCTGAGCGAAACTTGGTTTTTGTTTCCTTTTTAATTTTAATTTTTATTCTTGGGTCGCTAAAGAAAAGTTTTCAACTTATTACATCGTCCTGTTGTGATTTATACCAGATATTTTTCTATTCACCACCCTGCAAAACTTGGTTTTTGTTTCTTTTTTATTTTTCGTTTTTATTCTTGGGTCACTTAAGAAAAGTTTTCAACTTATTACAGCGTCCTCTTGTGATTTATACCAGTTGATTTTTCTTTTCACCACTCTTAAAACATAGCGTTTGATTTATTTTATTTTCGTTTTTATTCTTATGTCACTGAAGGAATGTTTTAAACTTTTTGCAGCGTTATTTTGTGATTTATACCTGTTACTTTTTCTATTCACCACTCTGCTAAACTTGATTTTTAGTTTGTTTAATTGTATTAGATCACTAACGAAAAGTTCTAATTTTTTTACAGCATTCATTTGGCATTTATACCAGTTCCTTTTTCTATTCACCACTCTGCTAAATTTGGCTTTTAGTTTATTGTCTCGTTTTAGATCACTAAAGAGAAGTTCTAAATTTTTTACAGCGTTCTTTTGTGATTTATACCAGTTGCCATTTCTTCTAATCCCCACTTTGCAAAACATGGCTTTTGCTTTGTTTAATTTTCGTTTTTATACTTAGAACACTAAAATAAAGTTTTCAACTCTTTACAGCTTTCTCTCGTGATTTATACCAGTCTGCTTTTCTATTCACCACTCTGCTAAAACTTGGATTTTGGTTTGTTTTCTCGTTCTAGGATCACTAAAATGAAGTTTTTACCTTTTTACAGCGTACTTTTGCAGCTGAGTTTGTAAAAAATATCTTTATGTGACCATGAAAATATGTACAAACCTTTACTTCTCTAGATTTGTGTTTAAAATTCACGTAGGCATACACTTACCTGAAAAGAAAAATAAAAGTAGTTTTAGTGATACTGAAAAGGCGTGTGAAAATATTTTTGTTCAAATTTCTTAATTGCTAAATTGGTATAATGTTGTCGACCAGTTAATGTACTCTAACTCTGTAATTCATATGGTTCAGAAATTGCCAAAGGCGATTTTATTTACATATACTTAATATATTACCTATCTCGAACGAGTATGGTCTAAATTAGGAACTTCCTGCCAAAATATAAAATTACAATTAATAACTACGTCATTTATCATATAATTGTATATGTTCAGCAGTTTTTAAAGCCCAATAAGCTTCTATAAGCTAATCGAACAAACAGCTGGTATAAATAAAAAAACTGTCTGTAATTATAAGTGGTGTAGACAATTATCTACCGTCAGTGGAATATATTCGTTCCTTCCTTAGTCAATCGAACGAGCGACTGGTATAAAAACTGGTATAAATTGTAGACTAGTATAATGAAAAAGTCATGAAGCGAAAAGGATTTTGATTCATTGAAAAAAGTTGCGAACGGAACAATAACTGGTATAAACCATAAGAACTGATGAAGTGTAAGGAAGTAAAGTGGTATAGAAAATGGGTTCATATTTTCGTGCCTTAGCCAATAGAACAAGAAACTGTTATAAAGTAGAAATACTAAAATTATCAAAAGTAAATTAAAAGAAACAGGCTTTGGATTCACTACAATCAAAACAAGCGAATCGAACAACGAACTGGTAAAAAGCACAAAATCTGGTATAATATAAGGAAGTAATGAGGATATGGAATAGCAAAACTATATAAAGTAATTTAACTCAACTAGCTAGCTCTGGCAAGAAAGAAACCAATGGTCACTGCCATTACATATAATATTATTGGTTTTTTTCCCTAACAAAAAAAAATAGTGGAAAGCTTTCTATCTCAAAATACTCATATTTTAACGGTACACGTTTTCATTTAAAAATGGTTTAAATTTGTCTGCATGCACCCGTTCAATATAAAAACGCGAAGCCCTACCCATTGATGACTTCGCAGGACGACAGTACGACAACGAAGCGCACATCCCCGTTGTGCTATAATTAACCGTTATTAGAATGGCGAACTTTTTAGTTTAATACGAAAAGTGCACAAAAAACAACAAGATATTTGAGTGCCACAGGTATGGCGCTTAAGCCGTAATTCATGCCAACAAAATGGCCACCTGAGTGCACAGGGTGCCATAGATCGCTTGCAAACTAGCTGCTCACCTCAGACAGCGCGCACAACAACAACAAACACACACACCTGCATACCCCTATATTCCTCACAAGCTTTTGTAACTTTAATTCGCGCGTTTACTGCGCTGTAAGTGTGTGTGTGCATGTGTGTGTGTTTGTGTGTGCGAAACCGATTGTTTGCTTTATTGCACTGGGTCAACAATATTTCTAATTGCAATTTAATCATCTTGGGTATTGGTCGTCTTGCACGGCCATCCGTTCGGAAATATATCAATGTACAAACATTTTAACGGTATATATGTATGTATATATGCGTATACATAAGTATGTCTGTGAGTTGCAGCCGCGCTCTTCTCGCTGCATTTAATTACTCAAATTGATAGTTGAATTGTGGCACCTGCGACGCAGCCGCTGCCACTCACTTGCTTGTGTTAGTGAATATAAATATATGTATATATATACATATATATATCCATAGCTGTGTGTGTGCCCTCTAAACTGCAGTGCTGCATTACAACAGCAAGGGTTGGTGGCTATTAGATATTTGCTGGAAATGAATTCTCCAAGAATTTGTGTGAAATGTCGCCATGGATCATCCATTTATTCATAGACTGCATGGAAAATGCGTCATGGGAGCCAACAATTAGTTCAATAAAATCGCGCACAAAAACTTGAAATATTTTACAAACATGCAAAGACGCTCTAAACGCTAAAGCCTGTTAGCAAATAAATGCAATTACAAATTACAACAACATTTGAAGGACTATACCACTGAGTATTATAAATAATCCTAGTTATAACACATAATTGATATTTGCAGTTAATAAATAACATAAATTTTAGGACAAAAAATACAATTTGAGAAAAGGAAAAGAAGAACATTAACTTCGGTTGCACCAAAGCTGTAATACCCTTCACAAATGCAAAATATTTCTCTCAAGAACTTGATTTTGATCTATCAGTTTGTATGGCAGCTATATGCTATAGTGACTCGATCTGAACAAGTTTTTTCAGATTTTGTACCATTGCTTTAGACAATAACACAAGTCACATTTCTTGAAGATATTTCGTCAAATGAAAGAGCTTTCTATGCATGCACTTTATTCTGATTGTTCAGTTTGTACAGCAGCTATATCCCACTGTAGTCCGATATGAATGATTCCAACAAATGAGCAATTTCTTATGGAGAAAAAAACGTGCCAAAATTTCAGCTCGATATATCAAAAACTGACTGTCTCTCCAACGTGTATGAGTCTCTAAAGTTTCCTTCTAGATGTTACAACCTTCGTAGAAACCTCAGAACACCCTGTTTAGGACATAAAAAAAAATCGTTTGATACCTCATTAAGTTTTAAGTGGTGTCCTCGCAAAATTCACTAAATTTTTATGGTTGTTTCTAGTGGTATTGGGTTGCCATAGTATAAGAGATTTTTTAAAATAATTTTAATAATTTTCACCTGGTATTAAACCGAAAACACTAATATTTCAAATTTAGCCTAAATTTGAGAGAATTCTCGATCGATGACTGAAAATGTTGCCTACATTTCGGCGCGTAGACAATTAAGTTAAATTATAAGAAAAATCAAGTAAATAATAGAAAATGCTATATAATACAAACAATTTTGGGTAAAAATTTTGGTTTTCCAAGTTCCCTGAAAGACTTGATTTTAAGCTTTAAATTTTTTTTTTTTTTGACAATGGGAAATATTTTAAAATCTCGATGCTGAAATTTTTTCTGGCAAAGCAGATAACAGGTAAATTGAAAAGTCTCCAGCCTATTATTATTAGCCCTAACCTTCGAAAGGCGCGTGTATAAATTTGACAGCTGACGGATTATTAGTTTGTGAGCTATATCATATATCATTTTGAGTAAAGCAACTTTTGTTTTTGTGAGAAAATTGTAAAACGAAATTTTGCGTGTTGCTAAGATATTGCTTTTTGAAGGGCGAAAATACAGTTGAAGCAAAAACTTGGCTTGATAATGAGTTTCCGCACACAGTCCTAGGAAAATTATGCTAAGTGTGGACGAGATGAAATGACCACCGAACTAGTGGATGCCCAGAAGAGATTGTTACCGAAGAAAATAGTAAAAAAGGCCACAAAATAATTTTAAATGACCGTAAAGTGAAGTCTCTAAAGGTATCAAATTAACTGGTATATCACACCATTCTCGAATATTTGGGAATGAAAAGTCTGTGGAAGTGCAAACAACGACAAGTTGATGATTCAGAGCAGTGTTTGGAGATATGTGACAATGGATGAAACATGGCTCCATTATTTCACTCTGAAGTCCAATCAATAGACTGCACACGATGAACCCGCTCCAAAGCATACAAAACACAAAAGTCGTCTATATTTTGTAATACAGATGGAATAATTTTTACTTACTACCTTGAAAAAGGAAAGACTAATAACAACGACTATTACATGGCGTTATTGGACCACTTGAAGGACGACATCGCCGAAAAACGGTCATAACATATATATAATAGTGAAAGTGCTGTTTCTTCAAGACAATGCAGCGCGTCACAAGTCAAAAATCCAAGAACTGTGCTTCGAATCGCTTCCGCAGCCACCGCATTCTCGAGATCTCTAGCGACAGTTTCCTGTTCCCAGATGTCAAAAGAATGCTGGCTGGGAATGAATTTTTATCGATTAAAGAGGTGATCGTCGAAGCCGAAGACTGTTTTAAAGAAAAGCTCAAGACTTACTACAAAAATAATATTGAAAAGTTGGAGGGTCGCAATAATCAGCGTATCACTTTTCAGGGGAACTAGGTTGAATAAAAGAAAAGAGTTTTGTCAAAAAATGTGTTTTACTATGGTTGACCGGGGACCTACCATTGACCTGTTAACACCTCGAATAATATATTATAAATGCTAAGCCCGAAATTATAATTTTTTTCGCAGTATTATAGACACAAGTGACGTATTTAAGTCAACAACTCATACAACTGTACTTTTTTCAGAAAAAATGTCAAAAAGTTTCTTAAGGAAAATCAGAATGCTGTTGAAATGTATGAAAGTGAACCAGTTGGGGGAATAAAATTGATTTTTAAAATTTTTAAATAATTATGCTTTCATATATAGAACACTATTTATTGATGTTGCCTACATTTTGGCGCATATGTTAAAAAGAAAGATTTGGTTGTCCAGAAATTTTTCATAAGTTAAAAAAAAAAGTAATTTGGTATTTGAAATAGTTTGTATATTACAACAAAAAATTACAAAAAAATATTAACTTTTATTGAGTTTGAAAAATTCTATAGACCGTTTGCTATTTATCCTTCGAACTAAAAGCAGAGCAAAATTTGCTGGCTAGCCTTTTACAATTTCAACAGTTTTTGCCTTTTTATTATATTTTAGGTTATAAGCCACCTGTGGCCTGTGTTTTTGCGCTGAGCTGCATTTATTAACCGTTTATTAACTTTATTTTCATTATTTCCTTATACTTTAGTATTTCGCCCACTATACTCGTATCTAGCGTTGTTAGCGAGCTTAGCCAATATAGACTTATGTACGCTATATATGTGTGTGTATGTGTGTATGTATGAATGCAATTTTGTAAATTATTTCTCTTATTTCCATGTAAGTGATTATTAAGGTGTGGCTCCATCATAAGCCAATAAATGGCTGAGCGCGCACACAGAAGTCTACCAGTTATAAGCACTTTCTTGTTGTGGGTGTGCTTGTTGTGGCATATGATACACCTGCAACCACACACACATACACATAAGCGAAATTATTTATATTGTATTCTCGTTGCACTTTTGGCGGCAGCCGGCGCTTGTGTCTCTACTTTTCCGGTGGCACATCACCGGACGTCATTCAAACAAACTATACTATCCATTATGCCACGCTTAGTAATATTACGGCACACAACAACAATAACAACAACATTAAAACGGCATGCACACCTTACAAACACGGCGTCTCTGTGTGTGTGTATTTGTGTGGCAGTATGATATCCATAATTTTAGCCATCAACTATCACTTTCATAGCCATCAATTCGAATTTCATCAGCGGAAATGGAAATAATCATCATAATCAGCTGAAGAGACATCACCATCAACGGAAGACCCATCATCAGACTCATCATTATTACCATCACACTCTGCACACTCAGCACACTTACATCTAATGATCAACAGTAGACTCATCATCGTCATTAGAACACTCATCACACTCATACACACACACACAAAGAGTGGCGAGTAATTATTCAGTGTCATCGCGCGAATATTAGCGCTTACGTCGAATGATCATCATCCTTTCAGCGTGTTCGCCATCGCCATCATCCTCATAACCGTTGATAATTGTGGCATTTTACGGCCTCCCGCTTGGCCAATTCGGCGCGCTCGAGACTCTTGGCACAGCGACACACTTCGGCAGTGCCGTTAGACAGCTGGAAGACAACCTGTTGCTACCGGTGGCTTGGCTACACAGTGGCTGTTTAGTATTTCGTTGCTAATGTTGTTATTGTTGTTGCTATTGTTATTGTTGTTGTTGCTCGCATGTTATTATTATTGTTATTGCTATTGCTTGTTGTGCTGTTGTCTTGTCGCTTTCAATGACGTCGTCGGCCAGCACTCTAGCTATGTGTTGTTGTTGTTGCCTGATCGTAAATCTCATTTATTGCTTTCGTCGTTGAGTTTATGTGCAATTTTTCTAATATTTACAAGTCCATTTGGTCGATTACGAAGTAACGTCCAACAACAATTGGTCGCAGGCGGGCCGAGGCGTAAATTTATACTCGTATGCCGTTCGAAATATGGCGCTCCACAATCACTTTCACGTGTTGCACTTGCGATTGCGGCTATTTTATGGGTTCAATCACTTTTCCTTGGACAGTTATGATTGAGAATTGAATCTTACTTATCATCTTCGTTAAAATCCTGGGATTTAAGTATCTAATTATAATATAGATTCTTAAGGTTTAAGTTTCTAAATGTCTGAGAAAAAAGTTCGAAGCTTTTTGCACCAAAAAGCGAAAGCGAACTTCATCTCTAAGAGCAAACTTTTGCTTTAATTTGTGTCGACTACGTTTCTAATATATCGCTGCTTACTTCTCCTCATATTCCCATAATCACCTTCCAACTAAACTTATGACATAAATCTGAAGGGTTTTGGGGCCTTAGGCTCAATTGGCAGAGGGCGATGGATGACCGGTCGAGCCGGTAAGATGGCGAAGAACTGACAAGATGCATGCATCATCATCTTCTTTGCAAGATATGGCCGAATGAAAGCGAGATCGCTGATTGGAACCTAAGTGTGCTCTGCATTATCTACATGAAGGAGGATCCAACATTCAGCGCCGTGGGACAAGTCTCCTTAATATCGCATATAAGGTCTTATCGAGCGAAGAGTGTGAAAGACCAAAATCCACCGTCAACAAACCGATTGAAACTTATCAGTGTGATTTTAGTCCAGGCAAATATATCGCCCTGATTTTCACCATGTGCCAAACCTAGGAAAAGACCAGTAAAAGGAAGATCGACAAACACCAACTCTTTGTAGATTTTTAAACCGCCTTCGACAGCACGAAAACAAATTGCTTCTATGCCGCTATGTCTGAACATGGTATCCCCGCAAAGCTAGCATTGAGCAACACCGAAAGCTCCGTGAGGCTCAAGAAGAACCTCTCCGAGCCGTTCGATACAAAGCCAGGTTTGAGACAAGGAGACTCCCTAATGTGTGACTTCTTCAATCTATTGCTGGAGAAAATAATACGTGCTGAAGAGCTAAATAGAGATGATATTGATATCATTGACCGCAACAACCGCGCCATTAGTCCTGGTTAGTCTGGTGGTGAACGAAGACAAGCCGAAATATTTCCTGTCATCAAACAAACAGCCATTGTGTTCGCGACTTGCTTTGCACGACACTGTTGATAGTCATAACTTTTGAAGTCGTAGATAATTTCATCTATCTTGGAACCAGCATCAACACCAACAACAATATCAGAGATATACGGTGAAATTGACATGTTTCAGTACATTAAGAGACAGCGGCTGCGCTGGCTAGGTCATGTCGTCCGAATGGAAGAAAATGCTCCAACTCTGAAAGTATTTGACGCAGTACCCGTCGGAAGAACAAGAGAGTGGTGCTTCTTCCTCGTTGGAAAGACCAGTTTGAGAAGCAGCGGGCTACATTAGGAGTCTCCAATTTGTGTCAAATAGTGAAAAAAAAAGAAAAGACTGGCGTGCTCTTTTTAACTCGGCTATAACCCCGTAAACGTAGTCTACGCCAAAAAAGACAAAGAAGAAGCTTAATTGAAGCTGCGACGTAAATACAATCCTCAAACCCGAATATTACGTTAAGGAATTTGTGTTGTAACCTCAACCAAAGTAGTAATAGTAACTACAGCTCCCTATAACCTTGGCGCCTTTTCAGTATTATTCCAAGAAGCCATGATAATATGGTGTTATTGCATTCGCCTCATAATTAAATTCATTAGCGGCGACTGTCGCCGTCGTTGTGAGAATGCTAAGTGTGTTTACCGTTATTTTAAGTAAAAAAAACCCCAGCGTTCAAAATAACTGCGTGGCTGCCCACTCAACCCACTCATGGTAGCCGATAACTGTTTACACTTATTTACCGCTTCGCGCTTTGCGTCAATTGAAAATGAAATTTAATCCTTGCAATTTATTTTCGAAGGTCGCGCTCATGCTTTCATATTGCAAATTGCCGTCGCGATTGGAAATGAAATTGAAAACAACAAATCGGCGGAATAACAGCTACACATTTATATATATATACTAATGTATATGTGTGTATATATGTTAGGTATATGTATAGGCTTCAAGTGCCAAATGCGTGCTCGAGAACATCAAGTGTGCTGAGAGAGTGGGGAGAGAGCTGCCGGTGCGGTGCTAGTGACTAATAAAAGTAGTTTTTAAAGTAAAAATAGTTCGACTGATAAGCCAACGATAACGAATACGCGAATACGCGATATGATAGAGCCCAAGTAGGCTAATAGGTGGGCGTTGTTTTGCCGGACGGACGAGTGATAAGCCGACAATCACGTAGCAGACAGACGCACAATCGAAAATAAATGGACAACTGTTGAAAATACGAACAGACGTAAATAAAGCAAACGACCTCGTGAAGTCGCGTACAAAAGGATTACTGGTATGGAGTGGCAACCTTCTCGCGCTAATTTTTAATTCTTCATTTCTATGTAAAAAATAGATAATAATTAGAAGATTTTATCAATAAAATTATAAAGTGATATGTCAATGAGTTGCGAGAGATGAGGTTTTATACAATTTACTAGCTGACTCCGAAGGCCGCTTAGATTGGATATGTAAGTTTAAATTATTAGGATTTGATTGCTAAACTGGCTCGTGTACCATTGATTCTTGGCAGCTGCGCATTTTTAATTTATTTATACCCAGCGAAACATTTAGCTAGAAATTAGAATCCCAGGTTACTATCTGACTGCTGTAATTTTCAGTTTTCCTGCCCAATAATAAAGTAAAACCTAGAAAAAAAAATAACAGAGAGTCTAAAAGACTTGGAGCTTCTGAACTTGAGCTAAAAATAATTATTAATTGCTTTCGCTATCAAGATTTGCCGAAACGAACAAACAGCTCGCTTAAATCGAAGCGACTAACATAATTGCGTACCTTGGGTTGAAGCCACCTTGAATAACTTTGCTATTGCTTTCACTTATGAAATTTTTGGTAAGAAAGTGGTGCTCTAACCTAATGGGCAAATAAGTGGCAAAACGAAGACGCTTTGCCAGAATTCTTAGCTTGATATTGGAGCTATAGCTGATAGTTTGTACATTATCGAAAAATTTAAAAATCATATTGAGACCTTTGGAATTTTTATAGTGTGAATAATTTGTTTTCCAATTTTCGATGGATATATCATGTGTAGAAGTTCACGCAAGTGAGCAAAGCTCTCTGAGCGCCATTCACTTGGGAGTGACTATAAACGATTATGTTACATGAAGCTCACGACTTGCTTTCTTAGACCAAGTATCCTCTGGATAGCCATAAAACATTCGTTTGAAGGCGAGCCAAAGTGAGAAGGCAAAACATCTCCTCCACCGTACTGTGCGCTGGTTTCGGGACACACCACGTAAAAAAAAAAACACTCACAATGAAAAGGACACAGCAGCCTCGAATGAGAGAACAATCCTCTGATATCTAAAAAAAATTTATTTATTTTCAATAAGAAGCCGAAAGCTGCAATTTAACGCCATTAACTCATTTTTTGTCTCAATTACTCGGTTTTTCGTGCAACCTTTGCGGTCTGTCGTCTACTTTACTGCCACCAGTTGCATTTATATTTCCTCAATTGCTCGCATTTCATAGTTTCTTTGCATTCAGAATTCGAGCAGATGCTTCTAGAATTCGACGGAATGTGTCAAATTTGCCATGAAAATCGACTAATTGATTGTGGCATACATACATACATATATATTGACAATATTTACTTTACTATCCATATTTGCCCGTTCACGCCTTTGTGTTGTTTTTCACAAAGCGTGACAATCATTAGTGCAATTGCACAAACAAACTTAAATACGGCTGTGTATACAAATAGGTATGTGTATGTATGTGTGTATGTATATATTTAGCTAAATAAAATATTCGTAATATTTTTCGGATAAATAAATAGTGAAATTTTAGCACCTCATTTTACCGGCGTTGGCGTGAAAAACATTTGTTTATATGCAGTTATACATATGCATGTGTGTGTATGTATGTTTATAAAAATATAATAAGCGCAAGTGTCTAATTATTTGCAATGTGCTAAGGCGACATTTGTTCGATTTGACTTTTATGGAAATTATTTGAAAATGCAAATGTAAGCGCATATGTAAATATGTACATTATATAATATAGTTATTATGTATATATGTATATAGTAGTATGTATATCTATAGTAGTATGTTCAGAATAACGTAACTTCTCTTTTCATAAGTTTGCAGGCGAAGGAAAACGACATAATACGAGTAGAAAGTAGTCATATTGAAATAAAATTTGAGTTTTGGTTATA
The DNA here is from genome assembly GCA_027475135.1 of Bactrocera correcta. Lineage (NCBI taxonomy): Eukaryota > Metazoa > Arthropoda > Insecta > Diptera > Tephritidae > Bactrocera > Bactrocera correcta. The sequence continues at coordinate 78,104,673 of CM050326.1, forward strand.
AAGTGGTTATATATTGGTTATTTCTGATAACGGAAATTTAAAATTTTGTGATATACACATATTACATACATAATTTCAATTTTTTTGATGATAATTGATTTCTCCAAAAAACAAATGGAGTGTATGCAACGAAATTGTGTTAAGCAATGAAATTTCGTCACGCTTTCAGTGTTGAATACCACTTCCAATTGTTTAATTTAATATTGGGTAGTCGAAAAAGTCTTTTCATATTTTGTCAGTAGATGTCGTTGCAGTCGTATACATAGCTCCAGTGCTACCAGTAACATTGTGTTATACCACATAGTTTTGGAAAGGTGCGATTTTAAACATCATTCAACCAAGGAAAAAATTAAATTCAGGGAAGTTAAAAAAAAGTTACTTCTGTTCAAAAATGAGTGAAAGAATAAAGAAATTCGTTATATTTTGAACTTTTTTTTATAAAAAAAAAGAATAATAGAATAAAATATATTATCTAATTGCTAATTCTTCAACTCCCTGGCAAGCTATACACAGCACTACTATAATTCTTTTTGTTAAACTGGAATCAAAAGGCTTTTATTTTTAAAGGACCCTAATGAAGCTTAAGCACTGTTCATTTCTAAAAAAATGTATACGAGGGTATCCTCTGTTTGAAAAATAAAATAAAAGCAATTATTACTTTCACAGTTTTCGATTAGAAACCTTTCAAAAATTTATAAAAATAAGCATCATGCATTTTAAACTCGAAGGGCCTTTTTATAATTGGAGATACCTAATTTATAACCGGTTGTTATAGGTTAAGTATTAGAGATTTTTAATTTTATAACCGGTTTTTATAGGTTAGTTAATAGGTTAGTAATTAAATTTAATTTATAACCGGTTGTTATAGGTTAGTTAATAGGTTAAGTAATTAGAGTCTAATTTATAACCGTTTTTGGGTTTAAAGTAATTTAGTTAATAATTTAAAAAGGAAATTCTATTTTACTGAAAATTTTAAATTTTTAAACTTTTTCAAGACCCTCTAATTTTGTAAAATTAAAAGTTAAAATTAATTAACAATTAGAAAAATAAGAAAAGTAGATTTCGGTGCAAATCGACCTAACGTTTGCTTATGAAAAAAGTTACAAAACTTTTGAATATCTATTTGGAGCGATTTGTAGTTAAATTCACGACAACTCGCTTTCAGTGTAACTACAAGCTTCCAATACTTTATTACCATTCTGATTATTTTTACTGCAAACAACTTAATTTAAAAGTTAGATTTATACACATTTATTTTTATGTATGTATTTGTAAATCAGCTAATCAAATTTGTTATCTCCACAAAACAAAATAAATTCGTTTACAGCGAAAACGCTAAAAATGCAAATAACGAACATGAAAACGAACGAACGGTAACCCTGTAGGAAATTTTTGAGGAATCGAAAGAGGCGTAACTGTTCTGAGTTGTTAGGGGAATGACTTGAACGGTAATCTGTTATGAAATGAAATCAACTGGAAACATTGATAAGCAGAATAACGTGTTCTTTAAGCTTGCGAACTCGCTGACGAAGCTTTTGAAGCACCGAAGTCAATAAAAATTTAAAATTCACGAAGGCACGACTGGAATGGAAATCTATAACGTAATAAAGTCGACTAGAACACACTTCATAACCAGAATAATGTTTCTTTAAGCTTGCAAACTGAGGAGCTTTTGAGGGGATAGAAATCAATAGAATTTAAAATTCTTGAAGAAAATATTAGAATGGAGCTCTGTTGATTGATGGAAGCGACTTCAAGTGATCACGAGGATATGTTTAGATGTTTAGACCTACCAACTATCTACTCTCACGAAGCTTTTAAGGTCCCAAGGCAATAAAACTTCAAATTCTTAGAGAAACTATTGAAAGGGAATTGTTTTTTTTTGAATAGACTCATTCAAGCCATGACAAGAAATTGGAATTTGGTTTTGTACCCTCCACAATAGTAACTAAAATTGAGTTGAGCATACAAACCGCAAAAGCTATCAAAGCATTCTCACACAACTATGAAATCCCTTGATTTTCCTACAGGGTTTGCACGCTGATAAACATCTACACGTGTTCGCGCTAACTATGTACGACTACGAAGACTATCTTGTTGGAGTCAAAGATTTCGAAATGATGCTGCCGCCAATTATCGCTCAAATACCGAACATTTGGAGGAACGGAAACAGATGTCTCGTAGTTTCACATATTTTATTGTTGTTTATATCTATGTTGTTGTAATTGTTGTTGTTGTGCTTGTAACTGCTGGTGATTTGGTTATCTTCCTGTACTATTTTTTGATTATTTTTTACTGCCGCTATGAAAACGAAGTTTAGGTTCAACTCTAATGCCGGCAGTTGCCACATTCAGTTGCACTGCATGTTGCAACACCTCAGCAACATCTTGGCAGCATGCATACGGTGGGTCTTTTCTCAATCTCCTTGGCGCCCCACAATAAGCTTCATACATTGGTAACACGGGCCTTCATACAAGACACGCACACACACACTTGAGGCATGTGGGGCAAGGGGCAAGAAATAGACGCTGCGAACAATGGCGAGTTGATCTAAATTAAAGTTGGCTAACGACTCGCCTGCCACAGTGCCTAGTACGTTTGCAATGCATGCCAGGTCCCTTTCCACTAACCACTTGCAACCTCCTACTTGCAACAGCCACACTGTTTTATCTTTTCTTAGTCTATTCGCATGCATTTTGTTGCTGCTTAGTTGCATAGTTTGCTTGCGTTGTTGGTCTATTGTTGTTGTTGTTGTTGCACTTGACTTTTGCATTGAAAATCGTGCAATTCACCTGCTGTAGCCAGCGAGCAGCCGCACGCTGCATGCCACACATAACAATTGCGCTTGGCGGGCGCGCGCGCACGTTGCTCTCTGCCACAGCAATTTGCATCTTGCAGCTGTGCAACACAAGCAAAACACAAGCAGCGACGGCAGTTGCATGCAACCAACAAGTGCATGTGCAACTGTGGCGTCTATGTGCAACATCTGCGCGCGCCATAATGCAGCTGTTGTCGATTGCATTGTTCTGCAAGCGAGTGTTGCACACAGCCAAACGCACACGGGAAACGAGTACTTGCTCGCCGATTTACATATGTTTTCGTTTGTTTGCAGCAGTAGCCCCCGTTTGTGTTGTGGCGCGTGCAGCGGCAATAAAAAGAAAAACTGAAATCAAATAGGCGGCATCATGCAACAGCGGTGTGGCAAATAGCAAGCAGCAATTTTCCAGTCGCTAGTGCTGCCGCAGCAGCAACACCTTGCCACCTAGCCACCTTCTAAGCTCCTTTCGCCCGTTTTGCCTCCGCCGCTGCCTCTATGCAACTACTCATGCAGCGCTTGCAACACTCGCTTTTCTAACAATGAATGAGTTTACGCCAGCGTCGGCGCTACAACTTAAGACTCCTCCATTCACTCGCAGCATTCGGCTCGTCTCCGCGTCCGCGCGTGTCGCGGCAATTTCACAGATGCACTTGCTGCATCAATGATGTTGTCGTCACTTTTGTTGCTTCCATTCGGCGGCTGTTGCCAGCATTGTCGTCTGCACTTCCAGTTTACAAGTTGTAGTTGTGTTTTGGCTGCACTAACGTGCCTTCGCCTTCGCCTTCGCCTTGGTCACGGCGGAGTTCAGCATACGCGCACGTTGTGTGCCCCAACCACTTGTTGTTGTCCTCGCGCGCAGGCAGTCAGGCACGCGGCTGCAATTTTATAGTCAACAACAGACGCGATTTAATGCAATTGTATTATTACGCCGGCAATTTGTTCGATCGCGCGGCGCGTGTGCCTGTGTGTGCGTATTTGTGGCGATTGGTCGGCTGCTGTTGATCGTTTGTTGTTAGCCTTTCCGGTCACATAAGTGATGGAATTGGGCTGTACTGATTAAGCTAATCACTTTTTTGTAATAGTTGTTGTTTTTTTGAAATTTTTATGTTTAATAAAATTTTGAACGCCTGCTTATTTTATTTAAAATTTTTTTTTTATTTTTTTAAATTTTTTCGAAATTTGAAAAAAGATTTTAAAAATTTAAAAAATTTTTTTTTTTTAAAATTTTTTAAAAGTATTTTTTTTTTGGAAAATTTTTTATTAGAAACATATTTTTTCGAAAATATTTTAGAAAATGTCAATATTTTTCAATACCTTTTTCGAAAATTTTTTTAGAATCATAAATATATTTTTAAAATGTTTTCGAAAGCATTTTAGAAGCCTTAAAAATATGTTTGATATTTTTTAGAAAACTTAAATACATTTTTAATATTTTTTTCGAAAGTATATATTTTAGAAATCTTAAATATATTGTTAAAACTTTTTTCGAAAATAATAATCTTTTATTTTAAAAATTTTACCGTTACTAGCAAATTTCAAATTACACTGCAAAAATTACTTTTTGAAAAATTTGAGTTTTTGTTTCTTAGCAATGAAGTCTCGTTAGCCTTTGATATTTGTAGCACATTGCTTTTGTTGCTTTAGCTTTTTATGTATTAGTCAACGTGTTTTTTTATTATTGTTGTACATTATGATAAATTTTCTTCTAAAGTACCTCCCCTTAATATTAAACCACTATCAAGGAAATATAAATTCACTGATAAAAATACCACTGTCCATGAATGGTTGCACGAGGACCCAAGGTTTCTCATAGAGTCTCAGATAGTCGATACTTGCAGTTCGGAGGTTCATATCGATACTATCGCTTCAGAAATATCAAAAAAAATCTAATCGGTCTCGGCTTTAGTTCGAAAGCTTATAAATGACTTGTTCTACCGATATCAAGAGTCCACGCTACAATCCCAAAATCCTGGTACATGGTCGAAACCTGGACTTGTGCATATCCAACCTGAATCTGCGTTAAATTTGCCTTCCATATTTGTGTTATGTTGAGCGATATCTCAATATTAGTGCCATAAATTCGATGAAAGTGGTTCAAAGTAGCTTAAACCATTAGAAATCTGATGATATTTTGACACAGAATAGAATAGAGAAACAATAAATTGAGGTTTGCACCGCACATAAGGGTCTTTCCGCCTGTCACAGGGCTCACATAAGCCCCGGGGCAGTGATAAATTTCAATAACTGTTAGTGCTATTGGGGTTGGGCTTGTTCGAACACATATATCCCATGACCTTCAACCCCGTCTACAGACTGCTGTGCAGTCCAGCATCAGGTGCTCGTGAGTTTCGGACTCATTGTCGCAAAGGGGGGTTTGCACAAGAGTCTAGACTAATATCAAACAGGTGCCAAAAATTTTTAAAATTAAAAGGAGGGTTTAACAACCCTTCCCTTAAACCCAAAATCTCTTCCTTGCGGACAGTACCGACCGCCATGCTGGGTTCCGTTCCTAACATTCCAGTGCCTGCTGCAGAGCTGGTAAACTCGTATGGCCCCCAAGGTTTTTATTTAAGTTTTTTTTTTTTTTGAAAAAAGAAAAAAATTTTTTCAATTTTTTTTTATAATATTATTAAATTTTTTCCTTGTTTGCTTGTATAATTTTGAAATTCCGACAGTTGCCGACTTCGCAGCTGCCATTCATGTACGAAGGTGTGAACTACAAACGAGGCTGCGATGTTTGCTTATCAGCTGTCAACGTCACTAGACAGCAAAATATGCTGTCAGATGCGATAGAAACGTCAACAAAGCAAAACGCCGCAAATTAGCTGAAATTCAAGAGCTTTAATTCCTAAAGTAAAACTCGCAGTAGCACAGAAAATTGTGGGGCTGCGACAAGATAACATTTTTTAATAATGCTCTGGTGGTATTTCGGTTCTCCATATAATAAATTAGGTTAATTGATTAAAAGAAATTTTAAATAGATTGGTTCTCCATATAATACATTAGATTAATTGATTAAAAGAAATCTTAAATAGATTTTTTTGTTCGTGATTTGGTTTATAAGAACGAAATTATTGATGGATCTTATTAAAGATCGATTACAAAGTAATTCTCGGAGCAAATGGAAAATAATATAATTTTTAATAAGTTTACAGGCGAAGGAAAACGATATAATAGAAACCACTCATATTGAAACAACATTTGAGTTTTGGTTATAAAATGGTTATATATTGGTTAACATTTGGTTATATATTGGTTAATATTTGGTTATAAAATGGTTATAATACTTGATAGCGATTTTCAATTTTTATTTTGTTATAAAACGGTTATATACTGGTTAACATTTTGTTAAATATTGGTTATTATACCTGACAGCGATTTTCGATTTTTTTGATGATACGCTGTTTTGCATTTTAGGTGGTGAAGGTATCAATTTTCTCTAGAAGTTTGTGGCAAAGAACGTAAAATAAGTTGTTTAATATTCTTTGCTTGTGGTATATTAAAGTTTTTCCCGTTGAGGAATTAATTTGTGGCTTTATACGTAACTTATTCTAAGGGTAGTTGGCACTGTGGTATAATTTTTGTTAGTTTTAATTTTTTTCTTAGTAAAAATTTGCTCTTAACTATTTTTAATAATTATTTAATCACTTTTTATTTGGCTTCTGTTATAAATCCAATGATTGGTGATGTTCAGTAATACTTCATGGTCATTGAAGAGAGCCAAGACAGTTTGAAAATCATATTGTTCTTAAGATAAGCGTTTTTATATTCAAAAATAACCATGTGCTGCAAATATGTCTTGTAAATTAGATTGATCTGAAGTTCAAGTTCAAGGAAGATGTGATCAATGGCTAATCGCTAGCTTTCTTATATGTAAAGGTCTAAAATTTGAACCCATGAAAGTTCGTAGTTTTTAATTATTAATTTCTCAAAACTTCATCGTCTGTCTCATTGGTAGTGTCACATATTTACTAGTTAATATACATATATACAAATTCATATGCATATTAAGCAATTCGTTTACAAATGCTTAGTATATGCTTATCAAACTCTTTAACCGCTAATCGCAGCTCGAGCTTCGTGTCACTCCAAATGCATTCATCCTATGTCATCAGCATAGCAAACATTTAATTATTAATACATATTTATTATGTATGTATATACATATGTATGCAATATCTTGCCAGGGTTTCGTAATTTCATTGCGTTAGCCAGATTATCAATGAGGCGATAAGAAAAATTTGCGCAAACGAAGTTGCAGTAGCGCTGAGTGGGATTACAAAATTAATCAATAAATGAATAAAAAATATAAAATGACTAAGTGAAGACATACAAAATGGTCATGAGAAAAAGTGGAAAAATTAAAAAAAAAAAAATTAGAGAAATGTGCACAAATGGAATTTTTTATAAAGTGTGAGCAAAAATTTTGAGATTTTTTTTTGTAAACTTATACTGAGAAGCCAAAATAAAAAAAGCAAGAAAAATTTTACTTCGACTGCACTGAAGCTAGAATACGCTTTACAGCTGTATTTCAGCAAATCAGTTTATATGGCAGCTATATGTTTTAGTGCGCCGATTACAAAAATTTCTTCGGATATTGCATAAATGCTTTAGATATTAATTCATGTTAAATTTCTTGAATTAATTAATTAATGATATTAATTCATGTCAAATATCTCCTCAAATGTAAAAGCTTTCCATACAAGCACTAGCTTAAGATCGTTCAGTTTGTATGACAGCTATATCTTAAATCGCTTCGATATCGGCGGCAAACAGCTTTATGGAAAGAAAAGGACGTGTGCGAGATTTCGGAGCGATATCGCAAAAATTGTGGGAATTTTTCGAATATACAGACAGGCAGACTTCGTTAAATTGACTCAGTTGGTCAGCCTAATAAGAATTAAAACAAAAAAAAAACTTTTAAAAACCTAAAAAATCGTAAAATATAAAAAAGAATAGTTAAAAATTACAAAAAGTAATAATAAATAATATGCAAATCTAATAATAAAATCTAAATAAAAAGCGCTGCAGTCACTTGAGTAAAATTTAACAAAATTTATTTAATTGCAAACAGTAGCTGCAATTATTCAATTATTTATGCGCCAATGTAAATCAAAAAGTGAAATTTAGCGCTAATTTACGGTTTTTCGTTGCCGTAAAAATTTCACAAAAATGTCAAATTAATAATGCATGCATCATTTTAATTGCCGCAAATGCGACTCGGGCGTCTAACACATAAACAGAAAAAAATCAACAAAAAACTCACATACCCATGTACATGTCGTCACCTAAAAAGCAAAATAACATAACATCACTTTTTATTACTTAAGAGGCGAAGGAAAAATGATAGAACAGAAATCACTCAAATTGCGACGAAATTTTAATTTTGGTTATAAAATGGTTATAAATTGGTTAACATTCGGTTATAAAATGGTTATATATTGGTTAATATATCTGATAGCGATTTTCGATTTTTTTGATGATGCACGGTTTTGCATTTTAGGTGACGATATATATTACAGTGATATCACTAACTGTGTTATGCACTTTGACATTGTTTATCATTTATAAAGATGTATATAAGCTTACAATATATGTACACATATATACATATGTATTATACATATATGTTCGTATAACAATATATACGTTTGTTTGTCTGCATGTGTTGTCGGTCCACTGTCGCTAGCACCCGGCAGGCAAACTGACCTACATAATTGTGTTTTCAACAGCGCTGCCCACACCGCCGCCGTCACCGCCTAACACAATATGAACCTCTAGAAAGTCACGTTTCACTTATCTAATGTACATTTTTGCAAGTTGTCAATTTTTCAGCATATTTGTTGATTTATCGATTTGTTGTAGAGCGCATAAGTGCTGAGTGGAAGCATCGTATGAGCTGAACGCATATAAAGTACAAACTTATTACATAATTATATGTACGAGTATGTATGTGGCTTTTAAATATTGAAGAAATTATGCGGCCGGCATTTCATTTAAGCAATTTAGTAAATAAATAGAGAAGGAATTGATGATTAAGTGCATTAAAATTCATTCTGAACTGAGCGTTACAACTTTCTTATGCGAAGTGTGCTCATGTTAATGAACCGCTATGCACTTCTGTTCGGCAAAAGCAGATTATTATATTATTAGTGAAGGTGGTATCATTGGACTTATAATAAGTTCGCTTTGTACCATAAGCTCATGCTTGGCATGAAACTCTACTCACAGATATCAAGTTGATTATAAAGGAAAATGCAACTTTAATCCCCCGAGAAACCATCTTGTTCGGGAGCTAATGGAGTACATTGTTGAAACATTTGATCACTCGATTTGAGGAAAAAAAAGAGTATATATTATTTCGTCAAGTATTTCCCTTTCGCCTTTTTGTTTTTTGAATGTCGCGGCTATGTAGAAAGCGTTAAAGCTCGTATCTGGCAATAGCATACTCGTACATCTTTGAAGGGTCTTGCCATAACCTACAAAACGACGCTATGCATGATTAGTTTGGATATTGCGTCCAACAGTTATAGACGTGTAAGGTTAAAGACAAATCCGCTAGAGAAACGTTCCGTGAGTTTAATGTTGTTTTGGGGGATGGTACTCCATCACTTCGAACTGCGGACGAATGGTTTCGACGGTTCAGAGCGGGTGAAAACGACACCATGGATAAGCCACTCGGCGAAAGACCTGTGATGACGAATACTGATCAAATCATGGAAAACATGGCGTTAGACCGGCATGTGGCATCTCTTGACATCGCCCAGAAAATGGAAGTTAGCCACCAAACCATTTTAAGCCATCTGCAGAAGGCTGGGTACACAAAATAAGCTTGATGTTTGGGTGCCGCATGATTGGACGCAAAAGGAAATTTCTGGACCAAATCAACGCCTGCAATATGCTGCTGAAACGGAACGAACTCGACACATTTTTGAAGCGTATGGTGACTGGCGACGAAAACTAGATGACATACGACAATATCAAGCGAAAACGGTCATGGTGGAAGGCCGGTGAATCGTCCCAAACAGTGGCCGAGCCGTGATTGACAGCCAGGAAGGTTTTGCTGTGTGTTTGGTGGAATTGGGGGGAATCATCCACTATGAGCTGCTTCCATATGGTCAGACGTTTAATTCTACCACCTACTGCGAACAACTGGAGCGATTGAAGCAGGCGATCGACCAGAAGCGTCCAGAATTGGCCAACAGGATGGGAGTAGTGTTCCACCAGGACAACGCCAGACCACATACTTCGTTGTTTATTCGTCAGAAGCTACGGGAGCTCAGATGGGAGGTTTCATCGCATATAGCCCGGATAAAGCGCCAAGTGATTACCACCTGTTCGAGTTAGTGGCGAACGCCCTTGTTGGTGTAAATTTGAACTCAAAAGCGGTTTGTAAAAAGTGGCTGTCCGAGTTCTTCGCAAATCAGGAGGAGGGCTTCTACGAGTAGGGTATTCTGAAGTTGCTGTCTAGATGGAAAGAGATTATCGAACAAAACGGCGCATATTTGAACTAAATCCGATTAGTGTAACACTTTTTATAAAACATTGGATAAAGAGCAAAGGGGCGGAGGGAGATATTTGACAACCTAATACATAAATACTTTCTATAACTCCCTAAAAATATTTTAATAAACGCTGAATTTCTGAAATTGGAAGTGCTCCTTTTAAACACCATAATTGATTGTAAAAACAATATATTTGCTTTAGACTCGTCCAGACCAGTATGTAATAAAAAAACATATTGTTTCAATTTAACGGATATGAAACGAATTTTTACAGCCAACAAACCAAAATTGGAATAGCATTTGGCAACAAATAACTAAGATATTGTCTCTCAAATTAAATAATTTTGACTGATAAAAACTTGTATTATTATTATTTTCTTCATTGTGGCTTATTATTTCACTTAATTTGCTTAAATTTGTTCAAAAAAGTAATTAAGGTACCCAAAATTGCAAAAAAATAATAAATTATGAACAAAACGTTGCCTACAATCAGGCGCTTTGCTAAATAATAATACCACGTAAGCCATGTGCCATTAAAGCCATACACCCCATTAGGTGAGTGAGAGTATAGTTTTATAGAAATAAATAGGTTATATGATGAAATACGAAAAATAATCAAGAAGATTAAAATACCGGAGGTCTTAGAATACTATCAAAACAGGTCATACAGTAAAAGTATTTTGGGATAGTCTTAATGGCTGACAGGCAAAAAAGCTCCTACTTCTAGGTAAGATGCAGGCAACACGGTGATCCCTAAAACAGGGTATCTAAGACCTTACCTTTGAAAATTAGCATCGGCAGAATGGAGGGCACGAGAATGATAGACATTATCGCTGTGAAAGCCAAGATTTCAGCCGGTTGAGACATGATATGCTACCAAAGTTCCAACTTGATGGGTAAGGAGAAGTTACAATGGAAAAAATGAGACATTTTGTCAAGGAGTCAACTATAGCAACGGCTTGCAAGGTTTAATATACTATATGTGACCTGGTGTATGAAAAGGGGGCTTAGGTGTCAAAAAAATCAATTTTATTTATTTATTTATTTTTTTCAATTATTTTTTATTTTTTTATTTTTATTTTTGTTTTGTTTGACACCTAAGCCCCCTTTTCGTAGACCAGGTCATCTATATATATTTTGAAAAAGTTCGAGAATTTGGAATTGGCGAAGTTTTGTAACGGTTATAGACAGTCTAAGCAGAATAGGAGGAAGACGAAGATGATGATGAGGAAGAAGTGGAAACAGTAAATATTGGTTATAGAAAATGTAACTTCTATACAAACTGTTTTATGGTTAATTGTCTTCTCTTCCCCATCACTTACTCTTTAACTGAAGCAAGAGCTTCAAAGAGTTGGATCAATATTGAAAAATTATGGGTTATACAATACAATGAAGGGATTGAAAGGGAGAAAATATTTTGTTGCTGCTTGGGTTTAATCATTCGCCTTAGAAACTAATAAAAATTGTAAAAATTTTAATTTTTATATGAATTTTGCTATCCATTTTGTTTCTGAAATAAATCTAGAACCTTAGAAGATTAATAAATCATTTAGTTTAACGAAAATTTAATTAAGCACTTGGCATTAAAATCAGCTGTAATTTGCATTTAGCGCTTCGTTTTTAAGACTAGATCCATTTTCTTTTTTTCCAATTGGAACCATGTGCTTGTATGGGGAAGCTTTTTAATTTGATGAGTTGTCTTTAGTAAATTTGGCTTGAGTTATTCCCTAAGCGAATAATAAAATTTCCGAAAAAAAAAAAATTTTTTCGGAAATAACCGTTTATATAAACTGAACAATACAAACTTAGTTTTTGTATGGAAAACTTTTTTATTTACTGAGATATCTTCACTAAATTTGGGATGGATTATTGTTTAAAGCAAAAATATAATCTCCAAAAAAGTTATTCAGTTCGGATTACTATAGCATATACATAGTTGCCATACAAACTGAACGATTCAAACCAAGTTTTCAATGGAAAACTTTTTCATTTACTGAGGTATCTTCACCAAATTTAGCATAAGCTACCTTATTTTATATAAAATTTTCAGATAATTACTTTTTTTTTACTATAAAAATGATCAAACTCACTGCATGCCCAACAGCGAAATACACTGGTGACTAATTGTTTGAGTCAGTGTAATATAAAATTTCAGAACCTTGACAGACTGCAGGGAGCTTCCTATCAGTAAAACATTGCGATTGTTATTATAACATTTGGTTGTTGTTATTGTCAGCATGCATACACATAATGATGACCTAATTTGCGAGTAGCCTTCGGCATTACAAACAACAAAATTGATATATTTTATTAAAAATATTTATTTTCGTGCATTTCTGGCACAGAACGATCCGTTTTTTGTGAAAAATCGACAAATTTGCGCACGCACGCACGCACACATACACACATTTACATGGTGGTAATAAAGCAACACAAACGCACGCGTGAGCGCAATCTGTTCGACGAAATGTGCAAACAAAACACAAAAAAAAAATAAAAAATAAAAAAAAACTTTCGCAAAAAATTATTGCAACGCCAAAGTGTAATTATGCGCTTACATATTTACATGTTTATTAATATGCATATGTGTGTAGATGTGTGCGCATGCACGTATGACAGCTGTAATAATAATAGCAACAACAACAAATCGCGCGACAACCACTAACAAAGCGGAAATTTCGTTTCTTATCAACAATGGGGCAGCAGCGGAGGGAAAGTGGAATAAAAGGAACACTTTTGATAGCGCAGTGCATGTATGTAACTGCATTTATTTACATATATATGCATATACATATATACATATATATAGTATGTATATAGATGCCAGTATTTCGCGAAAAGTTGCGCAAAACACTTGATGTTTGCTTGTAAGAATCGCCTCATTGTTAGGCCGCGCCTCAAAGCTGGTGCATGTGTGTATATATTCACATATTTATGTATGTGTGATTGTGTTTATTACAACAATGGCCGCGAAATTATCAAAAAGTGCGCTTTTTTGTTGAATTTTTTGCACTTTATTTGGCGTTACAGTTAGTTTCTTGTGAAATGTATACTAATAAACATTGTTGTAGTTGTTGTTTTTGTTGCTGTGAACGACATTCTTAGGTTACGTACCGTCCATATTTCCACTTAATCACGCCTTTTTAATATATTTTTTCATTTTTGTTAAATTTGCTTTACTTTTCTATTTGCCTTTGCAGTTCCAGCGCCAATCTAGTGAGCATTTGTGGGATTTTTTGCAAATTTGATGGCGAGTGAATGTGTACATATGTACATATGTATATGTGCAATGCAATTCTTGTTTGTTTCTATTTTTTCTTGATTTCCACTTAATAATTAGAACATCATGGTTTAGTAAGGCACTTGCTAAAGATTAGATTTGACGAAACCGCAATTGGAGGGGCTTTTTAGTGGCGGCACCCCTGGATGTGCAAGGAAATGGCACTTACAAATATTGAATTTGAAATGTTAGAACTCTTTGAATTAAAAAATATTTATTTTTGTTCAAATAAATATGATCGCATTTCACAAATGCTTTGGCTAAACTTTTCTTTGGTTTCAATTAAGTTAGTTTTAACTAAAATAATAGCAAGTAAATTCCATTTTGTATCGCAAAGGATCAAACTGGTCTAGGCGTGGTTTATTGGTCTACCAGATGAATCTAATCTAACTTTTACTAACTTTATATAATTCTGAGAAAAAGCATCGATATGTGACAGCGAATAAAACGTTGCCTACATTTAGGCTCTCATGTAGTAATTTAGCCAATACGCACACCTTTTCATACTACGAAGTTCTTAAATCACGCATAACGTAAAAGTGTTATTATCTTGGTAGTCGAAAAAGTCTTTAGTTTTTAGTATCTTCTTCTCTCCAACGCAGGATTACTCTTGTCAACAGGTGCTACTTCGGACTGAGTAGGCAATTGAAAAGTTTTTATTATCAATTGATAATAAATTGCAGTCGTTTATGTCCAGTGATACCCAATCCCATTGTGTCATACCAGTTCCGGACAATAAAATAGAATCAAAGGCGTTGCTTTGAAACAGTGGCATAATTTTTTTGAAATTTCTCATCTATGTGGCAACTTTTCTGCTTAATAACAAAGGCAATAATATGTACTTTTAAAAAAGAGGAAAATATAGGATTGTCGAGTTTTACACTTAACTGTAATTTAAAAAAATGTAAATAGCGTGCCTCGTGCTTAGTGACAAACTAATAGAATCGATAGCGAAATAGTTTCATTAATGAAAAATTTTGAATTTAAAAAGCATAAAAAGTAGTTATATTAACTTAATTAGATCTGTGGAATTAGTAATTGTATCAATTATGAGTTTATTTAAAAAAATGGGTCGAGCAAAACACTGTTCAGAGGAGGAAAGTTTGTGCGTCCAAAATTTGCAAAGAATAGGTCACGAGTCAAGGAAAATTGTAGACATATGAAATATGTCTCAAACGTTTTTGCTTGGTGCCTTAAAATTTCTGAAAAAGGTTGAAAAATAGGCCGACCACAAAAAAATTACTGCAGAAGTCGTACGAAATATTGCATGATTGCCGATGCGCGTACCGTTTAAGGCCTCTGCAGCCATTCAATAAGAATTATGTGCAAAAATTTCTTCAAGAACAGTAAGAAGACGACTTGTGGAGAAAAATTGCTTTGGCACATGGTCCCGAAAGGTGCCAATGCTGAAAAAATGGCATAGCTGCAATCGTATTTAGTTTGCAAAACGACACATTAATTAGGGCGGAGCTGAAAATTAAGAAAAAATGGTTCGACATTTTATGGTCTCAAAGCAAAATTAGTATGATAGGAAATGATATTTGCGCGTGAGTCCGACGTCCAAAAAACAAAGAAATGTGCGTCCGCTACACGACTAGGTCCTTCAAACCCCGTGGCGGCAATATAATGGTTTAGTATTGTTTCTCATATTGTGTTCCGGGACGTATATTTTGGATACAAGAAAACATAAACCGCCATATATACGTTAAGGTTTTAGATAAGGTCATAATCCCAAATGCTGAGTGGAATTCGCCCTACATTTTGGCAATTCAAGCAAGAGAGCGACCCGAAACATACTTCGGGTCTTGCAAAAAATAGTTTTCAGATCTTGGTGCTAGCGTTAAAGCTTGGCCAGAGTAATTAGCAGATCTGAATCTCATCAAAAAATTACGGAAAATTGTTAAGGAAAATATTGCAACTCTTAAACCGAAAAATAAGGCAGAATTCTGAAAGAAGGTACAAAGGTCTGGTATTCTCCTCCATAGAATACTTTCGGTAGCCTAATTAGGTCTATGCCTAGAAGATGTGCATCGGTATTAGACGATTAAGAATACACTACAAGGTACTACCAATTTTTTTATTAGTTCCCCTAAAAAAATATTTTTTTTAATGTAAAAGATTTTGATTCTATTTTTTTGTCCATCGAATTTTTGAAATATATTCTTTACCTTAGTTTTTGTAACATTTATGAATCGTTTTTTTCCAATATTTTTACTGCTGCCAATGGCACTTGATATGAAGTACACAATAAAAATATAACTTAGTTCAATTTAAATCAAATTCATAATTTTTTTGAGAACGGAAAATTAGTACTATTTTATTGTCCATAACTGTACATAGTGTTGGAAAGTTGAGAAATATAGGTTCATTTAACAAAAAAAAAATTAAACTCAGGGAAATTGAAAAAAAATTACAGCTGTTCAAAAATGAGTGAAAATAATGAAGAAATTCGCCATAGTTTGAAATTTTTGTATAAAAAAGGCAAGAATGAAGACGATGCTGTGTAAGTTCGTCTAGCACAACAATACTTCGCTCGCTTCCGTTCTGGATATTTCGAAATTTCGACTTACACTGATGAAAATTTTACACTGATTACTTATTATTATAAACATAAAAAAATTTGGAGTTTGATTAGAAATACGAAAAGACTTTTTCGACTACCATATATTTAAAAAACGTTATACACCAGCGGTGTAATAGAAAAAGTTTAATAATGCCCACATATTTTTACTTTTTAATAACTATTTAGTCTTGTTATTAGGAATATTTTTCAATATGCATAATTTCCAAATATGAAAGCAATTAATTTGAAGGCTTCAAAAGAAAGAAGTGGTTTGATCAAATACCTAAAACCCAGTTTTTTTGCCATACAACTTAATGGTATATAGAGATATAGTGTTGTTGGAAAGAGCCTTGGAATTTTAATATTTGTTTATATTATTAAAAAAAAAGTTTATAAAATATTCTTCGTAAATTGATTTAATTTTTGTGTACTGCTCAAATTTCACTGTTACATCAAAACAATCGATTATAAATATTTTTTTATCTCAGCTATAAATCATTTGCTGCTTAAATCTTATAGAGATATGTGTAATATAATTACGATGATTTACTATGCGCTTAGAGACACCCTTTATTGCCGCTGTGTGACATTTATTGCAATTTCAATGAGGAAAATCACGCTTCTGACAGACTGAAGCCGTTATTCTATTACATATTTATGTATGTATATTTACGTTTACCTATTCAATACTGGAGTCAACTAGAGAACCTCAAGAATTTATGGAATATTATTTGTGTATATACATATGTATGTGATCGAAAGAAGTAAGCAAATCTATTTTTATAGCCTGTGCTGGGTATATTAGGAAATCGGAAACCTTTTAAAATCTGTATATAAATGATGAAATATGAGGCGTGACAAGCTGAGTAGATTTTCCACGTTTGTCTCTCTGTCGGTAGATACGTGAACTACTTGTAGTGCCTCAATTTTTGAGATATCGATATGGAAATTTTTACAACTGTTTGTCTCACCAAGAAACTGGTCATTTGTCAGAACTGACGATTTCGGACCACCATAGCATGTAGTAGCTGTAGCTGTCACCCAAACTGAACGATCGGCTTCTAGTGCTTGTGGGGAAAACCTTTTAATTTGCGGAGATATCTTCACAAAATTTGACAAGAATTATTATCTAAGAGAAACATGGCGTTTTTGAAGACATTTTTTAAATCGGCTGACTATAGCATATAGCTGCCATACAAATTGAACAATCGGAATCAAGTCTTTGTATGGAAAAGTTTTTCATTTGACGAGATATTTTGAAGAAATTTGGCATGTGATATTAGCTAAGGCAACAATGCAATTTCTGCAGAAATTTTTCAAATCGAGTGACTATAGCATATAGCTGCCATTAAACTGAACGATCCAAATCAAGTCTTTGTATGGAAAAGTTTTTTATTTGGCGAGATATCGATAAGAAACTTCACCTGCATTATTATCTGTGGCAATGGTGTAATCTCGAAAGAAATTATTTCAATCGGATCACTATAGCATATAGCTGCCATACAAACTGAAAGATCTAAATCAAGTTTTTGTATGCAAACTCTATTATTTTTGAAGGGTATTATTGCTTCGTTGCAACCAAAGTTAACGCTTTTTTTCTTGTTTTACAATAATTTGATTTCCAATAGCAAAAGTATTTTCTAACCTCAAAATCTCTTCTACCGCTGCGTAAGTGTGATCGTTGTCATTAAAAAATTGCTTCGCGTCTTAATATTCAAATATTTTAATTGCCTTGCAATTATGTCTGTTCTGCGTAAGTACTAATTTAGCTTGTTGTTGCTATTGTTGGGCGCTGTAAATATCTTCCGACAGACTGCAGCTTCCACCAGACGCGCTGTCACAAAGACTGCAGCGCGTATCGCCTTTATTGACGCTGCATTGGATATACATACATATCAATGAGATATTCATTTAGCCATTTATATTTATGTGTATATAATATATATATATTTGTATATGTGCGCATTGGTGTCACACAACGCTTGCATATGACTTATGCCTTTGTCAGTTTCTTGAACTTGTGTCCTTACGCCGCGCAAATGTTTACCGATCGTTCGCTGTATTCGTTCACGCAATACAACACGACGACAGTCACCGAACTGATACGAGCTACGCGGCTTGCTGTTCATCTCATGCTACTTAAGTTGCTATTATTGTTGTGTTGCTGCAGCTGCACTCGTCGGCTCTGCTGTCCCTTCGTTGCGATCACTGCGCTTGGATTGTAATGCGTTGAGTTGCGTTGCGTCGCGCTGTGACGTTGACCGTACGCGTTACCTTCACCTCCATTTTAACCTCCGTCAGCTGACCGGCTGATCGCAGCAGCAGCAGCCGTAGCAACACCAACAACAAGTGCTGCGGTGCATTGTTTGCATGTTTACATATGCACTTCTGTGCGTGTATGTGTGTGTGTGCAAGCGGAGGCTAACTTGAAGTATGCATGTTTACTTAAATAATCGTAAATTTGTTTCGATGTTTTATTGTGTTTGTTTTTTTCAGTTTTTTTTTCTCATTGATTTTTGCTGGTTTTTGTTGGTGTTGGCCACTATTCGGCACTGTGCATAATTGTTAATATTTACGCTGATCTTTCGTTTGGTTTTTAGTTTATTTTACTTTTTTTTAGATTTTGCGCACCTTGTTCTGCCTTGGCAGCCGTTCGGTGTATTGACGTTCCCACTTTTGATCTCTGGCCATTTTGAAGGCCAATGTCATTGGGTTGTTTCACTCATTCACTTGAAAAATCACAGATGATCATACATTATACATACATACATATGTATGTATATTAGAACGGGCTGATTTACAGGGCACAAGAAAATGGATAAATCGCGCTTTCGGAAATTGTTCTACGATTCATTCTGAATAACTTTGTCTAAGAGACTGTTTGTCTAAAACCGATTTCAAAGCAGCGATTTTAAGGCGAATTTTTTTGGATCGTAAAAATTGGTTCATCCGTTTTTGAGATATGTATCTGAATGAAATTTAATATGTAGGTGTATTTTGGTATTCTGTTGATCTTTTGTCGGAATTTTTCAGAACGGACAACTATAACACACATCAAATTTTTAAACTTCGCCTTAAAATTCGTTAGCTTGGAACCGGTTTTAGAGTCATTTTCCCTTGTTAAAAGTTGTTTGGAATGATCCGTAGAATATTTTCCGTATACGCGGTTTTATAGATCCGCTCTAATGCATATATGTATATGTACATATATGATGAGCTCATACGATGAATCCTAAGAGACCAATTGCTATTATAGCATAAATTATTCCTAAAGATCCGAATCAACTTTTTCTTCTCTCTCTTTTTGTGCCTCGGTGGGTCTATTTAACTTATTCTTTATTTTGTAAAATTTAATTTTGTGGTTCTCGTGAAGTTTGAGCCACATTAAGTCAACGAGAATGTTTTTTTTTTTTAGCATTTTTTTTTTCGAAGCCAAAATTTGTTTTCCGATTTTAATATAAAAAAATTTATAAACTAATTTAATTTTAGTTGAAAATTTTTATTTTCTGTGAACGTGTGTGTTTATCACGAGGAAACTTTTGTTTCCCGAACGAAAGTAACCGAGTGATACTATAAAATAAATTTTTAGTTCGTCGACAGCTTGTTCAACCCCGACATTCGTTGAATAACGACAATTACTTCGAAATTTTTGAAGTAATTGAGTTCGGAAATAATCGTGTTGGCTCTCTTTAACAGAAAAAAGAACAATTTACAAACTAACCCATTGAAACAATGAAACACAATTTTTTTGATGTTTTAACTATTAAGCTTTTTGCCGCTAAGCTTAGAGAGTATACTAAAATACATACATTTGTTGTAAAAATAACATCAAATAGGAGCTGCAAAAAAGAGAAGTGCCATGAAACACAAACAAAAGTTATCGGTCACATAACTGCTTCCTGGAATTGGCTTTTTCGGTACCTTTCTTGATTCTATGGAACACATATCCGTTGCGTAGACCGCACCATCATTCAAGTAAGATCATAAGAACGATTCCACGATTAGTCTTATGATTACTATGCCTGTCTAAACTTCAACTGAACTAATTTTAGAGTTGATAATAATGATTTTTTTTTGGAAACAAGCCAGAAATTATATTTTTTAACAATCGTGCAATTTTCATAAGTGTGGCCCACCTCTTCTAGGCCATTTAAACAGCACGTATTAATTTGTTTATATTTTTAAGGGGGTATCTACTCAAGAATTTTGAAAAATTCGATTTTTTCTCATATATTTAAAGTTTAGACCCCTAAGAACATATTCTCCAAAGGATTTTTAAAAATTAAAATAATTCTAAGAGCAACAATTACTTTAGTGTCGCAGTATCTAGCCCGGTTCGGCCGTATCGAATTTTTTAAATGCGTTTTTCTCGAAACTACTTTTTCCTCACGGTACCGGCATTATGTCAAGTTCTATACAACCGATTTACTTGAAATTTTGTGTAAACCTTCTCTATATAATCCTTTATCGTTCCTACCAGCATCGTGTCAAATTTTTTGTTTTTAATATTTTAAAAAAATTCAGAAATTTCAAACAAAAAGCGTAAAAAATTTTTTTATTTTCAGGCAGTCGCGATTTTTCAAAAGATTTTTTTTCGTGTTCCCTAGTTTCTAGAAAATGTTTAACAAAACGTAAAATTGATATTGGAAGTTTTTGGAAAAGAGAAATTAATTTTAGTTTTGGCTGAATTAGGTCCGAAGGCACCAGAAAAACAAGTCGAGTGCTTTCTAATACTAGAAAACAACTCAAAGTGTTTAGAGTAGCCTTCAATTTCGCATGGCAGTCAGAAGCTACATACATATTTATTGAGATAGCTCTGTATCTCGTTTTCTTCCAAAATTTTTTATTATTTGACCACCGTTAAGACTTATAACGTTGTTATAGACTTGTAACGTTATTGCATGGATGTTATTTGATCAGCAGTTGGTTAAGACACCAACAAATAAGTAGAGCTGAAAGATTTTGTAGGTGTTATGTTCACTTTAATAGTGGGATATTTAATTTACTCTCACCGAAGAAATTTGTGTAATACTTGTATCTAGTCTACTATTTTTTTTTCTCATTGAAAAATCAGTTTTTCAGTTGAGTCCCATTTCCAACTTAATGACTTCCTCAAAAAACAAAATTGTAGCTATTGAGGTGAGTCAAATCCTCGTGTGATTCAGGACACATAACTGCACCCAAAAAATGGACTGTTTAGTGTGGTATTGGCCCTTATTTCATACGAAATGAGCCCGTATTTTAACACGATGTTTACCGACCTTTTTTCCTGGAATTCAATGAAATCGGACGATCGATCTCTCTTTCCAATAATACGATTCGCGGTCTCTTTTTTCTCGTCTAAAGATGGACACTTTGCTTGCAAAATTTTGAGAAATGGCCCACTCGAATTGCCACCAAGATCATGCGATTTAAAACCTCTAGATTATTTTCTCTGCAGGAATGTCACATCAAAGGCTTACGCCAATCAATCAGCAACGCTTAAGGAGCTTGCAGGCTTCATTCGTACTGTAGGCGAAACTTGTCGGAAACGTGTAGAGTATGCAAGCGGGGCTGTGGTGGTCATTTGTTCGACATTTTGTTCAAAACCAAAATTGCTTAAATGTATCTGCGTAGCAAAAAACCAAAAAAAAGCAGGGCTCATTTACCCTAAATTTGAGTGTTTTAATGCATTTTAATACTATGCCGTTCTGGCTGGTAGACTCTTTAGAACCTTGATCGTTTCAAACACGGTAGGACTATTATATTTTAATTTGGAAAAATGTGATCTTATGAATGTTAGGTAATACATCATAATCTAAGTAAGATATGAGAAAGCGGATCTTAAAAAAATACGATTCATTACAACATATTATAAATATTTGAAGCCTTTGCTATTAGATATGGTAACGGGTGGGCCATCTAACGTTTTAAATTTGAATTATCTATATTTCTACATTGGAAACCTCAAATACCATTCGGAAAGCGACAGATATTCAGTAAAAAGTCTAAAATTTACGAAATGGTTCGCTATCCACTAGAAGAAAACTGGGAAATATTGAAAAAAAAAACCCAAGATAGTCAATTTGACCGAAACATCAACTTTTCGAGCGAGTCTCATTTTCACCTCGATGGTTACGTTAACAAGCAGAATTATCGCATTTGGGGCACAGAAAACCCGCACGTAATCGTCGAGAAGCCAATTCACCCAGCACGAATCACTGTATGGTGCGGATTTGGTCTGATGGAATCATCGGCCCATTTTTCTTCGAAAATGAAGAAGCAAGCGCCGTAACCATCAATGGTCAGCGATATCGCGCATTGTTAACCTAATTTTTCTTCAAGCAAATTGGAGAGGAAGACTTGGACAACACTTGGTTCCAGCAGAACGGCGCTACGTGCCATATAGCAAACGCTACACTCAATCTTTTACGCCCTATCTTCGAAAATCGCATAATCAGCAAAGGAGGTGATGTGTATTGGCCTCCCAGAAGCTGCGATTTAACGCCGTTGAACTATTTTCTGTGGGGAGCTGTTAAAGATAAATGTTACGCCAACCATCCAGAAACAATTCAAGATCTAAAGTACGAGATTCAAGCTGCTGAAGCTGCCATAAGGCCTAAAACCATCGAGAAAGTACTCCAAAATTGGGTGGATAGGATAAGCTACTGTAAACCCAGCCGTGGTGGACATTTGTCCGAAATTGTTTTCCTTAAACAAATTTCATAAAACAATCTTTTAAATAAATCTTAGACCCTTGAAAAGTATCAAGCTGCTTTTTTTATTTATTTTTTAAATTTAAAATCTTATATGGCCCAGCCTTTATAATCAAGTTATACACAAAATTAAAATTTCGTTTTAATAGCAGTTATTTTTATTTTATACCGTTTTCTTGTTCTGCTGTGGCCTTAGGAAATGTTGTTTTATGTTATTTTGTATTTTAGGTGACAAGATGCTTTTGAAAAATATTTATATATATATATGGTATGTACATTCATATTTATACAGAAATATATATATATGTTTAATGTACATAATAAATTTTTATAGAATATATACATACTTATGTATGTATATGAGAATGTTGTCACATATTCGCCGTTGTCAAACAATTGCTTATATTCTTAAACATAAATAAACATATGTATATATGTACATGTGTAATTATATAGTATATCTGTATATGCGTGTAGCTATTTAAAATGTTCATAGTCAAGGCAGCACACAAGTTTCATATATACAATTATATACGAGTATATGTACCAAAATATATATAGATATGCGCCATAATAGTAAAAAAAATGGAAATATATGCACTTATACATACATATGTATCAATATTGCTCAAAAAAATACTATGTATTGAACAAATAATGTGTATTGGCATGAATTTTATTGTTAATGAATGGACGCAACGGATTTTCGGTTCATTTCGCAAATTATTAAGTAAATACATAGACACGTAGCTACACACATACATATGTATGTAAGTATTTTTCAATATATACACGTTATATAAATGCAAAAATGACATGATGTGCACCTTGCACGCATAAATGCAAATACATATGTATGTTTAACGGTATATTGGCTGCGGTAAATACGTCTGCACACACAGCCAAGCGGATTTCGGTGGATTTGGCAATGCGGTGGCAGGCTTATTAATGCTATTTTCATGTTTTATGTGTTAATTTTTATTGTTGTAGTTGTATACGTAAGTGAGCATAAATACATGTGTATTTGTATGCTACGCCTATGTGGCGCTTATGTAAATTATATTTTCAATTATAAGCGTTGTCTGGGTGCAGGGCTATAGAAAATCAACGCTTTTATTTTGTGTTTTTTTATTTAAAAATTGCATTTCATGTTTTTTATTGCATTTTTTTGTTGTTTTCAACAAAAATAAACATATTTATAATGCTGCTGCACCGCTGGCGTTCGCCTGGCAACCCTGCTTGTTTGCGGTAGTGGCAGTTGATAATTTTCAATTGTTCGCAATGTGTTGTGTTTTATTGTTGTTATGCTGGTTGGTAGCCAAAATTGTTGCTGATGAGGTGTTAAATGCGAATATGCAGATAAATTCGGATTTTTTCGTATCCAAACTTACACATAAATGTATAAAATGTATATATGTATATATGTACATATGTATATAATTTTTTATCACATAAGAGGCGCTTGAAAAACGCATAACGCATGCAAGCCCGGTTTATTTTTGGGCTGTGACAGCTTCGGGTTATCTGCTTTTGTACTCAATTGCAAATTTTTATGCACAATACAATAACAATTAATAGTGTTGCTGCTGCTTCCGTGGCAATAATTATGCTGTCTGTTGTTTCTGTACCTACGAGTATATAGTATTTATACACGTACATACATATATTTATAGTCTGTAGTTGCTATTATGTTATTTAAATTGCTCACCAGCAAGCTATTTTCGCCAACAGCGTAAACTCGTCGCTGGAGGAGTTATATTAATTTGGGAATTTAAAAAAAAAAATATGTTTTTTTCATACATATGAAAATATTCTCCAAAAATCTGAATTTTATTCGAGAAATAATTTCGAAAATTTTCGCGTTTATTTAACATTTTTTAACTTAGAGTTATCGGCGCCCAAAATTTCAAGCGCGTTCATGAAACGCTAATTTTAGCTTGGCTGGAGCGCTTGAAATGTAACTTTCTAAAAGATACTTGTCTGGTAATGATAAAAGGAAAACGTTTTTTGAAAATAATTTGAATTTTTTAAGCCACTCAGTTAGAAGAACGACTTTTTTGGGAAGCGAAATTTTAACAAATCCAGAATTCTGACTAGTATTACGATCATTAAATGTACTCCCTTATAATAATAATTTTTTTTTTTTTTGGTTTTTGAATTTGTGATGGTTTAAAAAACAGTTGTTGTTATTGTTGTTGTTATAGCGGCAGAATTCGGCCGAGTTGACAGTCCTTGGCCGGATAAAAATCCGAGTACGTTCCGGTTACGTAGACCCGACTGTCGTGGGAAAGGGCTTAAAAACAGACGACCTTATCGCTAGACACATTTTTTCGGAGTTTCTCCTTGAGATCGGCTACGGACTCATGGAAATTTAAAATTAAAAAAAAAAAAAATAGTCGCCTATTATTAACCATTATTAAATTCTGTAAAAATATATTTTTTATTTATTTCTTCTACAATATAAAACGCGTCTTCAAAAAATTTTCAAAAAACGAGTACTTCATGGCTTCTTAAAAATTCCAAGGCATTGCATCCTTTAATTGGAGCCGCATCCTTAAAACTAAGTAGATTAAGTTCTCTATAATATTTATGTCGCATATTCAGTCTTGCTGTTTGTTATGAGTGATGGATGCACCTTTGAGACATTCTTCATTAAAAAAATATTTGAAAAACCATGCTTTAGTAGAGCTTTGGTTTGTAGCATCTCTGAGGTATCAACAATTTCTGTGTTTAACCCTCTCTATTACAAGCAATTTTCGTATGAAGCCAGAAGATAGATCTCTGTACACGCAATATAATCCATCTATATAGATCCCCACAAACCAAAAACATCCTCACAGATCGTTAATGTTACTCTGTTCATACTTTATTGCTAGTTTATTGCCCATGCCGGTTGTCTTATATACAGTTCATGAGTAATTTAGAAAATATTTTCAAAAACGTTCAAAATGTTGGAAAAGGTCTCAGGTGATAATTGTTTGTGTTTTTGATTGGTACAAATTACGCATAGAGGGTCGAGAACGCGTTGACAATGAACTACGTCCAAGACGGCCATTACCATCAACTGATGATCAACACGTCAATAAAATAAAGGAATTGGCACTTGAGAATCGATGATGAACAGTCAGAGATCTTACTACCATCGTTGGAATATCGGAAGAATCACTGAAAATCATTTTGAAACTTCATTTGGGCCTAAGAAAAGTAAACGCACGATTGATTCCAAAATCACTAAGCTTACGATACAGAAACAGAAGCTTAGTCGGTCAAATATCTCGGCAAAGGTGAGCCGAAACCGAAAAAAACATTAACGTTTGAGCAGATCAAAAATCAGGGTCATAGTTTTCATCGATGGTCAAGATGTGGGGCACTTCTAATTTTTACCGACCAAGCTGCCAACAAAGAATACTATTTGAGTGTTATGCGTCGTTTGTGCGAAGTTATTCGTAAGAAGAGTCCAGAATTATGGGCCGACTCTTTGTTTTTGGTACCACGATAATGCACTGTTGCATTGATTCTTCGTGAATTTTGCGTCAGATTTTCAAACAATATAACCGTATTCGCCTAATTTAGCTTCATATGACTTCTGGCTATTCAGCAAACTCAAACTGTCGCTTCGAGGAAACCGTTTTGAGTCAATTGGAGACATTAAGCATGAATCGCTACGCCCATTGAATGTTATTCCAGTAATTGACTTAAACGACTGATTCGAAGATTGAAAAAAAAAAAAAAAAACGTTGGGACAAGTGTATTGGGCACAAGGGGTGTTAATTAGAGGGCGGACCTAGACTTTGAAGATCAAATTAAGAATTTTAAAATTATGAAAAAGACATTCTATTTTTTTGCTTATAGAAGTATTTTCAGAAAAAAGGGTCCAAATTTAATCCAAATTTGAAGGAATTGACGCCAAAAATTGTGTTTGTGTGGTAAATGTTTAGTTTGCAGAGTCAATTTTGGGTATTGCTTATTGAGCGGGTCACGCCACTATATCTGCACTCAGTGACAGATAGAAGGTTGGTATTGGAGACAATTGCCTCCGAGTCCGGAGTTTGCAGCGTGGTGCTTGGATGGACTCGGAGCTCTTCAACCACTTTTTAACAATATTTTTCTCCAACAAGTGATGGATCAGCGAGCAAATATACTTTATTCCTACTCAGGTCTCGATTTTATCTCAACGGTCTATCTGGACTATATCTTAGAAGTCTTTATATGTTTATAAGATCGTTAAATAAAATGGAAAGAGTTTCCAATATATAGATCATGTTTAAAACTATTGGTCTTTCGGCGTAATATTTATGAAAAATATTTTAACTCGGATTGAGGATATTAGAAATATCGAGACTAATTTTCAATGCTTCAAAAAATGCTGTACTGTAATTCCTTCAAGAATAACAGTAACCACTTTAACCGAGAAACCATTACTTGTGTCAAATATTAGAAGTGAGAGCTTTGAAAGAGCTGGAAGTGCTGACATACTGGACTCGATACTGATTAAAAGACACATAAACATTTAACATCGGTATCTTTTCGATTCAGTATAGATATCAAGACTGGTGTCCTAATATTATTTGTAACGGTGAGAAGAAGGGATATTTTTAAAAGGAGCAATGGATTAATGATGAAGTCGTTATTAGTTTACAGTAACTGTAAGTTTAAAAGAATAATCAATCTCGCTTAAATAGCCGACTTGTGCAATAGAACATACACTTTCTTACAGTTAAGTAGAGTAGCGCAGTAAAGAGATCTTATTTTTATTG
Source organism: Bactrocera correcta (assembly GCA_027475135.1). Lineage (NCBI taxonomy): Eukaryota > Metazoa > Arthropoda > Insecta > Diptera > Tephritidae > Bactrocera > Bactrocera correcta. Next base: position 78,132,291 of record CM050326.1, read on the forward strand.
TTGTTTCAAATTACACAACCAAAATTTTTTCTCTCTTCAATTTCATGAATCCCAAAGTTTAAACGTACCGCTTTTAAACCTCTTTCGACAAATATTACATAAGTAAATAAGCTCGCTTGAAAATTTCACATTTAAGGAATAATATTTACTTTAAAGTGTTACAATTACATGTGTTTTCATATATATATGTGTATATGTATATATATATATATTTATGAGCAAACAAAAACAAGTATATGGCTGGTTGCGTTATTCATATGCTTTCATGTATATAATATGCGGGCAAGTACATAATACGTATATACGAAAGTATATAATTTTCACATGTGGTATATGAAACTATATACCCAATTTATGTACATACATATATAATGTTGCATGTTTTAAATACTTTTTTTATTGTGAAAAATCTGCTTATGTATTAACGCAATAATTTATGTATATATACATATATTAACATGTATGTGTGTGTATTTGTAAAAATTTACCAATTCTTCCATGGGCCAAACGCGTAGGTATTGCTTAATTAAGCGCCGTATTATAGTGATTGTTGTTGCCGCTGTCGCTGCTGCTGCTTGTCGGTGATGCGTTGTTGGTAGGCGTTGGAGGGGCGCTGGAAAGCTTGCGGCCACTGCAGTTGTCGTCGGCTGTTGTCTGCTGCCTGCTGTCCGTCCGCTGCTGCTGCTATTTACAACAACTGTTTTGTTATTGCTATTGTTGTTGATTTTTGTTTTATATATTATATATATATGTATGTATATATATGTACGTGTATATAACTGTTTCATATGCAAAAACGTCGATTTATTTTAAAATAATTCAAAAGCAAAACGGAAATTTACTTTTTTAACTATCTGGCAAGTGTGTTTGTTGGCTGCACGCTTGTTGTTGTTGTTGTTGTTGGATATGCTTTCTTGCAAACTTATTTGTCGCTTTATATCGCCTACTTGCTGCAAATTCGACGCGTTGCATGCCACACACGCTTATGTTGGCGGCATATGTGTCTTCAGTTGTTGTTGTTTTTTGTGAATTTGGTTTAATTTCTTTTTTATATAATATTTTGTTAATTTTTGTATTATTCTCTCTTAGATTGCACTTTATGTTTGACTACATATATGTATATTTGTGTCTTTGTAAAATTCTAAAAACTCATTTTCATTTGCCAACTTATTTGTTTTTGTAATTTTTTATTTTAATTTTTAAATTTTTATAAATTATTTTAATATTTTTTGTTTGTATATATATTTTTTTTTAATATATATCTTTAAGTTGTTTATTATTCTTGTATACTTTTTTCAACTCAACAAAAATATATGTATGTGTGTGTGTATTTTTTTTTTCAACAAAAATGTTTAGTTTTCAAAAAACCTGCGAATAAGCGAAATTTTAGTGAATTTATTTTGGGGTACACAGTTTTCGGGCATAACAAAAGAATTTATCTTGGCCTATAGGCGGTCAACAAATTAAAATCAAGCGTTTTGTTTGTCGAATTGACACGCATTTTCCAAATCGTACGTCGCGCAACGCGTGAAAATTATGCGTCCGCTGCGCGTTGTGGGCGTCGGGGCGCGTTTTGCACCTGCTTGGAGGTCTTTGCTATATATGCGTAGATTTTTAGTTACACTTTAGGCGCGTTTTTGTGAAATGTGTCGCCTTTTGTGTTTCCGCACACCGAAAAAAGCACCAAATCAGCACGTTGACGCATAGCGAAACAAAAAAAAAAAAACAAATTTCGGCATAATAATTAAGCAGAAACTTTGTGTAGGCTTGCTTAATTTATACTAAATTATTGCTGAGCATTGCAGTTAGTTGAATTTATTTTATACTTTCTTTATTGACACGATTTTCTCATGCACAGTTTTATTTTTGTTGTTGTTTTTTAATATACGTTATTGGTGAAAAATATTTGTGTGTGAAATTTGCGAAATTCAGGCATCGTTGGTGATAAATTTGATCAAAAAATATGTTTGATTTGATTTCATAATTTTTGATTTTAGAAAAAAAAAATTTGAACTGTTTTGATAAAAAAAAATATGAAAGGAACGCGCGAAACTTCAGAATTCATGCGCAATAAATATGGACAAAAAATTTTTTTAGTGATTTCGTTTCATAGTTTTCATTTTTGCCAAATATGCATGAAGTGATTTCATTTCATAATTTTTGATTTTAGAGAAAAGGAGCTTCAACGCTTTTGATACAAAAATTTTATGGGTAGAACCCGCGAAACTTCTTAATTCATGCTTTATTGGTGATAAATATCGCTTAAATTACTTAGACGTGATATCATTTCATATTTTTCGGTACTAGAAATTATTATTAGTAGCAAATTCATATTTTGGAGAGAAATTTCATTTCTCTGAAACTTTCCAATACATGCTTCGCTGCTAATAAATTTTTATTTGAAAAAATATGATTGATAAAAAAATTAATAAATAACTGAAATTCACCTTGCAATTAGCATACTGCCAAATATCGATTTTTAGTGATTTAATTTCATGTTTTTTTTTTCGATTTTAAAAATATTGCCAAATATCGCTTTTTAGTGATTTAATTTCATAGTTTTCGATTTTACGAAATATTGGAAAAAATTATTTTGAGTGATTTCATTTCATAATTTTCGACTACAAAAATTATTGCCAAAATTATTTTTATTGATTTCATTTCATAATTTTCGATTTAAAAAAAATATTCCCAGATATCGATATTCAGTGATTTAATTTCATAATTTTCGATATTAAAAAATATTGTCAAATATCGAGTTTCAGTGATAAAATTTCATAATTTTCGAATTTACAAAATATTGGAAAAAATTATTTTGAGTGATTTCATTATATTCGATTTAAAAAAAATATTTCCAAAAAATTATTTTGAGTGATTTCAATTCACAATTTTCGATTTAAAAATAAATTAGCAAATATCGATTATCAGTAACAAAATTTCGTAACTCAATTTTAAAAAATATTAGCAAAAAATTATTTTGAGTGATTTTATTTCATTATTTTCGATTTTAAAAATATTGCCAAATATCGATTTTTAGTGATTTAATTTCATGTTTTTTTTCGATTTTAAAAATATTGCCAAATATCGATTTTTAGTGATTTAATTTCATATTTTTCGATTTTAAGAAATATTGGAAACATTATTATTTTGAGTAATTTCATTTCATAATTTTCGATTAAAAAACAAAATATTCCCAGATAACGATATTCAGTGATTTAGTTTCATAATTTTCGATTTTAAAAAATGTTGCCAAATATGGATTTTCAGTGATTTAATTTCATATTTTTCGTTTTAAAAAGTATTTTCAATGATTTAATTTTAATATTTTCGATTTAAACAAATATTTTGAAAAAAATACTTTGAGTGATTTAAATTCACGATTTTCGATTTAAAAAATATTTTCAGTGATTCAATTTCATAATTTTCGATTAAAAAAAAATATTTTCAAAAAATTATTTTGAGTGATTTCAATTCATGATTTTCGATTTAAAAATAAATTACCAAATATCGATTCTCAGTAACTAAATTTCATAATTCTCAATTTTAAAAAATATTAGCAAAAAATTATTTTGAGTGATTTTATTTCATTATTTTCAATTTTATTAAATATTGCCATTTCATGATTATTGTTAATTTGTTCAACAAAATTGTGTTTGAAATTCGCTCTGAGACTCTCCGATTCACGCGTCATTGGTGTTTAGTCATAAATGATTTTATTTAACAATTTTTGGTTTAAAAATACATCACCACCAAAAGTACCATAAAGCCGACCAGTGATAAGCAAAATTTCATGGAAAAATGTTTGGATAAAACAAGAAGTAATTACCGCTGGACCACAGACCGAGCGAGGGAGATGTAGCCAAGCAAATGAGAAAGAAAATAAATCAAAACAAACGCTCAAAAGGGACGACAAATATGACTAAGAAAAAGTAAAAAAAAATCGCAAACAAAAAATCAACCACACCAGAAAAGGAAGAAACAGCAAAACTAGCGAAGAAAAAATGTCAAAATGTTGCAACGAAAAATTTGGTGAAGAAAAAATTCATTACAAATGGAAATAAGTTGCCAAAAGTAAATTGTAATTTGCGTGCCCGAAAAGACAAGAGAAAGAAATGACTGCTGCAAAATGGACAGGCGAAAACGAGCACTAAAAAAAATATGCTAAAAGTGAGTGCAAAAACGAACGCAACAAAAAATTGTAGCAAGGAAAGTAGTGTGGAGACTGACGGAAATTGAAAAACTGAAAAAATAACGATATCAAAAAATGCAACAAAATTAAAATAAACTAAAAATAAATGCAGACAAGAAAATGCAAAAACAAGTAAAACAAAAAACCCAGCAAAAAAGTAAAAAAATTCGCTCATTAACCGCCGTCGCCATTTCTACTATTTCTCGCACTACTTTGTTGTAATACTACCGACAAACTGCGATTTTTCCACAAAAAAATTAAACTAAAGAAAATGAAAAAATTCAGGGAAGATGCAAATAAGCGAACGAGTACCGCCGGCTAGCCGTGTCCAGCGCGAGAGGTGGCAGCGCCAAGGTGCGCCGTGTGGCATTGTGATTTTTTCTCGGGCATTCACAGTCGGAGGGTTTAGTTGCGTGTCTGTGTGTGAGCTGAGTTAGCAAATGTTTCGTCTGGCTGCTGCGGGTGGCAGTTGGGGTCAAGCCGAAATGAAAACTGACAAAAATTCGTTGTCTACGCGCTGCTGCTTAGCAGTTTTCATTTTTCGCCAGCTACTTTTTTTGTGGCTTGATAAAGTGGGAAAGCACACGGTTTTTTTTTGCCGAGCATTAACAATGCGCTTTAAATTCGGAGTACTCGAATATAGCGAAAACTACAGTTACTCTTAGTTGAAATGGTTTATGGCCAACATTTTGGCAATGCCGCGTTAATTGAAAAGTTGTGTGGGGAATTTTGGCACTTTGTTGTTGCCGCTGAGACATGGTTGCAATTTGAAATTGTATAGTATTTTTTTGAGATTATTTGGAGCCGGAAATTATTTTTTTATTATTTTTATTTTTCTATTATTCATGCTTTTTTGTTTATTATTATTATTATTGGTATTGTTGTTGCTTATTATAATATTTATTTAAAATTTATTGACTACCTTTTACATAAAGTTGTGAACCAACATACGCTGTATTGAAGTATTTATAGTTATTAGTGGCACTATGCGGAAAAAAATTTTTAATTCTTAAGGATTTAATTTCAGTTAATTCCTCTGGTTTGATGCATGTACTTCTGAGCTATTTTATATATTATTATTATACTCTTTCGATTTTCGAACTTCCGCGTGACTTTGTACCGCATATATCGGTCAATATGGGAGTTATCTCAATGAATATAAGATATCTTTGTGCCTAAAATAGATAGATCTGAGCGAATCTTGGCCCATCCCTTACATATATAACTAATAACAGGATTTTCGAACTATCGAGTGACCTTACTCTATATGGTTGGAGTTGGTCATTAATTTGTTCCAGTTTATTTTATATTTTGTTTTTATTTTTTTATATTGCTGTATTAATTTTTGGTGTTTGTTTTACGCATTTTTTTATAGAATTTAGACATGAAAATGTTCTAAAATTTTTTTTTATTTATTATTTATTTTTTTGTTGTACTTTATTCATTTTTTATATCGAGTTTAGTCAAGGATTTGTTTCAGTTAATATTTAATTTACAATATTTTTTATTTATTTTATATTATTTTATTTTATTATTATTTTTTTTTTTTTCATAAATTTTTTTAAATTTCACTCAATTTTAGTTTTTTATTTTCTTCTTATTCTATCATTTTTATATATTTTTTATTTTTCTATATAATTTAGATATAAAACTGTTTCACAGATTTTTTCAATGTATTTATTGTTGTTGATTTTTATATAACAATTTTTTGCTCTCAGCTACACTTATTATAATTGAACAGTGAGCAAAAGTACGCCCACTTTAAAATTGTATTAAAAATCGAAAGAAATTCCTTATGAAAAAACTTAAAACCTTCGAAGGCTAAAAGTAAGTTTTCGCTGCTTAGCATTTTGAAACACTTTGAAACCAATTGAGCAAAAAATAACTTGCAAAGTCACGGAAATTTCGAGTTTATGGGTTTTACGCCATTCTTGGAGTTACAATTTTTCACAAGTTGTACTATTTTCGCCAATTCTCTCGTTACAAAAGTTGTTTAAGAACCGATAAACCGCTGTGAACTCAAATTAAATACGCCTTTTTCTTCAAATTTTGTTAGAAGAATACGCACAGGAAATTAGAACTTTCTAAAAATAGTCAAACCGAATTTTTTTTTCTAAATTCTCGAAGAACAGTCGAAAATTGTGTCTTTGTGAAAGCTTAAGTTTCTAAAAGTAGTCAAACAAACATTCAGAAAGAAATCTGTTTAGTTAAGAATAAACGCAAAACTTTCTAACAAAAAAGTTGATTTGTTTTACTGAACTCAAAGCGCTTCAAATTAACAACGAACATCCATACCGAGAGCGCCTCAATGATCTATATAATCTATCTGCAAATGTGGTCGATTATTTCCGTATGAATAACAGAAGCGCTCTTTAACTATCACACTTTTATTCCAATATAAAAATTGCTGATCATTATTATTATTTATTTGAGTTAGTTTAGGTTAGATCTAAACTCACGATCGCACGTGAACTGCTATATGTAGTCCTTTCTGAAGCCATAGAAAAAAAAAACTGCTGTTTTCGAACTTTTAAATTAGCAGAAACGCTTAGTAGCCAATACAGATTGGCACATGAGTTTAATTTCCATTCCCGCCAGCTCCGTAGGATGTCTGAAGGTTTGTGCTCCCAAGTGTTTAAGGCCTGACCTCCCAAACGCGGGACAGTCTAGTGTAAAAACCGACAGATTTTGGTGGATTCTAAAGAGTTACACTTATTTTGGATTATAATTTGAGTTGGATATTTAGAGCAAAGTCTGGAGGACAGCTTGGAAAAAACTTTTAGATGTAGTAAATAGAATATACATTATTATTTTGTGCGACTGTTTCCACATTGAAGTTAGAATATGTTTCGAGTCGGTCTTTTACTGAAGTCAAAGAACTGTGACAGTTCAGATATAACCAATTCTTATTAAAAAAATATGAAAACAACAACAATACGGTTATAAGGTGTCAACAATATTCTTAGTTAACAATTTCAAGATTTCTACACAGTAAGGGATAACTATTTAAGAACGGTTTTCAATTACTGAAAAAAATGTTTTATAAAACAACACTGACCATGAAATTGCCTAAATAATGTTTTAGAGTAAAGCTTTGGTTAAGTTTGATATCTAATCTCTCAACATGGCATTGAGGTCAAACTTAGACTGTTATGTGAAGGAAGTTGAAAAACTCCTGCAGTTGGAGATTAACTATTGGCGAAGAGCACTAAAAAAGCATTGAATTTTTGCCGTTAGTTGATATAAAATTACAATAGTTTCTCAACTTCTTTCACATAACAGTCTAAATGTGACCCCCAATATGGGGATCAGGCATCTAACCTAACCTAACACAAATCTTCTTCGCCACTATTTTTATTTCCGCTGTTAATACATAGCTGATATATTTTTGTGGCTTGACATTTCTTGGTAGAAAAAGACAGCTGTGTTGAGAATTTGTAAGAAAGCTTCAGTTTCAATTTAATTTTTGGTTAGAAAAAAAGTCAAGACTTATTTGAATGAAGGTTGCTAGCGCTAGATTTCGTACGCGTCAAAATGTAGCGTGTGAAAAATTTTGTTGCGGAATTGAAGTGATTTGTGTTACTATTGGCGGGTGAAACATAAGTATTTTTAGCGGCGCAAATTCTTTATTGTATTTTATAACTCAAGTAGGCTTAGGGCAGCTTAAAACGCTGTTATAATTTGTTTTGTATTATTTGCTGTAAATCGTTTTGTTGTATTTCCCCAGTAGCGCCAACACAAATATTTATTATATTTTATATATATATTTTTTTATTTTTTTTGTACTTGCAAGCTTGCAACATTCAACAGTTAAGCACAAATTTAACACTGCCTAAAGTTCAGATTATTTGAAGCGCGTCACTTGCTTTGGAAATAAATGCGTATTTAAAAACAATGTCGCGTAAAGGCTTAACTTTCAGTAAGAACAAATCGATATTTTTGAGCTTTGTACTTTTAATAAGCACAAATCCATATCTTTGAGCGTCTTTCACTGATTTGCGACCGCCAACACTTTTTATAGTACTTTTCACAGTATTTTGGCAGAATTCGCCGCACACAAATTTGCGCTTTTTATTTTGGTTGTTTTATATTAACACTAATTCAATAAATTTTGCAAATAATTTTACAATATTTGAATATTTTATTATTCAATTATTATTTATTTTAGCTTATATAATTTTTTTTATTTATTTTATTTTATTTGATTAAATTTTAGTTATAAACCAGTGAGTTCTCCACACATAAGCCATGAGCTTAGGCTTTGTTTACATTTTTATATGGCAAAACACTTGAACTCGCCACTTGATATACCGTTATAAAATTTATTTGGCGCACTAAATTATCTTAAACACAATATTTCCTTAATACTTTTTCCCATATTTTTTTATATATATATATATTTTTTTTGTACGAAGCTTATTGCAATTGCACCGTGGGTCACTGCTCATTTATTTGTGATTTTCAATTTGCAATCAAATCGACGAAAATTGATTTTCAATTATTATTATTGGCATTATTTTCGAAATTTATTGTTGGAACTTAAAATCACAAATGAAAAAAATCAATAACTGTAAAAAATGCACTAAATATTGTTGACGCGTTGTTAACGCCACACCATCACCGACTGTTCAAAGAACGACGCAGGCAGACGAGAAAGCAGGAAAACGCTCGACAAGTGTAAAATTAAGTAACAATCGTGAAAATAACGTGAAAAATAGCCATCAAATATAATAGTAATAGTAACAACGTCAACGGTGCGCCGGTACGCGTACGCGACTGCACAACAGAACAGAACAGAACATTTGAGTGGCGACGGCGCGCTGATTCGCGGTACACACGACGCATACGACGCGCGGTGTTTTGCGTGCGAATGCGGAGTGTTGGCGATGGTGACGGCGGCGGTGGCGACGGTGCCGGATGTAGTACGGCGACGTGCGGCGCTGGGGGTGGTGGGCAGTGAAGGTGGTGCAGCGACGCGCTGCATGGCAATACAATAGCGTATGCACTGTGTGCTCGGTTGCAGCGTGGTGTTGTTGTGCGGCGCGCGCGTATGTGTGCGTATATTAAAAATTGTCAAAATTTGCTTGGTACGTAAAGCGCGTTGTATTTTTCTAAATTTTTTTTAACTTTTTTTGTATTTTTATTTTGAGCTTGACCGACGGCGTTGCTGGCAACAGCAATGGCAACAGCGGAATAACACTAGTTGGCGCTGTTGACTTGGAATAGACGTTGTTATGCCGTTATGCCTAATGTTTGTTATTGTCGTTGTTGCTGTTGTAATTGTTAAACACTATAAGCTTGTGCTTACTGCGGCACGCAAAATGCGAATTGCAACAAGCGCGCTAGTAGCGGAAGTATGGCGCGCTCGCGATGGACAGACGCGCGTCAAAAGAATAAATTCAATTTCCTTCTTTTTTGAGCAGCAACCACTGCCACTGTCACTGCTGCCATTGCTGTTGCAGTTGCTGACGCTGCTGCTGCCACTGCACACATACTCAGTTGCGCGCACACACACACACACGCACACATTAAGCACATACAGGCAAGCGGCATTGGGCAGCGCGCGGCGAACGCATTCTACGCACTCACGCACACACACATGCGCGCAGCCACTGCACTCACTCAGGCGATTTTGCACAATTTCGTCAACTTTATTAATTATTGTTTGCGTTGTTGTTGCCTTTACATGGTGTTTGCAAAATATATGTTTTTTCTTTTTTTGTTGCGCTTGTGTGCGTTGTTATCGCTTTCGCTGCTGCGTGGCTGTTGTGCTGTGGTCAGCGCCGCGTTTATCGCTGTAATTGTTGTGCCTTTAATTGTTGTTAATTTATTAAAAGAAATTCTTAATGTTGCTGCTGATGCTTTAAGGTGATTTTTTTCTAGAAAATTCAAAGCGGCGCTGCGTCAGTGACAACCACACAGCCAACGCAATAACAATTGCACCAAGTGCAGTCACAACACTAATACATTTGCGCGCAAGCACAACGCGGTAGCGCTTGAGCAACAATTTTTTATTGTAAATTAATAAAAATACTTTACTATTGCTGGACGCGCGATCGGACGCTACTCGGATCGACTCGGGCCGCGTCCGAAAATGCGTTCCGTTGCATATCGGATGCCTTGCGTTTTTGCGACTGCCGAGCCGACTCGACTATAAAAATTATATCACAACACAGAGTGCGCGGCGACGCAGCCACGAGCGACAGACGTCGAGTAGAACGCGGCAGAACGTGCGCGCTGCCGTTGCATATCACCAATACAGTGCGAGAGGTGGAGCAGGACGTGCGAAGAAAGAGACTCACACAGTATGCGCGCAAAAAAAATGTTATACTTAAACAACGGTGCAGCGGTAGAGCGGCATGGCGCGCTTACAACCACCAATGCAAGCAATGACAGCTAGAATGCACGATTGGCGCGCTGCAGCGAATGCGGTGACAAGATGAAATAAAAAAAGCATATTGCAATTTGCTCAGCAAAGAGCGCAAGCGAGAGCTTTACGTGCATGCAACAGAACAAAGAGCGCCTGGAGTATGGCGCGCTGTGGTAGTGAGTAAGAATGCAGTTTTTTAGCATGTGGGGCGGAAGGCGCACAACAGCATGATTGACATTGCCAGCGCGCAATGAAATGGAATCACTGGCCGCAAGTATAAAAAGTGCACAGCGTTGTAGCTGCTTCAGAGCAATAACTATTTATTTTGTCTGTTTTTAAGAACTTTTCCAAGAACGCGCTGCACTTACCACTCATTGCACAAGCCGCAACGCTCTCATTAATTAGGCGACGAGAGCCAATAAAGAACAGTAAAAAATGCAATGCAAACAATGCGCACAGCTGAGTGCTGCTCTATTTGGAAATGGGGGAGAATTTGCTACACTAATGGCTTTGCGCTCTGTAAATTTATTTAAAAAACGTCGTCTAAAGCGCGCTTGTGTTTGTAAGTCAGCAGACAACATTGGCGCTCAGAACACAACAGTCACCGCAAATGCATATGAAAGCATACATGCGAGCGCAACACGCTAATGAATCAAGTTGTGTAAAAAACACGCACACACACACACAAATAAAGAGACGACGAAGTAGAAAAATTGCACAAAGCTAACCAATACAAATACACAGCATGAGTGCAGGCATGTGACACCACCAATGCATTGAGCAGAAATGCACACTTGCACACAAGCTGCCCCTCAACGCGCACCGCCCGCCAACGGCCCATTCGTAGAACTTCACTAGATGGTCTACCAACTCACTCACTCACTGCGCTGCGCTCGGCAATTGCCAATACCGTGCCTTAGCTGCACAACGACAGCGCGCTCACCAACTCATACCTGGCGCTCACTCAATTTGAGTTAAAAAATTTCAACCATTTTTTATTTCAACCATTCAGCGGCAGCCGGCAGACTAGATGGGGTGTAAAAAAGCGTCAGGACACACCGCAAGCAAGACCGCACTTGTGTGTGTGCGCGCGCACAAAAATACCAACACACTTACACGCGCGCGCTCACTCAAGCGCCTGCAATGACGCTCACACTCTTGCCGCACCACTACCAGTGCATGGCATGCTTCAGCGACTATGCGCGTATGTGTGTACGTTTGTAATGGCGTGAGTTTTCACCACAAGCTCTGCTGCTGCTTGCGTCGACCGCGCAGTCGCTGCTAGAATTTTTTCCAAGTTCTTTATGTTGGTTGAGTTGGCGCGCTGGGTGGAAAAGTATGCGCTTATTGCAATTTTTTACTTGGCACCAACACAGAGCGCCTAAGAAAACATGAAAGAGAACTACATTGGAAACTCTTTCTCAGCTTAGCATGCCCTCCACATTGCTGCTCTGAAGGCTGGAAAAAATTCTGCATTGTCTCAGCATTCGCAAAGCATTTGTTCGCTTCTAAGAGCATGTCTTCCGCTATTCGCCATCTCTTTCGCATAGAAAAATGTCATAGCGCATTCAAGCGTCTGTTCTTGTTGTTTGCTTTTTTCTGCATTCTCTTATGCCAAGTCGAAATCAACGCACTCAGACCCCTGCGCATTGCACTCATGCCAAAATACGCGCACACAAACGCCGCGCGCTTTCGATTACTCTGCCAGCTTGTGGTAATGAGTATCGAAGCCGCTAATAAGTTTGAGTATTTATTTATATTTGGCGTATATGAAGAGGCGTAAACTTCTTTGCTGGGTTTTCGTGATTGGAAAATTAATGCATTTACCCCTGTTTCTTTGTGTTTATTATTGTTGTTTTAGTAGGCAATCACTCATACCGCATTGCATTTTAATGAAATATCTATTTGCGCCGACTTATCTCGAAATGTAAAGAAAGTTGAGCGAAAATAGTGGTTGGTTGTAGCTCTCAAAGAATACTGGCTAAAATAAGTATAATAGTAGTAATAAATCAAAGGTAATATTTAAAAGAAGTAAGCAAATTCATTGCTCATTATCGCAAGGTAAAGGTATGCATGGTAACGCAGCTGTATTTTAGGAAAGAGCTAAGTTTCTGAACTTCATAGGTACATATCGTCACCTAAAGTGCAAAATAACGTAATACCGCTTTCCATAAGCTTTGAGACGAAGGAAAAACGTTATAACAAAAAACATTAATATAGAAAAAATTGAGTTTTGGTTATAAAATTCACATATAGAAAACCAGCCTAAATTCGATCAAGGTACATGATTTTTAATATTAATAAGAACTAACGCTTTTTCAAAACGCTCACATTCCAGATAACAGCATATCCGGTCCCTCACCAATGAATGAACAGAAATGCCCATCTTTGCTTCTAAATATAACTGATTTGTTGCTGAAATCCAGGCGTATGTTTGTACCCTCACTTTGTTAATAATATTAAATTCAAACAAGAGTTCGTGCTTTTTTCATTGAGTTTAACATTTGAAAGGTCTCTAATGAAATTCATAGACAAAGAGTTAGCAGAATGTTTTGACCCTCATATGAAATCTTCGGGACTTTTTTCAGGCTTTGAAAGAGGGAGTTGAAAACGACGTCTTGTGAAGTAGAAGTTTTTACAAAAGAATTTATTTCAAAAACGACATACATATTTTAGTATTTTCTTAACTTTTACGCGATTGGTAAAAGTATTTTGACCTTAAGGGGTAAGGAGTAGTCAGAAACACGAAAAAATGAGAGTTTTCAGTATTTTTTTTTTTTGCTGCTAAATTATGTTATTTTACAAAAGTTGTAATGTGGCATTATTAAAGGATGTGTTGACTTGCAGTCACGAAAATTTAAAAAAAAAAAGTTTATTTCCGAAGTTATAGTTGTTTATGTTGATCCTGTTCCAAAAACAGGTACTTGCGGTGACAACCGTAAGTCCTTCGAGATTCATCTAAAAACAATCGGACAAAAAATTAGTTTTATAAATAGGTAATCCCGGGCCTGATCGAAGGATTTTATTTTGTTTTCAAAATTAAATTCAGGAAATTTTTTTCTAAATTTTTGCAAAAAAATCAACAGTTAATTGGTCTTAAAAAATCGAAATTTTCGAAAAAATAAAAAACCTTCGATCAGGCCGGGTTTATTACGTATTCGGGAAGCTGTATAAATTTCAATAAAATCTACTGAACCGTTTTTCGAGTTGCAATTGTCACCGATTCAAAAAACATAGTTTTGAGAAAAACGCGTTTAAATTTGCACACTTGAAATGCCTGAGCTCTCTTTCTTATTTCTCGAATAACTCAAAAACTAATTATCGGATCAACGTGAAATTTTCAGGGAATATTTTTAAGATATTACACTTAAAGAAAATGAAAAAAATTATTTTTTGAAAATTCTAACTACCCCTAACCCCTTAAGTTCAGAAGCTTAAGGCTTGGTTACAAGATAACTGTTGTTTTATTTAAAGAAAGCTTTTCGCTATTAGAGAAATGTTCTCAGGAAACTATTATATCAGATTATGTAAGATGACCGATTTAGTCTTCTTTTTAAAATTAGTTTATATTAATTTAAAACCGATTATTTTTATTGTAAGTCTCAAATGCTGCCACTAATACAGGATTCCTACGAAATTAGACAAGCTTTTCGCTTTTTTTAAGATTATATTTGCATATTTTCAGCATATATTTTATTGAAATTTGATTTCGTTTGCCTACTTTTTGCGGAGCTATCTCAACTCGCTGGAAATACAACTGCTCAAATTTGATCCGGAATGGACCACTTAAACAACGCGTGCAAACCGATTCAATAAACATGTTTTCATATATTTTGGCACAGCCTTTTTTCAGGTGCGTGTCAAATTTGATTTTCACATGTCAAGAACACAAAAAGTTTGTAGGGCTATTCAAAATAAAAAATTGTGTTTACAAGACCACGGAATCATTGAAAATCTCATAAAATTTGTTTGGGAGTCCGCTTCATAAAGACTATATAAGTGTTTGGTAGGCACAAATCATTCAGTGAAAGTTCTGAAAACATCGAAATTATATTTCATCCGAGTCATCCTTCCGTCTCTTTATTACTACCTACTATAAAACAGCGAAAAAGTTAAGCAATGCTTGAAAATCGTCATGTTGACAGCAGATCGACCCAACATATTTGAGTTAATGTCAATACTAGACTCTTACCAAAATCTTTGCAGAAACCATATAGAGTAGAGCTTGTAAATGAGACCCTTCAAGTATGAGTATGTCGTTAAAGCTGACTAATAAATTAGCAAATGGCGTTCCACAAATTAGGAGAACTCGAAAAAAAAAAACAAAATTCGCTGAAAGCATTGAAGGTATCCCAGTCGATGCTTATAACAAGCTCATGAATAGTAACACAGTACAACAGCTAATCTGGGGGATGAGAAATTCCAAGTCAGGGTGATGGTACTAGGTCAGTATAGTAAAACCCTCAAAGGGTTTGGCGTTCGTAAGTGTCAGTTGTTTTTTATGACCTTTTAAATTTTTTCCTTATCTTGATGTTTTTTCGCTTAGTTGTAACATTTTTTTTTTTTTTTTAGTTTTAAAAACAAGAAAACTTCATCTCTTTTGGCGACAGTTTTGATAAAATTCTTAACAATGCCAATATTGTTCGTGAGCCTCTAGTGCCGAAGGAGAAGATATTGCTGCCTCCACTGCATATTAAACTTGGAATTGTTAATGAGTTTTCTGACCTAGTCCCATCACCCTGACTTGGAATTTCTCACCCCCCAAGACAATAATCCCAAAAATGTTCCACAGTGTAAAGATGACATATTATTTTAATTAGCTTTGGGGTCTACTTTGAGGACATTAATAAAATGGGTCAATTTTGAGCAGAAAATGAAATGAAAATAAATATTAAAATATGAATAATAAACGGTTGACCATTTCAAAATCTAGATCCAAAGTAAAATAAAAATCCATTATTAGTAAAATAAGCCCGGACACGCTGAAAAAAGTGGTGGAAAATCAAAGCGATAAGATGATCTTCATAAACTGCAATCAACAAAGAAGAACATTACATATCAAAATAATGTAATTCGGACTTATTAAATTTTAAAGAAAGATCTTTCCGCTTAAGTGTCAGATTTTTATAAAAAAAAGTAACAAAACTCTATAAAATATTTTTGTATATCTTCTTATATATATGTATGTATACACAATATTTATATCTTCTTATAATAAAATAGCTTACCAAAAACTAATTCGAAAACGCAACAACTATTCTTATTATCTACTCCATCTAAATGATACCCATAATGAGTACAGAACCTTCATATCTCTAGTACCAACGAGTAACTCGCAATCTTAAGTATTATCTTTTCCGCTTACCTACCTCAATAAGACGCTTGCAAATTCTAGAAGTCTTGCTCACGGCAAGCAAAACACTCAAATCTCACACAAAAACGTACTCAAAGCGAAGTCTCAAACTCTCATAGCAACAGCTTGTCTTGGCGCTCATTAAAAGTACCAAATAAGAAGCGGCAGCCAAAAAGTGCATTTCCTCTGCCAACAATTACTTAAATGTGTTTGTGCTTGAGCATGTGTGAGTGAGTCTTTCTCGCTCACAAGTTCGTGTGCGTGTGTGTGTGTGCGCTTGCACTTCGCGCTTTGTGCCTAAAAATGCAGTGTGGTGAGTTCGAAAATGAGTTTTGTTTTGTTGTAGTTGTTGTGTATGTGTGTTGGTGTAATTTGCTTAAGAACTTGACTCAAACTCAAACGAGTTTGCAATTTGCGTTAATTATGAGTAAATGAGTTAAAAGTAGGCAAAAGATTTTGAAGGTGAGTGAGTTTTTTTTCTTTTGGCGGAGTGGGAGAGTAAGAAGAAGTGAATCGACTGCGCAGTTGGTTAAAATATATACTAAATATAAAAATATAAGGAAATTTGAAATAATTTTTGAAAAGCCAAAGAGGAGGAGTCGGAGTCCGAGGAAGACGACGACATGGGTTTCGGTCTCTTCGACTAAACAACTCAACACTAAAGTTGAGAAATTGTTAAAAAAATATATTTTTTTGAATGTTTTGAGTAAACTATTTGAGTATTTTTTTTTTCTTTTTTTTTGGGGAAAAAATAAATACTTGAAATGCTTAAAAATAATTTTTGAGTGATTTTTTTGAGAAAAAAAAATTTTATTTAATTGCTTCTTTGTAGGTTTAAGTTAGAGCTTAAAATTGCTCTCAAAATTTTTAAAATATATTTCTAATGAATTTCCGCGCATCAACTTCCTCAACAAGGTTTAAGAAGCTTCGATATGTTTGTATGTATGTATGTTGCTTCAAATTTCTTTGCAAAAGATTAGCGCAGACACGCTAATCACATGTAATCTTAGCGCTTTGGGTGTGCCAGAAACACAAGAACAACGTACATCCACAACAACAACAACAACAACAGCAACTAAGCAGCGCTATAAACGACAATAGCAACAGTAGCTACAACAACAAGCGTATTAAAAACTAAGAACTGAAATGAAATGAAATAAAATCAAACGAAAAGGGGAAAGGTATGGAGGGGGGACAAACGAAAAAATCAGTGACGATGACGCTGACAATGACGAACGCGAACGGGCTGGGACGGCAATTTGCCAGTGGCGGCTTGCTGGCTTCGCCGCCTCGCTACATACACACAAATGCGCATATGTTTCTATATATATGTATACATATGTATGTATGTTTGCGCTTCGCTAGTAGCTTGACTAACTGCGACGTCAGGCAGACAACGACCTGTTTGACACTCGTTCAAGGTATTATCTCATTTTTTACAGTTGCTTTGCGCTTATTTTTTTATTTCATTTCATTTTTTTTTTGCTTTTATTTGCCGTTGGACTGGCACTCATATTATTGTTGTTGGCATTGCTTTTACTACCGCGCTTGTTGCTGGCAGCAAGCATTGTTAAACAATTACATTAAGTCGGCAACTGCCCAATGAACAACAGCAACAGCAACACTGATAATAACAATAACAACAACAAGCACACTAAAACATTATAGCAACAATAATAACGATAAACACATACTCCAGATTGTTTAATAGTAAAACGATCACCAGCAGTAGGCGCACAAAAGCAACAAAAACAACAACGACAAAAAAATCACATTTCATGTACAAGTGCAGCTGTCGGCCGCAGCCGATTCGGCAATCGACGGTATGATTACCCATTTCCAACATACTTATGTATGTATATATTGTATCACTCGCCAGCGATAAGACATTGCAAAACGTTGATAATGGCAGAGGCTAAAGCGGCTATTAAACCATGAACAAAAGCGCGTAATGAGCAATAAAGCAATTGCGAGTTGTGTGTAGCTGTGAGGCGTTGATGAAATCTTTGCTCATCGGCAATACTTCGATTACGAAAATTTTCTTGATTTTATGGGTTTTAAATGTAATTTTATTTTATTTTATTTTATTTTTTTTTGATAATAATTTTTTTAATTAAATTTAATTTTTTCTTGATTATAATTTTTTTTAATTAAATTTAATTTTTTTTTGATTATAATTTTTTTAATTTAATTATTTTTTTTTTAATTTATTAAAATTATTATTTCGGAATTTTTAATTTTTTTTTCCAATCATATTTTCCAAACTCTATTAAGTTAAACAAAAATTGAAAACTCATAGCAATTTAATTTTTTTTTTTCAATTGGAATTGGAATTTTTAAATTTTTTAAATTCCAAAATGATGATTTAAAAAAATTAAAAAAAAAAATTAAAACAAAAAAATTCTAGTTATTAAAATATAAAAAATTAATTTTTTGTAATAGTGTTGTTAAGTTTTTCATCTAATGTATACACACATTTTTTATTTTTTTACTTAGAAATTTTTTCTGATTCATATAATTTGGATAATTTATATTTTATAAGTTACGAAAAGTTTTTTTTTTTGCTTATTTTCTTACCAATCAGACAATTTGTTACACCCTTTGGTAGATTTTAATTTTTTTAATTCGTAAAAAATTTGAATTTCATCATTGAAATATTTACTCTTAAAAACTTATTTTTGTTATGTTATTCCAGAGACAACTTATTTATAAAATTATTATACATATTTCTATATTGCAAAATCCAGTTGGCTAAAAATATATCAATTCATGAAATGATTTGATTTCGATCGATTTTTACTCCTTATTTATTGAATACACCTACTTTGAGAAATTCTCTTTTTTTTTGATTTGAGATAATTTTAAGTCAAAAAACCTTCCTCATCGGCGAACGCCTTTTTCGGAGGTTTTTTTCGAGATCACCAACGCAATTGAAAGTCTTAAAAATTTTTCAAAAATAAATCACCGATTAATAAAATACATTAACATAAAATACACTCCAGATGCCCTTCCTACAGCGATTCACCTACCAAATGAAGTATTGTATCATATACGGTGACATAATTATAATTTGGTATTAAAATTAAAGAATATTCAGTAAATGAAAACTTTTTAAACGGGGTTTTTAAAGCCAATCTTTCTACGAATTAAGAAATTAAATGTCAACTATTCATCTAGTTTTATAAAATTTTTGTACGAAAATTATTTTTTCCTTGCGAAAAAAATACGCAATATTTTCAAAATATGTGGTCTACGAAAAGGGGCTTAGGTGTCAAAAAAAAAAAAAAAAAAAAAAAATGAATAAATATATAAATAAAAAAAAAAAATAAATAAAAAAAGTAAAAAAAAAAATTGAAAAAAAAAAAAATAAAATAAAAATTATTTTTTGACACCTAAGCCCCCTTTTCGTAGACCAGGTCATATATAGTAAATTAGTTCAAATATTTTAATGAAAAAGCAAAATAGTGTTGCCACCTATTGCTATACTGCAATATTAATTCGTATAAATTGACTCCAAAAAATTAGTATTTAATTTTTATATTACATTTAGATTCTAACAAATTTAAAAAACTCAAAAAAAGCCAATGAATCTGTAGTCGAAAAAGTCTTTTCGTATTTTGTCAATAGATGTCGTTGCAGTCATTTGGCATATCCCAGGTGCTCATATTGTATCATCAAGGTTGGGTAAGGGTTAAGCTACTATATAGTGTTGGAAAGGTGTGATTTTAAGCTTCATTTAACAAAAAAAATTAAATTCGGGGAAGTTGAAACAAAGTTACAGCTGTTCAAAAATGAGTGAAAATGAATGAAGAAATTCGCTATATTTTGAAATTTTTGTATTAAAAAGGGAAAAATGCCTCACAAGCCAGCAATGAAATTTGTGAAGATTAGCACAAGATTGGCTCGCTTTCGTTCAAGAATTTTCGAAATTTCGATTTCCGCTGATGAAAGTTTTACATTGATGAAATAATGTCTCTATCGGAAAAATTGCAAAAAGTGGTCGACAAAATTGGTACATATTTGTTTACTTATTTATTATTGTAAATATAAAAAATATAAAAAAAATATGTTAAAATTTTATTAGAAATACGAAAAGACTTTTTCGACTACCAATACATTAAACAAATAATAGAGTTACCAACTTTTAAAATACCATATAAATTTTTTTTCTGAAAAATCATTCAAATTTCCTTTCAGAAATATTTAGTATACGAGTATACAGTGCCGAGTTCGAAATTTGTGCAAATTTTGAAAATTCGGTGGCAGCACTGGATGTCATATGATAAAAATAATAATAAACTATTAACTATTCTCTACGGTATTTATTGTGTAATATAATACTAAAAGAAATTTATTTAAATAATAAAACTAAAAACCTTTCCAACAAGTAAAATCAAAAAAAAAAAAAAAATCCACAGCTGTCACTTATCGTCTGCAGATTAATCAACTGTAGCAAATAAAAAGCATTTAATTAGAAAACTCCACTTCTTATAATTAATTGAATGCAGGGAACAATAACTAATTTCTAATAAAATTCGCAGTTCGAAAGCTGGAATTCGTCATTACCAGCCAACTGCAAGCGTTTCAAAAGAGAGTATAGACGAATTGTTTTCGTTTTGCATTTCCGACAGCAAATGGTTGCTACTAAGTTTTAGCGAAATTTTGAGAAATCAAAGTAAACTAATGTTCAATAAAGTCACTGCAAATTTAGCTTTCAGATGCAAAGATGAGGAGTGCTTTTGTGTGTGTGTGTGCGACATTGCAGCGCTTTAAGTTTGGGTTCGAACTGGTGGCATTCATCATTTACTATTTATTGTTGTGGTGATTGCATTGTATTAAAATAAATTTGACTACGTGATGGGAGAAATAGCAACGCAGCTGCTCATGAATCAGCTGCTTTAATAAGCTTCTTAATACTACTTGGCTGTGCTCCCTTCCTCGCCTATTTTGTTTCCGATCGCAAATACTTACATATCTGTACACATTTGTGTATCTGTTTACATTTGTATATATTTATTGTATTGAAATGGGGTCGTGATCTCTGCTGCACACGACTGTGTCATTACGAGTACAGGAACTGCTGAGATAATTAGCAAATCAGTTGCAATTCTAATCACTTGCCAGCTGACACTTAGTGGCATTTATTTCATACATTTAGAACTTGTGAGTACCTATAGTAGGGTGAGTCTAAAGAGAACAAATGTGTTCATTCCACTTGGTGTACTAAAATATAGATTCTTAGACACCTCTAAGAAAGGCTCTTCAAGTATGTGCTTTTAATTGTAACGGTAAAGTCTTCCACCCCATAGTTTTCTAGATTTTTCTTATTATCAATAGAAAAATTAAAATCTCGCTTCCAACTGCTTGCAAAAATATCTGGTTTCATAAGTTTTGCAGTCAATTGAATGCTCTACAAAATAGTCTCTTACACTTTTTCGATGAAGTTAAGCGTTTTGGAGTTATCCATCGCCAAAAGTTAACAAAAAAAAAAAAAAATTATGAAAAATAAGAGAAAAAACATTCAGCTTTTCTTACCCACCCTAACCTATATATACCTACCATATAGGTATTGAATTCTATTAAATACTTCTAACATTCATATAACAACAACATTTTTTAGTAGCAACGAATTTTACATTTAACTGCGTGAGGTGAGTGGCACAAAGAGACCTCTGTTTTTTTAGTAAGAGGAAATCATAGCAAATCCATATTTAATATATATAAGAGCTAAATTGATTTTGAGTTTTGTTCTTACAAAAAATTTCAAGAATATAACCTTAATCGTAATTCTAATTTCTTCTCAGTGTGAATCAAGGTCAGGCAAGGGTAAAGTTGTTTAAGAGCAAGAAGATTGATTTAAGGGGTTAGGGGTAGTTAGAATTTTCAAAAAATATTATATATATTTATATATATATATTTTTGCATTTTCGTTAAGTGTAATATCTTACAAATATTCCCTGAAAATTTCACGTTGATTCGACAATTAGTTTTTGAGTTACTCGAGAAATAAGAAAGAGAATTCAGGCACTTCAAAGCGCTAGTGTCAAAACTATGTTTTTTGAAACGGTGACAACTCTAACTCGAAAAACGGTTCAGTAGATTTTATTGAAATTTATACAGCTTTTAGAATACGTAATAAACTCGGGCCTAATCGAAGTATTTTTATTTCTTCAAAAATTTCGATTTTTTAAGGATTTTTAATTTTTTCGAAAAAATTAAAAAAAAAAATTCTGAGGCCACCATTTTGATAATTTTGAAAAGAAAATAAAATCCTTCGATCAGGCCCGAGAATACCTATTTATAAAACTAATTTTTCCTCTCGATTGTTTTTAGATGAATCTCGAAGGACTTACGGTTGTCAACGCAAGTACCTTTTTTTGGAACAGGGTCAACATAAACAACTATAACTTCGGAAATTAATTTTTTTTTTTTTGAAATTTTCGTGACTGCAAGTCAACACATCTTATAATAATGCCATATTACTGCTTTCTGAAAATAACATAATTTAGTAGCAAAAAAAAAATACTAAAATCTCTCATTTTTTCGTGCCTTTGACTACCCCTAACCCTTTAAGGTCAAAATACTATTACCAATCGCGTAAAAGTTAGGTAAATACTAAAATATGTATGTCGTTTTTTAAAGAAATTCTTTTGTAAAAACTTCTACTTCACAAAACGTCGTTTTCAACTCCCTCTTTCAAAGCCTGAAAAAAGTCCCGAAGATTTCATAAGAGGATCAATATATTCTGCTAACTCTTTGTCTATGAATTTCATTAGAGACCTTTCAAATGTTAAACTCAATGAAAAAAGCACGAACTCTTGTTTGAATTTAAAGCTGCTTTCGATGAACCTGAATTCTGTCTCTATGTCTGAATTTGGCATCTGTCAAGATCCAAACGAAAGTTCAGACAGAGTGACCTCTTCAGTCTATTGTTGAATTAGTAAAAGACCAAATATCTTGGAACCAGCATCAACACCAACAACAATGTCAGCATAGAAATCCAACGCAGAATTACGCTTACCAACCGAACTCTAAAAGTATCTCATCATTCTCGTGCTACTTGGACAATGACAATATTTGTTACGTACGTTTTCAACAAAAAGGCTTTGCAAAAGATTAAAGATTTCTTGCACCATCGCAAAGGCGAATTCTGAAGTCGGGATACCAGTGAGCTGTACGAGATATATGGCGATATTAACATAGTTCAGCGCAACAAGAGTCAGCGAATACGCTAGATAGATTTTGTTGTCGGGATGGATGAGAACACTCCTATTTTAAGAGTATTTCATGCAGTACCCGCCACTGGAAGCAGAGGAATGAGAGAAAAGACGAAGAAGAAGAGTCCGTTCCCGCGACGGTCGCGTTACTTCGAAATTACTTCAGAAATGTTTTCTGTCACCACAACAACGGAAAAAGCAGAGGAAGAGTGGATGTTCACCCCTGTTGAACAGATGAGGTGGAAAAAGACCTGACTGCACTTGATAGCTAAAATAGCCGCCAAACAGCGAAAAGAAGAAAGACTGGCGTCGTGTTGTTGAGTCGACTAGAAACGCACCAGCAATGACTATGCTCGTAGAAGAAGTTGTTGGGATCAGTGACAAATATTGCAGAGGTCGAAAATTAAAAACAGAGACTGCCGTGTAGAAATTATAATCATTTCCTGGTTTTGTAACATGTTTCGCACTAGCCATCCTGAGAGAGAGTCCGGTAACTTCGTGAGGAACTTACAAAAGTTTATATTTTCTTTATGATTTCTACCAAGGAATTATTTTGTATTCATTTTGTATATGAATATAGAGCCTAACCTCACTTTTGACATATTTTATGTTACAAAAATATATTTGCTTGTTAGTCTTCATTATGCCTTTGCTTCAACTCAATTATTTCGGTCTGGCAATGAGTCAAACTCTACGAAACGTGCTAACACAGTTCGCATTCTACGCAACTTCGCACAGCGCCCAGTTATAAGCCAATCATTTGTACACATGTATACATATGTACATAAATATATGAACATAGCGCTGTATATGCAAGCGTTACACCACCACCGCCGCGCTTACAACTCCACCGGGGCGACGCATGGAGCCCGTCGCATCATTTTGGGTTGGGTTAGGTTATGATAGGCTAAGGTCTGGCGGCTATTGACTTGTGTGCGATTTCTTGCTGTTGTTGCTGTTGCCACTATTTACATACAACTGTTGGCGCTGTTGTTCTTGTCGTTGCCGGCCATGCGCCCGCCAGTACCCCCGCCGGTCACAGTGGCGCGGCTCAAGCATTGTTTTGCGGCGATGCATGCAGCGCACTCAATTCACAGCTCGCGCATACACGCATAAACAAGCGTGTATGCATATGTACATACATATGTGTAAGTGTATACGTGTGTGCGTATGCATGTGGCTGTCCACAATCGCTTTCATTCATTGCCAATTTGCGACTGCAGCGAAACGGCAATGAAGCCACACAAAAAACGCTTTACAATTGTTGCCGCTGTTGTTGTTTTTGTGCTCGTTTTTTGCATTTTTCGTCGTTACTTTAATTTTCTTTCATTTATTTTTTTTGTAAATATTTTTCGTGCATTTTGTGCATTTTCGTACAACGAATGTTGCCTTTGAGCGCGCAATGACGAATGGAAAGCACAAATGAACGCATGGCGTTGAATGACATGAAATTATTATTGAACACAACTGCCATGCACTGTGCGCACAAGCCGCTCCTCTCCCGCAGTGCTCTTTGCCTTCCGTCGGTTTTTGTCTGTTCTACTGCAGGCGGCGGTTCGGGAGTGTGGCAACCCTTTCATGTGTTATTGTAATGCATTTTGTGTTGTTATTGTTGCATTTGCAAGTTTATTTAATAGCTTTTGTATCATTGGCGGTTCGTTGACTCGACTCTTAACCCTTAATGACGACCTTTGGGTGCGTTTTTGGAAAATAAGTGTGGACTCCACTATATTCTCGCAATTCACTGACAGTAGGCATTAGTGACTAAACTATTGAAAACTATATTATTGACCTAGTTACCAATATCTAGAGGTTATTTTAATTTTGAGCTTCAGTAATGCCTTGCTGGCGTACGCTGAAGGTATTGATATCACCTTTTTTTAATAACCGCGCCGTTAGTTCTGCTTTAATCAGAATGGATATGGAAGAGAAGCAAATGGGTCTGGTAGTGAATCGATGCAAGGCGAAATATCTCCTGTCATCAAAAAAATAGTCGACACACACGCGACGTGCGTGCCACGTCACTGTTGACAGTCAAAACTTTGAAGTCGAAGATAATTTCGCCTCGAAATCCAAAGCAGAATAACTCTTGCCAACAGGTGTTACTTCGAACTGAGTAGGCTATTGAGAGGTAAAGTCCTCTGTCAGCGAACAAAGACCAAATTCTACAAATCACTCTTCATCCCCGTCCTGTCATATGCTGAAGAGGCATGGACTATGACAACGTCTGAAGAGTCGGCGTTACGGGTTTTCGAGAAAAAGGTACTGCGGAAGAGTTATGGTTCTTTCGGCGTCCGAAACCGTTCTTAATAACTATTAGCGTAGTATAAGTAGGTTGCCTTTTACGTGTATATTTTGTGATTTGGCAAACCTTGTTTTGCAATCTGGCAACTCACAACTTTATCATAAAGTTAGATATTTTTATTGACGGTTTGATATGCGACCGCTATTTGTGTTACTCACAGTAACTTCAAATGTGGTTTAAGGCTGAAAAATAGAATCAAACTGCAAACATTGGCGATAAAGCTTCATTAAGGATCAGTGTTTATCGTTGGTATGCTGAATTCAATAGAGATAATAGATCACTCTAAAACGAATTTCGTAAAGGTCGTCCAAAATCAGTCGTTGTTCGGGAATCTAATGATGCTAAGCATAAACTAATATTGGCAGATCGTCATGTGACCTATCGTGAGATAGAGACAACTATAGACATTAGTGGGATTAGCACACATTCAATATTGCATGATAATTTTGCTGTAAAGAAAATTATGTTCTCGCTGGGTCAAAACACAATTTGTCAATCACTCAAGAAAAGGCTCCCGTCGACTGACCGAGAAAAAAGTAAAAAAAAAAAATGCGAAGGCAGTATTTCGAAACGTCTTTAACAACGTGACAGGTGATGAATCGTGGATTTGCACGTATGAGCGCGCATGTAAACAGCAGTCGACTGTATACGTGTTTCAAGATGAGCCGGAACCAGCAAAAATTGTTCGCGCACGAAGCACTTCAAAGAAAATGGTTGCCTGCTTTTTGGAAAAACTGGACATGTCGCTACCATAAAACTAAAACAACACGGAATGGTAAATTCTAAGTGATACATAACCATTTCTTTGACAATTGTCTTTTGAGAAATCTGGAAAGCCAACCACCGACAATGCGAGGTCTCACACGTCGACTGAAATTTTTTCATTTTTGAGCACTAAAAATATCGATTTGATGAGTAATCCACCGTATAGTCTTGACTTGACATCGAATGATCCGTGCGTAAAAATAAACTAAGAGGTCAACGTTTTTCAAAACCCAAAGATGCGGTGGATATGTTTTCAGAACGTGTGTTTTGGAGATACCTCAACTGGAGTGACAGAAGTGCTTCGACAATTGGTTCAAAAGCTTGCCAAAGTTTATAGATCTTAATGGAGAGTATTTTAAGAAACAACAAAGCGATCTTGGATGATTAATATTTGTCTTTTTTCTCTAATTTTGAAAAATATAAAAGGCAATTGCGAGGGTTGCTTACACAATTCATGCTCTCAGAGAGCACTCATCAGCAACTCGAGCGGAAAATCGCTTGACTATCTGTGGTGATTGTAGCTTCGCGATGTCAAACCTTCCTTGGGTTTGTTGACGTGCATTTTTGCTGAGGTGGGTGCGTATCTTGGCTGCAACATGAAAGTGGTCCGAGGACCTCGAATCGTACGCACGTCTAAAACACTGGAGACGTGTCTTCCGTATATCACAACATGATGGATCTCGTTGATGGCTTTTGGATCCTGAGAAATCTTGTTCTATCGATAACCATGTTTCAAAGCAATCTTGGATGATTAAGATTTGTCTTTTTTCTCTAATCCTGAAAAATATAAAAGGCAATTGCGAGGTTTGCAAGGCCTGATGTTGTCTGATAAGCCGAGAATCGCCCATTTTATGTGGCAGTTGTGTCGTTAAACTTTCCGCTCTTAGAAAATATGCGCTCAAGCTAGTCGGAATTTTCAGATTTGAGATTTCCAGAGTGTCATAGACTGATTGGAACTTTGTTGCAGACACTTGGTCAACAACACTTGTCCACTTGTGTCATTCACCAGCAACCGATTAGGCTTATTTACCTAACTAAATGCCAACGACAGCTGCTTAGGTGGAGCGCTGGTGGCGATCGCCGCCAACCAGCACAGCCGTGCACAGTCCCTCACACACACACATACTCTTGTGGATATGTGTGTATATGTGTACATACATATATAGTATGGCACGCACTACCGCAAGTTGATAAAAAACAAAATGGATAAAAGCGAGAAACAACAACAAAATCCCCGCCTAGAACAGTTGTTGCGTTCGATTTGTTGTTGCTTACGCACTCGTTCACTCGCTAACCAAGTTAACTGGCATTGCACGCACATACAAACATATCTGTATATATTGTACATTTTTGTAGCTGAACGCACAATTGCATTGTTTACACACAACACACAACAACAGTTGAGCGCCTGGTAATTGCTAGCGATTGTTGTTCTTGTATGCCGCATGGAAACAGATATTTAATTTGCTTCCGTATTAATGTTGTACGAGTCAAGATTAACAACAATAGCAGCAACAGCAACAGCTAGAGCAGTAATAACAGCAAAAACAACAAAAACAGTGTCTACAACAAACACAAAAGTGACAACAACTACACAAGCAATTACAACAACAAAACCAATAACAATAGCAACTTCAAAAAACCAACAACAACAGTAGTAACAACAACATCAATAACAACAACAACACAGCGCTACAGTGGCTTTGGCTTTGCGCTTGCTTGTTGTGCCATTTACTGTTGTTCGTCTTGTTTTGGCATTTGTGCTAAGTTGTTATTGTTGCTTTTTATTGCTGCTACTTGCATCGCCAATTTACAAGGCTAACGTGTGGCAGTTAACATTTTTATTATTGTATGATTACGGTTTCTAAATGCACATAAATGGTCACTACCATTGAAATGTCGTTGTCGTCGCTGTTGTTGTTGTTGTTGTCACTGTTTTGTTGTCGGCACTTTTGCGCGATTTTTCCCGATCAAGCGACTATTCACGTGCGTCGATCGTACGAGTGTTTTACAACTACAAATTATTGTTGCTTGTTGTTGTTGTTACTGAACTTATTTTTCATTTATGGCAAATAGTTATGTAATTAAATTATATTTATTTTATTGTTGCTTTTAAGTACTCAAGAATTTTCGGTATTTTATTCGAAACATTTTCAAAAACCAAGCGAATTGATTTTTCTGATTTTTTGTGGCTGAAGGCATTTTGAGGTCTGCAAAGTATTAATTTCGTTGACGTATTTCTGCTTTGGACTTCTCAAGTTCAAAAGCAATGCAGAAGAATCTTCAATAAAACTATTTCCATTCGGTTCGAAAATTTTGATTGAATCGATATGTAGAGCCTCTGCTGAGTTTAAGGTAAAGGCTCTTAATTGAATTGTTAAAGTGTTAAACTGATTTCTGCAAGGTACCGTTACTACGCCATAGTGATTTCTTTATACTTTATACGATAAAAAAATAGTCTATAATATTTTCTATATCTAACAGTGAGCAAACTCGATACCTATCGCATCGCAAGCCCAATTTTTCATATAGGATAGGGTCTTCAATGCTAACTGATTTCTCGTTTAACTCGCTTCAATGAATACCATTACGAGATCGAATATTTTTCCGACGTTATCCCCAGTGTTGGGTTTGGGTACCTGAGTTTGGCTAATCAATACCCTACGTAAACGAGATGAAGCCACGATAAAAAGGAGTGCTGTTGCTGTTTTAGTGACAGTAAACATTCTTGAAGCAATCTGTAGGAATGCTGCCGAGCTGAAACACCTTGGCTGTATCAAAATCCGGTTACGTTCCGGCAGCGTGGCCCTGACTGTCGTGGTTACGCTCAGCTAAGTGATTTTTGATTTTATATCCTGTGTTTTGTTTTAAAACTAAAAATGAAGAGTAAAAATGAGAGTAATCGCTAATCGACATTGCTCTTTGCCATTTTTCTGAAACTTTGGAACCAGAACGTCTCTACACAAGGTCAAAACAAAACTACAAGGCCGATTGGCACAGAAATTTTAAGAGTGGTATTCCTGTGGTACTATGCTATAGTAGGATATTTGTCGGTGCCGACATAAGGCAGTGCAGCTATATAGTATGTATAGTATATGTACTTAGTAGACCGTCGAATAATCATAGTGGTGCTTATAGACAGTTGAATAATTATAGTGGTGCCTATCAGGTCGAATCTTCTTCATATTTTTTTCTAATGAAAATTTTTATGGGAAATATCATCGTGACGAGCAAAGTAGATTTAGTCATGTACGTCCGTCCGAACATTTGTCTGTCCGTTGTTATGTCGGGTGATCCAAGTAGAACAGCTTTTTCCAATAGCCGTTTTTTGGCAGATGAGTCATGACAAGCTGCAATGTTATTTTTGTTCAGTATTCAGCGAATCTCTTCGATCTTAAGTTGACATTTCTCTACGCTCTAAAAAGTTTCAAAAAGATCCGACCTTTTCGAGCCAAATTTTGTTCAGCGATGAGACCCATTTCTGGCTCAATGGATATGTAAATAAACAAAATTGTCGAATTTGGGACGAGAAGCAACCCGAAGGGATTCAAGAGTTGCCATTTCACCCTGAAAAACAACGGTTTGGTGTGGTTTATGAGTGAGAAGCATCCATATTTCTTCAAAAATGATGCCGGTGAGAACGTAACCGTCAATGGCGACCATTATCGCGCCACGATAAACGACTATTTGATGCCTGAAATTGAAGCTCGTGATCTAGGCGACATTTGGTTTCAACAAGACGGCGCCACTTCCCACACAACGCATCAATCACTGGATTTATATAGAGAACATTTCAATGAACAGATAATTTCACGGTTCGAACCGGCCGGTTGAGCAACAAGATCATGTGATATCAAACCATTATACTTTTTCCTGTGTGGATATGTAAAGTGAAAATCTAAGTTTCTATGCAGAAAATGCCGCTTCGATTTGGGTCTTGGAGCAAAAGATCACGTCATTCCCAAGTTGCCAGTCGAAATGCTTGAAAGAATCTTCGGAAAATTGGACACAACAGATGGACCATCCGAGACTTAGGACGCGTCCAACATTTGAAAGTGATGACCCTCAAAACAGAACTGCCAAATAATGTTATTTCGAGTAATAGTAAACGCTCCACATTAAATTTGAAGTTTTTGTGTTTTTTCTTTAAAAAGTGGGAAGCCTTGAAATGGGTCAACCTTTATATAAATGATCACGAGCTAAATTGATTTACCCATGTACGTCTGTCTATCCTGCTGCCGTCGGGTCTTATAAATACGAACTACCCAATCAGTTTTGGATATATGGATCGATGAACCCGACATCGGCTCGGAGAGATCGACATCGGACCTCTCTAACATATAGCTATGATACAAACTTGCTGTCATGCAAACTCACCCATCAAAGTTTTCGTAAGAAATCATTTGGCTTTGTGAAGGATATTAAAGCTTCGGTGCAACTGAAGTTAACGGCTTTTCTTGTTATTATTACTTAAATTTTATTATTATTATTTATTAATATTAATATATTTTTTAATATATTTTTCATATTTTTTTTCAGGTGAGTCCATTTCAGAATAATTTGTAAATATGTAAGTAGAATATAAACTTCAAGCTTCCCTTTCATTTATCTGTTTTTTTATCAAACATTAAAGTCTTCCATTTCTTTTACATGAATTCGCTGTAAAAACCACACCCAAAATTGAAAACCGACGAAAATTAAAACGCACCCCACTATTAATAATACAAACGCAACCTCGACTGCAGCAGACACTCCCCCGCCCGCGACGTGCTCATCGCACTTTTATCTGTAACCGAACTTTCGAGTGTAAAAAAATAACCGAATTTTTGCTACCTCGGGATATTAAAAATGTAAACAACTAGAAAATGTACAAAGAAAAAGCAAGGAAAATAAATTTCGTCTGGCAATATTCGATTTCTACATGCTCCTTCCAGCGCCATTTCCATTTTTATGTACATACATATATTGTCTCCCAACATTTATCAATTTTTTTCCGTATTATCTTACAACATTTTAGTTGCACTTAGCGCACTCTTCGCCTCGCACAAAAGCAACTCTGGCCGAAGCAATGCAATGACACGAACGCTTGTAATTTTTCTTCCTTACAATTTCGTCGCACACCTTCGCACGCCAACTGCATTTTCATACAACACGAGTGCGTCTCTGTGTGTGTGTGTGTGTGTGCGTGCTTCTTTGTGTTGGCTGCGGCTGAGGGTGACACAAATCCGAGGGATTCATCTTCATTTCTATCTTGAGTATTCGTCTTCAGCTGCCAGCCACCGCCAGCAAACCGGCCGCAGCGAGGGAGGTAGGTTAGAATGCATTGCTGTTGCGTTGTTGTTGTTATTGCAATCGCAATCAATCGATAAATATTTCATAAGATGTGCGCATCTCACTTAAAGTGGATTCATATTCAAGTTGCAATGAATATTTGCGGCAATTATTTCGTGATGAATATGTGAATATTTCAAATGAATATCATTACGCCAATTGGTTTGCCAAGGCGAGGGGGGAAGTTGATTGATATGTGTATATATTATAAATAGGTTTGTAGATGGGTTTGTAAATTGCATATTTATGCTTATAAAATTTGATATTAAATTTATTTTTATTTCTTCGAAGTAATAAGTAAAAAAATATTTTTGAAGCTGGAAACATTTAGTTCATCACTATCACTGTTTTTTCAATTCTTCCACGCTTTCAAAACGCCTAATATAAGTCCACAAGACTTTATTTCATATCATCAAATCTTATAGCAGTAAACAATTCTGCGAGATAACTAGATTTTGAGTAGACAAATTCCTCCAAAGTAATTTTATAATGCCTTATTTTTTTATTCTTTAAACCTAAGAACTCTCGGTGTGTGTGGTCGATCGTAACTTTGCGAGGTGGGCAGTCTGTTTTCTCTCCGCTGTATCACACTCCTCATCGTTCCATGCTGCTATTTTGCCTTTTCCAAAAAAAAAAGGGTTTTGTTTGCAGCTGTACGTAAGGAGCTTGAAATGCTGTCCCACACTTCGCTTATACAATTCGTGCTCTCAGTAAGCACTCATCAGCAACTCGAGCGGAAAATCGCTTGACTATCTGTGCTGATTGTAGCTTCGCGATGTCAAACCTTCCTTGGTTTTGTTGACGTGCGTTTTTTGCTGCACAGGGGTGGATGCTTATCTTGGCTGCAACAAGATAGTGGTCCGAGGACCTCGGATCGTACGCACGACTAAAACACTGAAGACGTGTCTTCCGTATATCACAATATGATGGATCTCGTTGATGGCTTTTGGATCCGGAGATGAGCTCGATGAGTTTTCCTATGCTGAAATCTAGTGCTACCCATAACCATGTTCGAGCCCATAACCATGTTTTCATCATGGAGGCTGAATTTACTGACCATTCCGCCAAAGTTACCTTCTTTGGCCACACTGGCGTTAAGGCCACCAAGCACGATTTTGAGATCGCGGCGTGAGCAGTTCTCTTGGTGCGTTCATAGAAGACATATTTGGTCACAAAGTCCTTCTCTTTCGTTGGAGCGTGGACGCAAATCAGCGATATGTTGAAGAACTTCGCTTTGATGATGATTGTGGCTAGATGTTCATCCACCGGGGTGAATGCCAGTATTCGTCGACGTGGTCTTTCTTTCACCACGAATACCAAACCGAACTTGCGCTCCTTTATTTGGCCACTGTAGTAAATGCCACAAGGATCTAGATGCCTCCGTCCTTGTCCCGTCCATCGCATTTTGTGGAGGGCAGTCCAATTTAAGATTCCATCTGATTCTTTCACTTTCCAGTATACAAGTCATGAAGCAATTAATATAACGGGATAAAACTTCACACGAATAGTGCCTATGAATGCCGAAAAATTGTTCAAATCCAACAAAAACTGTTCAAGCCGCTAGATACCAAATATGGGAACGCCACAGCCCACAGTTGACTTTTTACTGAAAATATCGTTCAAAGTGCGAGATATAATTGTTATTCAAAGAGAAAGTTTTTTTCGGATAGTAATCTGTCTCTGTGCCAAACATAGCTTGAATCTGATCAACACTTCTCTTAGCCCCCATATACCTAATATAAAGATTTTCGAACTATCTTTTGAGTTTTTAAGGGGGTATTCTACTCTAGAATTTTGAAAAATTCGATTTTTTTTCATATATTTAAAGCTTAGACTCTCAAAAATATGACTTTCGAAGGATTTTTCAAAATTCGACTTATTTTCGGAAATTTAGCCGATTTTGTGAGGTGGCGTCCGTGTTCAATAGAATTGTCTCCTAAACTTTAAACGCCTTTTTCTCGAAACTACTTTTTTCCACACGGTACCAGCATTATCTCAAGCTCTATACAACCGATTTACTTGAAATTTTGTGTGAACGTTCTTTATATAATCCTTTATCGTTCCTACCAGCATCTTGTCAAAATTTTTGTTTTTAATATTTTGGAAAAATTCAGGAATTTCAAAAAAAAAAAGCGTAAAAAATGATTTTTATTTTCAGGCAGTGGCCATTTTTCAAAAAAATTTTTTTCATATTCCCTTATTTGGGGACTATAACAGCGTCCTTACTGATTAAGAATTTCTTTTGATTTTTTGTTTTTTCAGACCACCAGGAGAGTCAGGATCAATGTCACCAGGATGCGCCATTTTTTTTTACACCTGTCTCTCCCCTCCCCCCTCTAATTATTTTAATTTTTAATATTTTTTTGTGAAATTTTTTTTCTGTATTCTTAAGATATCAATAAAAACAGCATAAAAAATTGATGGTGAAAATATTTTTGGTTTTTTTTTTTAAATAAAATTCAAAAAACTGCCCAAAATTTGATTTCTAGAGTAGAATATGCCTTCCTTCATAAATATTTAGCATAACAAAAACTGAATTCAATCTGTCGCTTTCTGACTATTCGCTCTTATTTATAAAAAAGAAGTATTGGAGGCTCTAGCGAAAGCGGAACAAGGAAAGAAAGAAACATATATCAGCCCGCAAGGCTGACAAACAGACAAAAAATGACACTTTCAATTCAAAATTTCAAATTCAAATTTGCTGCTCAGCCTACACAAGCATAGTAGTGTTTGATGCAATTTTCCATACACTTTTTATAAGCTTTACATATTAAGACTTTCAGTGCCTTCGTGTTTTGGGATTTTTCGATTTCGGCTCGTTGTTGAAGCGCCATTCGCTAGATTTTTGGACTGTTTCGATGTCATATTCATAAACCCACGTCTCGTTACCAGTAGTGATGGAAGTATGGTTCTCAACTACATTGTCAATAATCTCTTTTGCGACCGTTTCTATACTCGTTTTTACAAAGGATTTAGTTACTTTGCTTTGCATCTTGTATTGACACGCTTCATACCTAAAATATTAACCAAAACATATTGTGTCGAACCATAAATAAGGTTGTGAACCTTTTGCTATCTCTCTGATTTAATTTAATGTTTTTTTTTTTAATTTATTTAACGACAAACAAAAAGAATATAACGAACAAATTTAGCAGCTTTATTCACCTAATTCTCACCCTAAATACAGCCATCCATCCAAACTTGAAAGCCACTTGTTGCACAATTTTGTCTAAATACAAAATAAACAAATCGAATTTGTTAGTTTTCAATTTAAGCACACACACACATTCAAGCATATACGTATATGTACCTGTATATATGTGTATATGTAATTGTATATAAGTAGAAATGCTGCAGCAATTACCGAGCACGTGGCCCATAAACGCCAGAGCAGCAGACCAAACTACGCGCAGCCATACATCTAACGAATCTAAGCACATGGCCTCCTACAAACATACAGTATTTATATGAATACACTGTTATCTATGCAGCAATGTTTATGCAACAGCGCAGCAAGGCAACTGATCCCACCCAAAGTGCTTAGCTGTGTTGCAAGCGTATGTCACATGTCGCTGGCAGCATTAGAAGTTCCACCTATGACACATATACAAATCTACAGGGACACACACTCACACACACATCTATGTATGTATAAATCCGCACACGATGTTTACCTTTTGCTCGCCTTGCATCCTTGCGAGCGCGTGCCGCAGTGAACAACGAGCTGAACAAGCGCAAAACACATGTTAACAAATGCAGCACACACCCATAGACAAATTTATGCCTGCGTATGTATGTGTGTGTGCGTGCGTGAGCGCCACAGACACCTGTTGATAAACAAATTAGAAACTAAGTGCCATCGAATGGCTGCCTCTCGGCGAAATTCGCACACATCGTGTGGCTGCTGCTCTTGCTTTGGTTGCTGTCGTTGTTGCTGTTGTTGTTGTTGTTGGCGCTGTGGTACGTAGTTCGGTTTTAGAGTTTTGCTTTGTTTTGTTTTCGTTACGCAATGCGCCGAAAATTCGCAAAAAAACGGCAGCAGCACGTCGTCGTCGCAGCGGCAGAGCAACGCGTGAATAAGCAACAACAACAGAAGCAATGTGGTCGAGTGCTGCACACAATGGCAACATTTGTGGCAGACGCCTGGGGGCAGGAGGGGGTAATAATGCCGCAGCATCAGCCGACTGCCGAATTGGCTACGTCACAAGTAACTCTGTGTGTGTGTGTGTGTGCGTGGCTGCTATATATATTGTACATATGAGTGTGCGCGCACTTGTTTTCAAAACAACCAACTGTTGCATGCCACCGGCGAATGCTGGTGTTTTGTATACAAGCAGACGATTTCGTATGTGTATGTGTGTGTTGGTGTGTGGGCATTAGAAATACTGTTGCCGCATGTAGCTACATGTATGTTTGTTTGTCTAGTATGTTTGTATGTGTCTGTGCGGCGCTTTGCGGCATTTTGCTAATGATAATGCTCACAGAAAGCCGTAAATATGCTAATTGCTGTGGTTGATCTACTCGCCGCTATCTGCTCTGATACATACATTTGCATGCTTGTGTATGTGTGCTGGTACGTGTTGATTGTTATGCTTATTTTGGCTGCAGATTTGTTAAACTAATTTGTCGTATTTGTGGCATTTGTGGCATGTTAGCCTATTTAAAATTTCAAGCGCACATAATTCTAATTTGGAGATAGTTTGAATGAATGCTGAATATTATGGTTTTTTCTTATACAATTATTATAAATATTTCATAATTTTTTAGTTAAATATTGTTGTTGTTGTTCTTATTGTTACAATTTACCGTATTATTATTATATGAACTGTAATGATTTAACTGTAACGTCAAAAATAAAAATTAAACGCTAGGAGCTCATGAGGACTACATGTCGTATGAGTAACTTTTATGACTTCAAATGCTTTACAGTCAAGGGCTGGTGTGATATTGTTCAAAACATCATTTTTTAATTGCATTAGTCTATACCTTTGGAAATAATGGCCTAAAATTGCATATCGATATCTCAAATAGTTTTTTTAGTTATTGCTTTCTAAACAAATTTCAATATCTACCTCACATTCTTTAATTAAAACGCTGCATAAATCATTGAAATGTCATAAATATTTGGTTCTATAAACGTCTTCTCAGTAGAGAATCCATATTGCATACCTCTCCTTTACTCTTACATAGGGAAAGAATATCGACACATAAAATTGTTGTTGCCAGCAAAAAGAGCAAAAGGGTCATAACCTAGTCAGAAAGGTAAGACATAATAGATAGTAAATGATTTTTGAAAGCAAAAAAAATCAAAATGAAATCATTATAAGATAAAACCTATTGGAAAAAAGAGATAAAATGACAGAAATGAAGGAAAAAATCTCTAACCGGTTCTGCGGTATTCGGAAGGAAACACAATTTCACATATAGTCGAGTTAGTATGCCAGTTTGTGTTCGTACATCTACTACTCTTATATGATCGTCTCGTCCCCGATGGACCTTTTTAATGCGGCCTAGTCGACATTTGGTGGGGAAAGGCATTCGTCCTGTATGAAGACGCATTCTCTTGCACTGGCTTCGTTTTAGATCGTTTTCCGCCGATGTCTCTTATGGAGATGCTTGAGGTAATCTTCATACCATTTATGTACATATGTATGTCTGAACTTTTTCCCATCGGCTTATTAAAATCAGTGAGTCTTCTTCTGCACTAGGAATGGCGAGAAGTGGATCTGAGTTCGGCAAGCGAGTGCATTTGAAACATAAGAAAGTAAGTTTACACAGAATTTCGTCAAAGAAAAATAGTTTTGATACAAGTTAAGAATAAAAAAAACCTCAAAAATTGCCTATTCGAATTTTCCTCATATATTTTGAGGTTATGTGAAAATGTTGTTCAGGCAAAAGTTGTATATCTTTTCATTATCTAAAATATTGTCATATTTATTTATTATATATGTGACCTGGTCTACGAAAAGGGGGCTTGGGTGTCAAAAAATCATTTGATTTCACTTTTTTCAATTTTTTTTATTTTTATTTTTTTTGTTTTTGACACCTAAGCCCCTTTTTCGTAGACCAGGTCACATATACATTTTTTTTTCTATACGCCTACTAGTTTTGCGTTATAGTTAAACCTTTTTAACCTTAAAATTCAACCTTGCAACTTTTCCTCTACTCGATCTAAGATCGCTCGTAAATTATTTTTGTTTTTATTTCTGTTATATTCTTTCGTTTACCTATTAAGCTTTACTGTTTGTGTTTTCAAAGATAATATAGAAATAATAATCAAGCTTGGTAAAAATTTCTGCATTAAAATCGCTAAAATTCAATAATTCAAGCGTTTGGTTATATTTACTATATGGTATACTACATCCAGGTGAGTAGTTTTGTTATTCAATCCAGTTCGAATTTTATTCTAAAAATTTTTGCAATAAATTCACTAAAATTTAATAATTCGATGAACTTTTTAAGTTTTTTAACCAGTCCGGTTCAAATTTGATCACACAAATTTCTGCAATAAATTCTTTAAAATTCAATTATTCGAGCGATGAATATTTTTGATATACCCGATGTAGCCTTTTTATAAGCAGTCCGGTTCAAATTTGATCACACAAATTTCTGCAATAAATTTACGAAAATTCAATAATTCGAACGATGAATATTATGATACACCCTATATAGCCTTTTTATAACCAGTCCGGTTCAAATTTGAT
The DNA here is from genome assembly GCA_027475135.1 of Bactrocera correcta. Classification (NCBI taxonomy): domain Eukaryota; kingdom Metazoa; phylum Arthropoda; class Insecta; order Diptera; family Tephritidae; genus Bactrocera; species Bactrocera correcta. Next base: position 78,170,525 of record CM050326.1, read on the forward strand.
CACACAAATTTCTGCAATAAATTTACGAAAATTCAATAATTCGAGCGTTTAGTTGGATGTACTAGCGATGAATTTTATACATATGATATTTTTTAGTCAGTCCGGGTCAAATTTGATCAGATGATAAAATTTTTTTTTATGCATTTCGGCTATACAATGTATTGAGCCTATATATCACAGAGTTGATTTTTTCTCATTTTGTCATACGGTTGTAAATAAACTTGGTTTGAAATCAAATATTTAGTTAGAGATTTTCAATTTTTTATTGGATTACATAAAAATCGTTCATAAAATATTAAATTTCCTTCATTATCCCTTTAAAGCTTTTTAAAATCACTGTTTTTTACTAAATTGACTCTTTTTTCTATGAAAGCCAAACGATATTGTAGAGTTGTGAACTGATAATTTCTACCCAAAATGATTTCAGTGTTCAGTTAACACAAGAGAGAGTTGAGAAATCCGTTATAAATTGTCAAGCTAGAAAACAAAGAGCTTTTTAAATACAACAGACTTTCAGAAAATTACCAGTTCATCTCTTCTGAGGTTGTAAACTTAATTTAAAAGAAAAAAAAAGAAATTATCCGAGTTTAATATCCTTGATTTTTATGCTTTAAATACGTTAGTTTTTAAGAAAAACACCCACCGAAGATGGTTAGGGTACCTGATTTTCTATATGCGTTTTATTTGCCTCTCGGCGACAGTCGCTTTAATTCGGCTATGTAGCGCGACAACTACAAAACAAACAAACAATGGCTATTATGCAACAAGTGCGCCAGCACAAGACGCCGAGTAAGCGAAGCGAATGCACGGCAACTAACCAAGAGGCAACGTAAGGAGCTCAGCAGCCGCAACTTCGTCTGCTTGGCGACAGGCCAACGACGACACACGACACTATTTGTGTTTGCCTTTGCATTTGTTGTTATTTTTATTTTTCGTGCTGGTTGTTGTTACCATTTTTGTGTAACTGTTGAAGCTGTTGTATATTGTTGCTGCTATTGTTGTGCAGCATTAAGCACTTTTGGCGAACCACTACCCGGCCTCCCGTCGCGCCCCAAACAATATTGTCACTGTGTGAGTAGTAACTGTTATTTATGCTTTCTACTTCAAGGATGGTGCACAGTGTACGTCAGACTATATAGTATGTATGTGTGTGTTTGTGCTGGCTTCTGTGTCCTTCCGCTGGTTTCGACTTCGCTCCTCATCAGTCTCCACATGCTTCGCCGTTGTTTTCATTTCATTTATCATATTTTGTCTACTCGAAACTTTTACCCATCCGCCCCCGTCACTTCATGCAACAGTTACTTGCTGCTCGCAAACACACACCCTCTACCTTCGGTGACAGCGCGGCTCATTCTTACGAAATATCTTCAACAAAGCTGTAATACACCATTTAACCCGTTATTTGTTTGAGTGTGTGTGTGTGTGTCGCCCGCGAAGTATGTTGCATCCACAAGTTGCACGTTTACTTGTTGCCTCTACTGGCTGGCTTGTTTGCCTCAAAGTTTGAAGCTGCGCTGCAGTGGCACGAGGACTTCTTAAAACTTAAACTTTGACGACTTTTGGACGACTTTTGGTATGACGTCGTGGTAGTTGTTGTCACCAGCACCTCTGCCACTACATCCACACGCACGCACACATGGACACACGTGTCTCAAATACTGATATGTGCAACTTGTTGCATTTGTTGCAAGAGCACGTAAACTGTTATTGAGGCTATTACTTTTTATTGACTTTTATCCCGCTGTTGCTGTTGTTGTTGTGCATTTTCTTAACACTCAATGTCTGCCTGAGTGTGTTGGTGTGTGTGTGCGCGCAAGGATTTGTGAAACTGAAATCAATTTACTCTTTGACTTTCGTCTTATGAAATATCTTTAGCATGGGCTAAAGAATAAAGTTTTTGAGTATCCACTTCGGTTCGCTCAAGTGAAGGTTATGAGCTGCACGAAGCTGTAAAAATGAACTTTAATTCACTCGATGCTAAGTTGGACTTTCAAAAAAGTTCTGAAGGCTTATCAGATATTGTGGCTGAACTTATGTTAGTTATGCAAAGTATGGAAACAACTGAAATTGGAGAAATCTAGCAAATAATTTGCAAACAACAGAACATGGGAGAAAAAAGCGAGGAAAAGAATAGTTTGAAAAAGCATATAGAATTAGGCTAGTTTGCATTTAACGTACATGTTATAAAGATAGGAAGTAGATGTCTAGAAGTCAGCAGAGGAAGAGCAGAATATATTAAGGTCTAGTAAAAAAAATCATTAGTATTTTTCCAATAGATGGCTTTAGCAAATTTTATCTCGAGTTTCATAAGTACAATCGTCTTGTGTCATATGGCATTTGAAAGGTAATACTTCAGACTGAAACAACTTTTCAAATAGTTTTGAGATTACCACACGCAGTATTGTTTAAGGGGGTATTCTAGGCTAGAAATGCTATTTAACGGAATTTTCAAAGTCCAATAAAATAAAAACTAAGAACATTTTTGTTGTGACAATTTGATTAATTGCGGCGTGGTGGCGTGGCAGGGGGTTGAATATAAGTGTGCGCCCTTTCTGACACGATTCCAACACATTGTGTGACTTGAAAAAAAAAAAAGTTTTAATCAGGTCCACACCAAATTTCAAGTTAATCGGTTAAATAGAACTTGAGAAATCATGTCAGAAGAGTTGAAAATAGTAGTTTCGAGAAAAACGCGATTAAAGTTTTACGTTATACGATATTCGCTCAACCGGTCTAGTTGCCACGTCACTAAAATGGCTATAACTTTGAAAATAATTTGAGTTTTGAAAAATCCTTTTAGGGAGATATTTTTGAATATCAAAACTATCGAAATGTGAAAAAAATTCGATTTTTTCAAATTTCTAGACTAGAATATCCCCTTAAGTTCACAGCACGAAGGACATCAGCAAAGAATACGTCATATTTTACAGTTCTCATTCGATAAAGATGAAAACACTACCTGGGCGGATGAAAATGTGATACTTTAATAGCCAATCCCACGCATTTTGATATGAAAGATAGAAGCCAATATGCAAAAATTTATCGACAATGAATATCGTCGAATCCGACCATCATATTGAGCACTTTTTCGGCTGCACAAGAGCTGAGTATTGCACAAAAAGCCTTTTGAAAGAACTTCAATAAAGCTGAATAGTAAAAGTAGCTGAATGTATGTGTGTCATACGAGTGAACAAAAAAAAACTCACGAACGGAATTTAATTCCGCGAATCACTGCTAAATCGCAATAAAATCGATCCATACCTGCGGAGGATGGTTAACGATGATGAAAAGTGGGTCACTGTGAACGATGTAATATTGAAAATTTCACTATGTGTTTGGTAAAATTGGTAGGGAATCTATTAGCGCCAAATTCTCAATTCGCTTAAAGAAGCTCTTCTGTTCTTTCAGCACAACGGCAAGCCAAATACATTGCGTTATCCCTATATAAGCTCTGGGTGTTTGGTTTGCAGGTTCTTATGTATTCACCTCATATTCTGAACTTGTTTTTTAGTATATGCCCATTGCTATTTCAACAAATTTATGTTATAATATTTAAACATATGGATCAGATCATAAGAATGTACAAAGGGTGTGTTGCCTAAACCTTAGCATCCAAGAAAAGTCGGTACTGCAGATGGGCGTAATTGGACCCTACCACGCCCAAAAAATGTCATTAAACGAAACATAACCAAGCACTAACTGTAACTGGCGGCAGGCTGGCCCAGCCCCGAAAATGGTTTAATACTATACATATGTATATATTCCAAGCCACTGAAGCTAACTTAACTTAATTCGCTGAGAAGAAGTTTTTTTAACAATTCTTCATACACTGTGGGTAAAATAAGATAATAAACATTCCCACTATCTTTCTAACGGACTATAACCTTTCAAGGACCCCGACACCAAATATGTGGACGCCAGTGCCCATGGTTGATTATTTTTTATGTTGTTGTGGTTGTTGTTGTAGCGGCAGAGTTCTGCCGAGTTGATAGTCCTTGGCCGGATAAAAATCCTGGTCCGTTTCGGTTACGTAGACCCGACTATCATGGGAACGGTATTTTTTTTAACCAAATACAAATATATATGGGTGAGCTTTAGTATTTTATTTAGCTGAGCATATGTTTGTGATTACATCATACTCTTGTGCCAAAAATAGCTTTTCTTAATATCCATATACCTAATATAAATATTTTAGAAGTATGTGGGAAAGCTTATTAAAATTGCGTGAATACATTTTTGCTAATCGAGTATTACTGAATCGTGTGTTTTTGTTTTTCATTGAAATTTCAATGAAAAATGTAGCCTAACAAGCAATATTTTTCTCAAGTTATAAGATAATAATGTGTCCAAAAAATAAGTTGACATTTGAATTTAAACTGCGCCTGTCGAAGGATTTAGAGAATTAATTTTTTAGGTTGGTAGTACTGTCAGTCACATTTATGTGAAATTTCATGTCAAAATATTCATTAGTGTTTGAAATACGTGTCGTTTTGTGAGCTGCTAAAAGTGAGTTTTTCGTTTTTTGCGATGTCGAAATTTGTTGAGCAAAGAATTTGCATTAAATTTTGTTTACGGAATCACTTTTCTGCTGCGGATACGTTGAGGATGGTGTAGAAAGCCTTTGGTGATGAGGCTATGTCTACAAAAAATGTTTACAAGTGATATAGTGAGTTCCAAGCCGGCCGTGAACGTGTCGAAGACAAAGAGCCTCCAGGGCGACCATCAACCTTAACCGACGAAGCTCACGTTCAAAATATCAAAGATTTGGTGTTGAAAAACCATCGATTAATAATTAGAGCCAATACCATTTTGAAGGATGTTTTGGGCCTCAAGCGCGTCAAATCTCGACTGGTACCAAAAACATTGAATTTTTTGGAAAAGGGCGTCGCATTGAAGTATGTGAAACGATGCTTTCCGACTACCAGGATGTCATGAAATGCATTATAACTGGCGATGAGACTAGGATCTATGCTTACCACCCCGAAACAACCCATCAATCGAGGGAATATCGTGCCAAAAGAGAGCCGAGACCAAAAAAATCGCGCCAAAGTCGCTCAAAAATCAAGGTCATGTTGACTGTTTTCTTCGATTATCGTGGTTTGTGCATTATGAATTCCTTCCAATCGGTCAAACAGTCAACAAGAGATATTATTTGGACGTTATGCGTCGTTTGCGTAACGCTATCCGCCTCTAAAGGCCGGAATTGTGGAAATTGTGGAAAGACAATTCTTGGTTTTTACACCATGATAATGCACCGTCCCATACTGCCCTCGTAATTCGTGATCATTTCGCCAAAAACTCAACCCATATCGTTCCGCAACCACCGCATTCACCTGATCGGGCGCCGTGCGACTTCTGGATGTTCACCAAGCTCAAAGACCGCTCCGGGGACACCGTTTTTATACGATAGCGGAGATTCAAGCCGCAGCGAAGATGGAACTGAAGGCCATAACGGAAAGTGATTACATACAACCAGTGTTTCGAAGATTGGAAAATCCGATGGCATAAGTGCATTGCATCTGGAGGGGATAACTTTGAAGGGGATGAAATTGATTTGGAAGAATAAATAAAGTTTTCAAAATAAATACAATGTCGCCTTTATTTTCGCGTTTGATTTTCAGCATTTACCGAGTTGATACCTGATGATATATTTCACTTCGTTACTTTTTGCTTCTACACAGTTTTCTCGTTTTTCTTTATTCTGATCGATATTTAGTATGAGAGTTTTTTTTTTGTTTCGGAACAGGAAAGCCGATTCTTGCATGGTTTTCGTAAATGTTTAAACTTCAACTTCTAAAATATCTCGAATTGTTATATTTACTTCAAAATCAATATTTTATTATTTTTATTATTTCTGAGATCGATCTTGGGTTGGACTTGGGTTAAGTAAAAATGAAGTGTTTGATCTGAAGATTAGAATTTACTTAGAGATTTGTTAAAATGTGTATAAATTGGTAGTCGTTCGCATATTTTGGGATAAAAAAAGCACCAGAAAATTGTAATTAACCCATTACTTCCCAAGCATCGAAATCATTGGAATTTTTTGATGAGTTTTGTAATTTGAGCTCTTAATACGTTAAGAAATAAGAACATGAAATAAAAAAAAATAATAAAAATACCTTGATTGATGAAATAGTCCGTCATATAAATAAGACACTGGGGATATATGCTCAGAAAAAATTAAAGACAACACTTATAAGAAAATCAACTTTATTTAAAATTTATCATCAAATTTAAGCTTATTTTGTATAAGGTATAATACAATCACTGCAAATTGTTTTATCGCATTTGACACAAAAAGTAAGAGGTTGTTTTCTTACAGCCTAGTCCTTGGCAGCGCCTCTGTTTGTCCCTCTTCATCATGTAGTGACCTAAATTGTCAAATCTGACCAGTTTTAAAAATTCATATTAAAATAATGTTAATACTTTTAATAGCGAGAATATAATATTATAATTAGAAAATAGTACATGAATATAAATTTCTACAGAAATAATTAAAATAAACGGTCAGTTTTGAAAAAAAAAATTAAAAATAGAAAAATATTTACAATGGTGTCCTATAAATAGGACAGTGGGAAGGAATGGGTTAAGTTCCTTGTGTAAATGATATTTCAAAAAATATGTATTTAAGTATCAAACAAAAATCGCTGAAAGAGCTAAATGCCAACCCAAAAAGTGCTTATGAAAGGAGTTTCGAAAACTAGCCAAAACGTTGGCATAAGTGTATTACATCCAGTGGGAATCACTTTGAATGCGACAAAAAAATATATATTGATGAATAATGATTTACTTTGCATTTAATTTACAATTTCTTTCACAATGTATGTGTTTTTGGGCTTGAATGCAACCACCAAATCCGATAAAATGTAATATAAAAATATTGAATATTTCATAAAATCTCTGTATACAATTTATTGCATAATATTGCACTACTCATGAATTAAATTAAGGAGGGGGCCTGCTTTAGAGGCTTCAAAAAATCGATTTTTTTTTGCCTAAATCTCCTTACAAAAATGTCTAACATTATATCCACAAAATTATATATGGAAATTCGAAATATTTTCGAAGCTAGAAGGAAAATAGTGACCGAGCGTCTAGCAGATATCTGAGTGATTGAGCAGAAAGCGAAGACTTTGACGGGCGATTTCTCGGTTTTTCATTTTTAGGATTTTACTGAATTGGCGGGCAAGAAAGGAAAAAAAGTAAACGTCCTATCGAAATGAGTCAATACGCGTTTTATTTGGAATTAAATTCTCTTTTATGTCAACCTAAAATACCTTAAGAAAGTTAACATTAATCCGGCTTTTAAACGATTTAAAGTAAATTTTTTTGGTTTTGAAATGTTTTTTTTTTTTTTTAAATGTATTTTTTTTTTAATCTGCGAAAAATTGTTAAACTTTTCATTTTTTGTTGAATTTTCTTGGTTCACCTAGGAATTACAATATTGAAAATTAAAAATTTCTTTGTTTTTTTTTGTTTCATATGAAAATTGCGCCTGCATCTTGCCCGCCACACAGAAATTGCGGACGCGAGGTGCCTTCGTAAATTTTTTCAAACATGAAGCATATCTAATGTATAAAAATCAAAAAAAATTTCAGAAGACTCTTCAAATATATAAGAATAAATGCTAAAAGTTTCATTTCAATCAGACATTTCTTCCTTTCCAAAAAAAACCTTGAAAATATAGATTTTTAAAGCCTCTAAAGCAGGCTCTCCCCTTAATCTTAAGCTATTCTATAAGTTATCATAATGACATTCAATATTGGACAATCTGTTGACAGAAGAAAATCTTTTTATTAATGCATATGTTAATGTGTATAAACTTTCTATTTAAAATATGTTTTGTGTATACTGCGACACTTCAACTCAATATTCATATTTTCGCAGCAACCAAAAAGTGTTTATTAGACTTTGAGAGAATTTTGCTACCAAAATACACTTTAAAAGGCAAACTGTATAAATTTGAATGGTAGATCAAATTTAAAGCCCGAAAGAAATATATTTCCTGAAGAAATAACAAGCAAAGCTATATTTCAAACAGTGTAGTACCATACAGCGCCACAACAATGCTACATAAAAGTTTTCCAAAAAAAATTGTTTCTACTGAACAACTAGAGAGATCGGAAATCCGGCGAGAGTATAAGGCTTTTGACTAATTTTATCGAAAGAAATGTTACAATTACCAATGTCGTAATGACAAATGATTTTGATTACTGCGCATATTATATAATACAACAATTCGCTCTAAAATCTCAGTATTTCATAATATGCTGAAGCGTTGGTTATGTCACAACAGTGTAAGAGCAGCACAGCTGTCACCATATGGCACACATTTTTGCAGTAAATTTTAATATTTTTTCTGAATATTTGCACACTTACCTCAATTGCGATGGCATACTAGCACAAATTTAGCAAAAAATTTGCATTAAAAATTTTGTGGATTTAAATTTTAATTTGTTTTAAATTTTAATTTGTTTTAACTTTTAGTTTTTTGAGTTTCTTTAAAGTCTTTCGATACAATTATTTTATTAAACACTTCATTCATTGAAAGTATACTCCAAATTTTTTTTATTATTGTTTTAATTGCTCACCATTCACATTTTCTACTATATCTGTGCTACACGCACACACAAAAAGCACTTCGTGGCGTGCACCGGAAGTGAACAGCTGTGATTAGTTGCACGGCATGCCAGAGTTATGTGTCATCCACTCGTCACTTTGATGCTTTGTTCACACATACACAACTACATCGCCGTATAAACACACATATGCGCGCCAGCAATACCGTTATTGCGCGTGCAATTGCGTAGCTATGCGCTCGTACGCCTAAATGTATGCCACAGCATGCAAATGACGAATGCGAAATGTCAACTGGTGGCGACAGGGCGCAACAGTTGTCTGTCTATTTCCTGTTTACCGTTAACACACACTAGGCTCACAGCACGCCAAGTGCAAATGTCAATACGCACACAACAATAACAACAATTGGCACAAATGCAACAAAGCGATTGTACGCGTTTGTCAAATGGGGCGCTGTGCACCAATTACCACTGCAAATGCATTTTGCCGAAAAGACGGCAACGCAAATACCGTTAAATTGTACAAACAGCACTTAACCAACTGTTGCCTGTTGCACGTTGCAAGCTGTTGCGCGTTCATTGAATTTGTAAAGTTTTTCGGCAAACACCGAGCGAAAATGGCGTTTGCGTTTACGTTAGCATGTGGCAAGTGGCAAAAGTGCCGCACGCCGTGCCAGTGCAATTGTGTTGACGCGCACACTACAAGTGGTTTCGGTTGCTAAATTCACGACGAGTCGTTGTCGTCCTGTTGGGTTGCTTGCCATTGCCAAACTCACTTGTTGCACAATGCCAGCCAGCCAGCCAGCAGCAGCAGCAGCAGCCAGGCCTGGCCTGTGTCGTCGTGCAAAATTTCTACACACATACAAACACATATACTGTGATAGTTTTACATAAACACCAGCAACGTTGCTGCTTATATACTAGCTAGGTAAATATATATGTATGTATGTATGGTGTATTTCGTATATTCATTTTCGACGACGAAAAATGGCGTTGTCGCCCCAAACTGCAGCGCAACACCCAAAACTATTGAGGCAGCGTCATAAAAAGCAGGAAGCAAGCGAGAAGCAGAGCAATAAGACCAAGCGCTACAATGCAACAGGCCGCGCCAACACACACACACACTCACATACACACAAATGTAAAATATATACAAACAACGAGTGTGGCGCCCACCCAATGGCGCAGCGCTGACGTCAGCGCCACATTCACAGGCCACAGGCAGCGCCGCTTGCAACGAGGACAACGACGACGAAACTTTTTTCGAGCACACGAAACTTTTCAAAAAACTTTTATATAGTTTTTCGCCGTTTCCTTGTTGGCGTTTGCTGTTTTCTCCTTTATTTTTTTTTGGTTTTGTTTTGGTGCCATTGTAGTTGCATTTGTTGCTGGCGCGCACACACGCAAACGTACATGCGCGCAGCGCAAAATAGTGCTTTGCTGACAAGCGCTCTATGCTGTTATGCTGCCCCGCGCGTACGCGCGCGCCAACAAATTTGTATAGAACTTTTATATTTTTCGTCTCTTGCATCCTTGGAGCACGCGCGCACACACATGCAACACTGTGTGGCACATTATATATTTTTTTCTAAGCAAGCGCCTGCGTGCGCGTGAGTAGCTGTGTGCGTTTTTATAGTGCTTGTGTGTGTTTATGCCCGGCTACGCTGCACACTGTTGCATGCGCGTCGCTGCGCCGCGCCGCTTATCAAAGTCGGTAAAAAATCACAACAACCACTGGCGCACTCATGCTGGCAACAACAAAAGTGTTGATTTTGTCCAGCGCCCACCCAATCGAATAAATTTTTTCGTCGTTCGTCTCAATTTTTCTCAATTTTTCTACTCGCAACGCACCCAATGTCGGCGCCCTTCCGCCTTTGTCCTTCGCTCATGCCACCCGCAGACGTTGCGCTCTGCACTTGCTATTTTACTTTTCCTTGTCGCTGTTGTTGTCGCTTGGCTCATTTGGTTGACTTTTTTAGTTTTTTTGTGTTTTTTTTTTGCTTGTAATTTTTGCTTTTGCTTTGCCAACCCGCGCGCCAAGCGACAAAAACTTTTTCGTCGCTTGCTTGCCAGCAGCAAAAAAACTACCGTGCACTTGCCCATCTACCGCGTTTCGCTTACTTCTTATTTGCTTCACTTAGCTATTTCATTGCATTCCCCATTTTTTGCCACCTCATTTCATTTCCTTGTCGTTTATTTTTTTTCGTCGACAACGTTCTACATTGCATTCTACTTTCGTCTACTCATCCTTGTGTGGCATGCAAAAACAAAACTGCTGCAATATAATGTATAGCGTCGACGCGTCCTTGCTATCGTGCTCGCACGTCTGTCTGTCGTCCTCAATTCCACCACTTCTCTTAGCCATTCGCTGCTGGCTCTTACTGCCTCCACCCGCTCGTTGCGGGTCTTATAGTTTTTCCGTCTCATTCTTTGGCATTTTGCGTTTTGTCCTTCCTCGTGGCAACTAACGTTTGCTATTATAGCTGGCTTGTTGTTGCTGCAATTGTTACTGTTGTTGTAATGAAGTTGCATTAGCGCCCACACCAATGAAATTAGGTTTGTGTCTACGCCTGATTACCTTATGCTCGAAGTTTTTCGCCAGCTTAACGTTTTGGAAGATTTGTGTTGCCAGATTATCACATAATGTTGGTACATAAAACGTGACCTGAGGTCTGTGAAGCTTTACAATTAACGCCAATTGAGTAGGTCAAGTTGGATCATATAGTTATTAAATGAGGTTAGTTCAGGTTAGCTTTTATAAACTATACTATACCAGCTCAGACTGAGTTAATTTGATTTAGCTGAGGTCTAATGTGCTCTCGTAGTTATAATCCTATAAAGGACGTCCGTCCATCGTAAAGGACGGAGAAGCTGTATAATGTTCCGAGTTGGCATCAGTCCAGTGACAGTTTGAGCTAAAAGCTCAGCGAATACCGGCTGTAAGTTTGAGCACGCCGAACCCGAAGCTCTTTAACCGTAAAGGACGGAGAAGCTGTATAATGTGCCGACTTCGCTTGACAGCTTGAACCGAAAATTCATACGTTACAAGGATCCTAAATAAGAGAATGTAGGAGTATGGTATATGAAGCGACTAAGGTAGATCAAAGCAAGCGGTCATAACAAAACATGCTCGACCCACAACTTAAAGATGCAATTCTGCATGTTTCCTTAATAGATGGATCTATATAATCGGGAACGGTGCCGAACTTTTACTCGGATTAGGACTGATAAACTGGCAGCATTTCTTGCAAATACTATGTCAGGAGTGTTTTCTGGAAGTGTTCCAAAGAGTCTCATAGAATGGCAAGTGAAGAAAGATATCTCCATGGGGTTCTCTAGCTAAGCACAAACGTGATGAGTTCAATCGACAGAAACCATTGTTTCATTAATAAGAGCACCTCGACTATATATCAATTTGGTATGTCAGGGCTGATTCCAGACTACGTAAATGGTAAAGCATACGAGTATATCAGGGAGCCGTTGTCTTACTTCTTCCAAGTGATCTCTTTCCTTCGTTAATAAGAACTTGAACTATATAACAATTAGGGATGTTAGGGTTGACTCCAGACCACGTACAAAAGGCATATGGTAGGGAACCGTGTCTTACTTCGTCCCGGATATGGCTTCATTAAAAAGATCACAGGAACTTTATAAAAATTTGGTATGTCAGGGCTGAGTTCAGACCACGTACATGATAAAGCATGTGGTATTGAACCGTTGTCTTACTTCGTCCCAAAGATCTCAAGCATAACGTTACCGACAACTATATAATACAAGTAAATTCCTTATTACTTCCGTGTCAATGGAAAATGCATATAGATCAATTCAAATTATAACGGAACTAAATCCGTACAATTTGAAAGAGCGCGACACTTTATTTGACCTCAAATAATCACAAACACCAAACATGTGGCATCTACACGCCGAACTACCCTGCCACAACACAATTATAGACTAGCACAAGCTTACAAGAGCAACAATACCAACAACACTGTATCATCCAGAATTGCATTACGTTATTCGGCCACCTAAAATGCAAAAAGAAAACCAAAAGTGAAATGCTACTCAGCGCACCACAGCGTCGTATCGCAACGACTCGACTAAAGATGGGAGGCGAGGTACTAAACGATGACGACAAAACACACAACCAACAAAGCGAATGCCAACACCCGTATAGCAGCGCCTAACTGCCAACCACGGACACAAAATCGACGCGCACCGTTGGTGGGTTGTCCCAATTCGGCCAAAGAAATGCCAACTAATACCGAATTCAACCATCCAATCGACCAACACAGCCAGCGTCAGCGTCAGCACCCGACACCGCCACCCACCCAGACTGTCCAATACCGAAAATGCAGCAGAAAAAATGCAACAAACGAGCAGCAAATAAAAATAAACAGCCGAAATGTGGACGACGAAACAAGCGGTGTGGCAGAGTGAACGGCGTGCGCCAGCTCAACTCACACAGCCACAGATAGTGGATGCAAGGCTCCAGTGTATGTGTGTGTGCGCGCTGAAATGCCAACATTTGGCTGTGTGGCGCGCAACGGTGACGCCCTCACTGCCACCGCCACCAGTGCCAGCAGCGACCCACACCCGACCCACCATTGGCACTAGCAAATGCTCTGCTAAAATCCCAAATACCAACCCGAAAACTAGTTGCAGCACGCTGAGTGCTGTGCGCCGAAACAACCCTGACAAAACAGACATAACTACAACAACAACAACTACTACTACGTCTACGACTACCACTATTACCGAGTACTACTACTTGTGGCGCTACATAGAGGGAGCAACGGGCGCCACTAACGGCTTGCCACACATACCACCGGCGCACGTAACACCACCCACTTGTGGCATCTCACTCGGCAGCACATTTTTAACAGTCAAACTTGTTGTTATTGTGCTTTTTTCTGTTCTTTTACCAATTTGTTGTTGTCGTAGTTGTTGCTTTTGGCAACGCCGCTCACAATGCGCTAGAGCCACTTGCTGCCTGCAATGCTTTTCGTTGCTGCCGCCGCGACGCCGCACCGTGTTTTTTCGTTAGTTTAGCTTTGCTCGCTCTAATTTTCAATATAACTGTGCTGTTGTTATTGTTTTGTTGTTGCTCTTCGCTGTTGCTGTTGCTGCTGTTGTGGCGCATAGTGTTCGACGACATCGTTGCACGAGTCGCCTGAAGTTGGCCTGGTTGAGCACCAACGAAAAACCCCAAAAGGCTGGCAACACCACCCACGAACGAAGAAAGCGGCAGCCGAATACGACTCGTAAAAATATAACCTAAAAACGGTTTGAAAAAATTCGCTATACATATACATTGCCACATACATAATCAACTAATACCCCACCACCAGCCATTACAGGCAGTCATCTTGGTAGACTCACCACAACCCATTCCGTCCATTCATTGCAGCCACCAGCCGTTCTAGACGTCGCCACCTTAACATCTTTCCATTCGGTGGGCACTATTTGTTGCTGCATATTTTAGTACTCTCCTCGTAAGTTTGATTTTGGCACTCTCTTTCTCTCTCTCATGCATTCTTTTTCCTACTCTCTCATTCCTTCGCTGCCAAGTGTCGTTTTGTATGCAAGTAGTTTTCAGTCACAGTTGGCCCCATCGTCTGCTGCCGAGTGCGCCCAGTCTGCACCACAAGTATCCTGTATTGATATGCCTTGTGTGTGGCATACGCTTGTTGCATGTTGCATCTATAGCCAGTGTTTGTGCGAAGATAAAGGCGTGTAGATTTCGAAGGCAAAGACGCAGCTGCTTAGATGCCACTGTTGTAAGCAAGTTTTTTTTTTTGGTTTCATTTTAATGCCGAAGAATTTCGTATGGTTTTCTGGAGCCTTTTTGTGGTACTGTAAGGTCCCCTAACACCGATGCTTTAATTGTCCCACTTATCAAATATTCCTTCATTTTTTGTAACGATCTTTTTTCAGTATCTTAAAGAATCATCCTTAAGCAGATTGGGCTCACCTAAATCCAAAGTGCATCTTATTATAAAAGATATTCAGCGCATTTTTTCTTAAATCGTTGTTTTTGTGGTCTGTATAGTGAAATTTAGTGATAACTCGCGTCTAGTTCGTAAGATGATTCATTTCGAGGTTCCCTACTTTTTAAAAGAAAACTCACAGAAATGTCAAATTTAATGGGGAATATTTATAATCATTCAAAAGAGCATTCTTTGGCATTTATGTTTTGAATATTAACTCTTTAAAATGTTAGCCGAGGCTACGTCTAAGATGGTCCAATCGTTGGGTACAATTTTTGATGACTCGTTCGAGCATTTCGACCAGTAACTGTCGAATGACATGTATGATGTTTTGCTCCAAGGCCTTAGTCGAGACGGAATTGTCCACGTAGGCTTTAGACTTTACATATCCTCACAGAAAAAAGTCCAACGGTGTGATATTATTCGATCTTGGTGGTGAATTGATCGGCTTGAGACATGAATTTACCTGTTCACCGAAGTATTTTTTCATTAGATCCATAGATTGATGTGATGGGTGGAAAGTGTCGGTAAACCAAATGTAGCCGAAATCAAGAGCTTCAATTTCAATCATCAAGTAGTCGTTTATCGTGGAGCGATAATGGTCGCCATGGAGGTTTAGTTTCTCACCGGCTTCATTTTTGAAAAAATATGGACCGATGATTCCACCAGCCCACAAACCACACCAAACTATTGTTTTTTCTGAATGAAGTAGCAGCTCTTGAATCTCTTCAGGTTGCTCTTCGTACCAAAATCAGCAATTTTGCTTGTTTACATATCCATTGATCCAGAAATGGGCCTCATCGCTGAACAAAATTTGTCTGGAAAACATCGGATCCCCTTGGAACTTTTCAAGAGCCCATACAGCGTAGCAATGCCGCTCGACGTAAAATGGGTCAAGTCGTTCCATATGTCAATCCGAGTTTATGTGAACGGTGCCGAATCGACTCTCCAAGCTTTCGTGTACACTCTCAGCTACGGTTGCTATATTTTCTTCACTGCGTGCTGGATTTGATCTATTCGTTTGAATATTATCCAATAATGCGTCTCAAGGTGAAAAATTTTTAAACGCTGTTCAGGCGTAAGTCATTCCATGATGAAATGCCGAACAATACCGCATCAAACTAATATGACGGCTTGACATTACTCAGCTGCAATCTGTCAAAAATCGGCTTTTAAAATAAGTTTTAGGTGCAATTTAAACTGATGATCGAAATGAAGTCTTTTCTTTGAAATTATTTTTGTTTGTGATTGTTTTTATATCGAAGATTTCCATATAAACTCTGATAGCTTCTTATTCCCTTACTTCTTTCTACTGAGAACACATCTTGCTGGGACTGTCAGTACATTGATATTATAGAAAGGGTTCCAGGTCTTCGATTTATTTAAAAATACAGTTTTGTTTGCATATTTGCCAGAGACTTTCTGTTTTGAGTGCAGAACTAGGGACTAGCATTCCCATATGTGACTATCCACAATTCCACAACATTACCCAATTTTATATTAGCTCTCAGTTGAATAATATTATTATTCCCCAATCATAAATGTCTTTAACTGAGTTAATTTCCCAGCGAGCAGCGTTACATAAAGTATTCCGTTTATGCCTTAACACTTTGTTCCTATGAAAGCATTTCCCACTACCATTTAACCTATAATCTCAACTAGATTATATATCTAAACGTATAAGTATATATTGCTGCATGTACTGCCATGAATATATACCATAATATCATATTGCAACTGTATCCTTGCTGAAAAAGAAATGCAGCCTTTGCTGAATCCACAAGTGGATGTTGTTATGTGATAAAGACGCTCACGCCAGTCAAGCCAAGCTGAGCGATACAACTTGTATAAGCAGCCAAGACCTACATAAGCGCAACTAAGTAGGAGGAAGAGCGCAACAAGCATAAAAACTCAACTATATTCGAAACTCATACCAGCCGCCTACCGGTTGTGATCGACAAAAAAAAAGCACAAAACAAGGAAGCTCCAAAGCAACAGCGCACGATGTGAGCGCCGAAGTTTGCAAACGACGATGATATTCGGCGCAAAAAATGCAACAACCAAAATAAACCCCATTCAACGCCAACCGAAAAGAATAACTAGTATATAATATAAGTACACACACACACACACATACAACTACATGCATGTGTGTTGTCTGTGGAAGCGACGAAAACCTCTTTCGGCGCTTTCGTAGCTTTCGGCCACCGTCGCCGCCGCCGTTGCCGCTTCGTGCGCTTAGATGGCTCGATATTTTCGTTGCCGACCTTCATGTTGTGCGACCTGCAATGCCATTGTTGTTGTTATTATTGGTAATAGTGTTGATAGTGCAGTCGGTAGCTTTGAGCTCGTCGTCGTGGCTGGCGCGGGAGCTTTTCTTATTTTTTTAATTTTTAGGAAGCGGGTTTGTTTTGAGCGGTTGGTGGTAGATGGTGAAAGTAGCGCAGTTGAGTACGGTTAGTTATCTAGCATTGCATCTTTGCAGTGTGTGGGGTGTGCCTGTTGCATGTCGTCTATTGGTATGGTTGTTGCCACTTCGTTCGCCGATTTCTCATAGACACTTATGCACTTTTTAAGCGCACACAACGAAAATTGTCGCTAGAAAAATGTGTTAACTTCGCTTTCGTCTATTTTTAGGCGTGCTATGCGGGGGGTTAGTTGGAAGTTTAAGGTAGGAACGAACAGGATTCGGGATTTAGCAATATTGGGGCGCAAAGAAAAAACTCTGGAGCAAGCGAGCAAGAAAAAATATATAGATGAATAAAAAAAAAAATATTTATAAAATATAAACGCAAGTATATAAAGAATATTACGTTGAGAGAGAGAGTGAGTGAGATATTTGTCGTATTGAACGACATCGGCGTCGAAACAGCATATATGTATGTACATATGTATGTGTGGCAGTGAAAAAAAGTGTTGTCTTCCAAAATACCAACTAAACATTTCTCCTCAGCGAAGCCTTTGGCTTAGGTGGCGGAAGTGCTCACCACGAGGGGAGGAAAGTCAACATCGGCAACGAGCGCACGAATGCTGGACCCCAAATGTCCGGCTGGTATAATGAGCTCGCCGCTACTGCTAACAAGTGGTTGTGGCAGCTAAATATTTTTATAATTTGTTTTTTATTTTTTTCTGACTTCGTTTTATGGTATTTCGTTTTTTGTCGTTTATTAATATTTTTTGTAATGTGTGTTTTTTTTTTTGCGCGCTGTGACGTTGTTGCATGTTTGTGTGTGAGTGTATTTTTTTATAGGTGTCTCCGCTATACCTCAACGCAGCAAAGTAAAGTATATTAAGCTGCGATGTCTAAGCTTTTAGGTGTTTAAAAAAATTTGCGCTGTGGCAAATTAGTTTATTGTCAAGTGAAGTGGTAGTTAAAGGGTTAAATGTAAATTTTAGTTGAAATTCCTTTTTTGTCATTTATAATTTTTTTTTTTTTTTGTTTTGGTTGAACGTGAGGAAGCTTGGATTTTTAAGCTAATGGCTGCGAATTCTCATTAGAGGTTTTAGTGAGAGAAAATATTTTATGTATTTTGTAACGGTAAATTCACAGCAATAGAATATGCTAGTATAGACATTTTTACTAATTTGCAAGAGCAAGTTTTGGTAAGGAGATTTACATAGCGGAGATTTTGCGTCACCGAAAATGCAAAATTAGTTAACATCACTTTTCATAAATTTACAGGGAAAGGAAAAACGAAATAATTGAAACCACT
Organism: Bactrocera correcta; assembly: GCA_027475135.1. Lineage (NCBI taxonomy): Eukaryota > Metazoa > Arthropoda > Insecta > Diptera > Tephritidae > Bactrocera > Bactrocera correcta. The sequence goes on from CM050326.1 coordinate 78,188,807, forward strand.
CGTATTGTGACAAAATTTGGGTTTCGGTTATACAATGGTTATATATTGGTTATAAAATAGTTATATATTGGTTATAAAATGGTTATATATTGGTTATATACTGCAACACAAGCTTTAATTTTTACAATAATACATATATAATATTTTGCAGTGAATAAAAAGCAATAAAAAACTCAATTTCCAGTTTTTTGTTGATACGTTGTTTTGCATTTCAGGTGATATGTATACTTATATATAATAGAAACTGATACTTGTGGGATTACTTGTATTTTAGAATGATTTCTATAATTTTACGTTCTTTTTTGTAAGTCAATCATTGTGATAAATTATTTTTATTATTTTGTAAAATTTTTTGTGTTCATTTATTTTGTTTTTTTTTTTTTAAGTGAAAGCCTTTTTTAATTTATTAAAACAAGTTTTATGAAATTTTTAATGAGTCCTTACTAACCAATTATAAATTAAATATCACGCAATATATGTTTGGTAAGCATTGAGAAGTTCTTTACAATTTGAAAAACCTTTCAACTGTTGGAATATCGAAAAAATATGTCTTTCCCTAGCACAACCTACGCTTTTTCACTATAAAACTGCTGCTTAAAGCCAATTATTACTAAGGAAATTTTCAAATTATATTAATTATTGAAATTTTTGTGCATATTTTATTCTTTTTAAAGTCATATAATTTAATATAAAATTTTTTTAAAGTAAAGTAAAAGTATTTTTTTAATTTTAAAGTTTTCTAAGTTATTGTTGATGTGCTTACAGCCATTCAGTGTTACTCTGTACTCTGTTACCTCTTATACTTATTTTATGTCTTCAAATATATTCGCTTCGTCTTGCTTTTGTGTTCACACAGCTGCGTAAATATTTGCCACCCAGCCTCGGCATTCAACAGGTGTGCCTCCTATCGGCAGCACATAAAGCAAGCGGTGGACCACTGCGTATACGTAACGTGCTTTACATGTGACCTCACAAATATGCATACATACTATATACTCGTATGGTGTACATATATGTATAAAAATACCTACATATATACTATTTCAGAATTTCTATATAAGAGCGGAGTTGCGAATTATTTAAATAAAAAAATTTTTATTAAAAATTTATTTTCAATTTCTTAAGCATAAGGATAAAAAATAAGTTGTTTTTTCTTTTAACGCGGGTTGTAGGCTTAGCAAAAACAAATCGCATATGCATAATATTTCATATATACAAATTTAAAAAAAATGTTGCTGCAAATATTTTAATACATTTTATTTAAAATATACATTTTTCAAATATTTCATGCCATTTATAGAAATTGAGGGTATGCAAAACATTTTGGTGCCACACATTTGCTTAAAACGTAATGAAAAAGAGAAATAAAATATTTTTGTAGTCACAATGAAAATTCAAATTCATATTCATATTCGAATATTCCGAATGAGATTGTGAAAAATAGAAGAGCTTTTTGAATATTATCTATTGGAAATGTTTCAAACCTAACTCAAACCTTTTAGATAGAAAAAATAATATGCTTCGTGTCAAAAAAGTTCTTTGAGATAATTTTGTAATACTCAAAAGTTGATTATTATCTACTTAAAGGCTTCTTCAGCTGTGATCAATTCAGCTTTAACCTAAATGAGCATTGACGAAGCCTTATGAATTATGAATTACTTTGTAGTTACTTACATATTTTCTGCGAGAATGCTTTGAACAAATATACTAAGCTAATGTCACATAAATAGATCTATGAAGAAGAACTAGAAAGAGATAAAAAAAGGTTGCTCAACAACTTGACAACGATAATCATTTTTATATGAACACCGTCTGCCGATTCTGGTGGAAAGGAAATCTACAAATTATTTATTTAAACTATTACATTGACATAAATAGACAGTTTGGTGTAGTTTTGAATCTGGTGTAGTCATCGGTCCGTATTTCCTTCGAAATGAAGCTGGTGACACCTTTACTGTCAATGGAGAGTGATATAGATCGACGATAACCAACTTTTAATGGGCGCAATTGGAAGAAGTTGTTCTTGACAACACCGGTTCTAAAAAGTCGGAGCTACGTTCCACACAGCACGTGCAACTACGGAATTATTGCGAGAAATATTTGTCGATTCCAATGTTTCAAGAAATTTTGCCTAGGAATTGCTTTCAAGGAGTTGTGAATCAGTTTTTGTTTTCTGAAAAGAAATCATATCCCCTTAAATGGAGAGCCCTATATAAAATACACAGCAATTACCAAAACAATATCGAAAGTGCTTAATGGACTATATTTAATCTGTCAGTCATGGCGCTGTTACCATTTTTTTGTCCATTAATTTTTGCGCAATCTGTGGTATAAACTTTTCTTCGAAAGAACTCCAGATAAAACCATCACATGATCTTTCAATGTTCGATTTTCTAAATATGAGTTAAGGAACCATATGACATTACAAGTACCATTGTTTTTTTTTCAACTTTCTAAATTGTCATACTTGTATTTACTATTTGATATTCCTCTATTTCCTAGTTAAATACTTTTAAAGGAAATTCGAGCACTAGACTGTAAAGAGAAAACAAAAAAAATCTTGCGAAACGCTAAAGTACATGAGAGGCTCAAATTAGAACTTGTCATAATTCTGACAACACTTTGACGTTTAACAAAACATCTATGTGGAGTTTAGATTATCTACTCATCATGATAATTTTTGCTGTTTTACTTTGACCAAGTAAAAAACACATATTTTCTACTTAGTCTTTACTTCAAGTAGTGTCATAGTTCTGTCATAATTGTCAACAAATTTTCCACATTTAAAAAAAGTAAACTTTGAATGCTTACTTTTCCTGTCATATTTTCAGTTTATTAGTAACACTTACTTTCAACAGTATTCACTAAAAATGTTTACCAAAAATGCATTTTAGTGTTGGCTCCGGTTGTCAGCATGTCAAATTCAATGACAGTTGTAGTCAAATCTGTCAGAATGGTTGTGAGGTCAAGTTTATAACAATTTATGACAATACTTCTAGAACAAAAATGGTAATCTATTAAATGAAAAACTCAGAATTGTAGGGGAAACAAAATAGTATAAAACATGCATACAATTGACAAACTGCTGAAATCTGACGCTGAATTCTTTAGCGCTATGGAAACATTTGTCAAATAAATTAAAATTGCATAGGTGTCACTTTGACGTTTAATAAATTTGACATACTGGAAAGCACACAACAGAATGTCTATGAATATGAAATATAATATCGTTAAATAGATTTTGAGAGCTATTTTGAATACAGCGCCATCTATGGTCGAAATTGTATTTCATTAATATGAGATCCCACAAAAATAATTTCAAATTTCGGCCGGGATTGCAACTAAAATGAGAGCTTTTTTTTCCACATCCAAAAACATTTTTCCCTGAAATAAAAGATAATTTACTTAGATCAACAAAATTAATGTTCGAGAAGTTAATCTGTATTCTCTTCCCCAATAACAGTAAAATATCAAAAACTCTCTAACAAAATTTTATAAAACCTCCTCATATGAACATAAAACACACGATTGTCCCTCCTCAAGTATCCTTGAGTTACTGTTGCTTTTCGCTCGCAGCAAAATGAAACATTTAGAATAGTATGTAGAAGCACAGCATAGTAAAACATGGGAGAGCGAAGAAACAACGAAAGCGGAGACGGAAAAAATTCAGTGCATTAAAAAAGAAGAATTCACGAAAAAATTCCGCAACTTGAGAATGGCATGAGTGGCGCCAGGCGGCCACTTTGGTGTGAGTTTAATAAAAATGAGAGCACTTTTTCGCCAACTGAGAGCGCAGCAGCAACAACAGCGGCGACCATGTGTAAGAAGTGCTTTACTTTTTATACAAAAATAAAAATTTTGCCAAAGCTAAAGCCAAAAAAAAAAAAAAAACAAAAAAAAAAAAACACGAAAATAAACAAAGAGAATGCTGAAAAAAATTGTGGCACTTCCATTAATGCAATTTTTGCGGAAGCGACTGGCATGCGGAATTGGCGGTGGCCAGCGAAAGGCAGGTGGAATGCGAAAAGCCGGCAAGGAGGTGCAGCCCGCTTCAAAACTATTTTATAAAAAACTCGATTTATTTATTTTCTTGTTTTTTCAACTTTGGCTCAGCCATTTTTATTTTATACCATTGCTTTTATATTTTTTTGCTGGAGTTTAGCGAAGTGGGTTGCGAGCACGGTGGCGCTTTCTGGAAGGCGGTTAGAGGAATTAAAATTATTGAGGAATTATCGAACAGAATATAAACTCAAGCGACGTGCCAAGCAGGCGGACGACCGAGCGACCACTCAAGTGGGTTTGAAAGCAGCAGGAGCCAAGAAGAGAAGGCAGACAACGCTGGGCGTGAGTGGGGAAGTCTATAATGCAAAAAAAGTACAACAACAAATGGGTTGAGCAAATAGTTGTATGCAAGTACATTCGCTGCAATGAAGAGCTGGTGGTGTTTGTATGTGTGAAAAAATTGGTGTGTGTGTGTGCCTTAGAACACATACAATCGCACACATGAACGTATAAAAGCCGAAAGAGAAATAAGCTCGGAAAAAATTGGCTGAAATGCGATAAACTCAAACTCAAACACCCGCCTACACACACACACACATGAATATGCACGCCAGCAGCTGTTCCTAAGCATTTCTGGTATATCTAGCTTGCCAACCCGAACTCGCACACACACACATATATGCTTTAGAAAATTTATATATTGATGGATATTAAATTCCATTGCCGGAGTAATGAGGCCGAGCTATAAATTTCGCTCGGCTTGCGGTGACACTACGAAATGTGGAAGATTGGTTTCGGGTCGTAAGTATTTTTAAGTGCAAAACTGAGTGCACGGGAAGTGTCCTGCACCATATCCCAGTTTATAAATTATACAACAAGACACCGCTTATGTATATAAATACATTTATATATGTATATATCAGCACTTATGTATGTGTGTCTGCACATAAATTTTCCGCTAACTGTTATTGGTTTTGCATAGCAGCTCTCCTGCGTCTGTGTGTATGCATGATGTGAGCGCTGTGAGCGCTGTGTGTGTGTGCGTGGTGTTGCTGATGTGTCTGCTATAAAAATGCGATTACACTGCAACGGTAAATGATATCGAAATTCATTTCCAAAATGTAATTAAAATTGAATTTGATTGCAATTTGCCAGCAGTGTAGAGCAAACACCGACGTTACGCGCTTATGGAGAAGCATCTGCTGGTGCTTATGCCAGAACTGACATAATCTCATGTGCTTATTTAGTTTAGGATTTGGTGTAGAGCGAATTTTAGCAGCTAATTGCATTTTAAGGATTATTCTAAAAAAAAAAAATTAAAGATTTGTAGTTCCCACTACCTTTGAATACGGAAATATATGTATATACATATATCTACCATATTATTAAATACAAAAAATTCTCACAAGAAATTGATTCCGATCGTGCAATTTGTATGGCAGCTATATGCTATAGTGATCCGATCTGAACAATTTTTTCGAGGATTGTACCGCTATTTTCGACAAAAATTTCTGTCAAATTTTGTGAAGATGTCTTGTAAGATAAAAAAGTTTCACATACAAAGACTAGATTTTAATTGACCATTTTGTATGGCAATCAAAGCAGGCCTCCTCTTTAAGTTACATTTAAGTTACATTTTATGGCAACTCTTTTACTAAAATATAATTTATCTGAGTTTTTCATGTATTTTCGATTTTTTGAGAATGAAAGTAAACTCCTTTGGGAGGAGGCTGTTCTTAATTTGAACAACGTCTAAATTTTTTTCGTTTTGTAGCGCAATATTTATGGCCGGCGTATGCTATACATTAGCTTTCAAAATATCTTTCCTAAAATTTCAATGCTGGATTCCCTTGCACTTTCCAAAATTTGGTGAATTTACTTAACCTCCAATATAATAAATTACCATATTCGTATGTACTATGTAATAGGGTGATTAAAAAACTTTTTTTTCGATTGGTATTCTGAAAAATAGGTTCCTAGACACCTCTAAGAAAGCCTCTCCAAAAACCTATGAGTTTCATCATTCATAATGATTTTTTTCATTGAGTTATAAAATCCATAAGAAATAAAAAATTTTCCCAGAAATAATCAAACTTGAACTGTTAATATCTTTTAAACGGTTGGGCTTACGAAAAAATCGTTGAAGACTTGTTTTTAGGGCATTCAATTTCCTACAAAGTCTAAGGAACAATATATTTTTTCAAGTAGTTGGAAGCGAGTTATAAATTTTTCTATCTGATAATAAGAAAAAATAGGAAACTGTATATAGGAGGACCTTACCGTTACAATTAAAAACTTATATTTGGAGAGGCTTTCTTAGAGGTGTCTGGGAACTAATTTTTCCCGAGTACCAATCGAAAAAAAAAATTTCTTTTGAATCACCCTAATGTATAAAATATATAAGAATCACCAAACCAATATTGAAAGTGCTTACTGTACTCTATTTAATCTGTCATGTATTTAAAAGTCATATCGTTGATACCGTTTTTTGTCCATTAATTCTTGCGCAATCTCCGGTATAAATTTTTCTTCGAAAGAGCTCTAGACAAAACCACCACATGATCCTTCAATATTCGATTTTCTTAATATGAGTAAGGGAACCATGTGACATTACATGTACCATTGTTTATTTTTTCAACTTTCTAAATTATTATATTCACTATTGGATTTTCCTCCATTTCCTATCACAGTTAAATATTTTTAAACGAAATTTGTGCACTAAAATCTAAGGAGAAAACAAATGATACAACATACTTTCTTTCGATCTTGGAGAACTAAAGTACTAATGTTGCTCAAATTAGAACTTATCATAGTTTTGACAACCCTTTGACATCCCACAAAATAAAATATCTAGAGATTCGTTAGTGTACCCTTTGTGATCATCGTTGCTGTTTTACTATTGGCAATATAAAACGATTTTGACAAAAAAAAAAAATTCTTTTTTCTTTCAGTCATGTCAAAACGTTGTCATAATTGCAGTTAAACTTTTAGCCGTTGTAAAATAAGTAAAAAAAATTCTACATTTTTATAGTTTATGCACACTTTTGTTTTGTTCTAAGCAATGCTATGTTTTTATCATGTGCTTATACAATAAATACCTAAATAAACCTTTGCCCATAAGTGCAATTTCTTTGTTAGATACGGTCTTCACTTTGTCAAATTCAATGACATTTTTAATCAAACCTGTCAGAATGGTTGTAATTTATATTTTGTAGTAAGTCATATGAATACTTTTCCTGCCAAATTAAAAACCTTGTGAATTCAGTAAAATTTTTCTGATGAAATTGATATAAAATATCTCAACAATTACTTTTAACTGACTCTAAATTCCTTAGCGCAGTGGAAACAGGGGCATCGGAACTAAAATTGCTGATATGTCAACTTGATGTCAGTAAATTTTACATACTGAAAATATAAAGTTGTTAATTAGTGTGAAGTGAGCGTTAAGCTGCAAAGTGCTGGTAGGGAACATTTGGTGTAAACGAGACTTAATTTTTTTCTGTTTGATTGGCATGACCTCAACTTCATAACTTTTCAATCTGTTAAAAATGTCAAATTTTGTACCGTAAAGTGATGATTTGCGGAAAGCATTAATTTTTTGTGTCCATTGGCAGAAAAGCGCTGCAGAGATGCATCGAATGCTTTTTAAGGCATATGATGGTCATGCTCTATCAGAAAAAAAAAATAAAAAAGGCGGTTTCAACGGTTGAGAGGTAATGATTTTGATGTGAGAAAGGGATAATGTAGAAAACCACCAAAAAGGTTTGAAGATGCCATACTGCAAGTAATATTGGATGAAGATGATACTTTGAGTCAATAGTAAATGGCAGCCAAGTTCAATGTTGCAAAACAAAAAAAACAATTTTAGACTGTTTGAAAGCTATGGTAAAGATACAAAAATGTGGAAAATAGTTGTTACTTGAATTTAATGAAAAACAAATGAAAAGCGAAGAAACACTAAAATGTTGCTTCAAAGACACGAAAGAAAATCAATTTTGTTTTCCCGGATTAACCCATGATTTTCTCAGCTTAAGATTCTTAAAGTAAATCAATTTTCCTTCACCCTTGAGAACTCGATAAAAAATTATTATACGAAACAAGATAAAATAACTGAAAAGATAATAAATAAGCTTAACCAACCAATGGGGGCTATTTGAGGCACCAAAAAATATTAAATAGTTTAATTTTCCATCACCCTTGAGAACTCGATGCAAAATTGATTTACTTTAAGAATCTGAAACTGAGAAAACCATGGGTTAATCCGGGAAAACAATCAGTATCAATAGCAAAAACAAATCGATTTGATAAGAAGCAACGCTCTGTGTTTGGCGGGATCAGAAGAGTGTGATGGGTCATGAACTTCTGAAACCAGTTGAAACTGTTAATACTAATCGCTGCAGATAAAAATTGATCAATTTGAACAATGTATTGACGGAAAATTATCATAATGGGCCAGAAGACACGGCGAAGTAATTTTGCTTCACGAAAATGTACTTGCAAACCAATAAAAATCGGTTCAGAATACAACCAAAATACTTGGCTGGGAGCTGCTACCACAGCCGCTGTTTTCACCAGATTTGTCCTGCCGATTTGATTGATGTGACATGTATTGGCTGAGCAGCACTTCGATTCCCTTGCAGAAGTCGAAAATTGGGTGTCTGATCGGTTTGCTTCACACGACGAATATTTCTACAGGTTTTGGTTTGGTACCTACAAATTGCTAGAAAGATGGTCAAAATGTATCAAAAGTAATGGTCAATATTTTGAATAATTTTTTTTTTTTACTTCTTAATATAAAACTAGTATTACTGTTTCACAGAAAAACGTCCATTGCATAGCGCAGCTATATCGAATGCAGTGCCATCTATTGGACATATCTAGTATGACCTGTCATTTGGTTAGAATGAGATCTTCGTGTAAGCTTAAATATGGTGTTTAGAAATATATCGACGCATCCGAAATCTATCGATACGAACTTCGTCTGAGCAATTCAGAAGAGTATGTGTTTTTTTTTTTTTGTTTATAAGTATAAGAAGCTTTTTATTCGGTACTTCGTCCGCATTGTTGTATTGTTGATTCGTTATACTTTAGTTTATACTTTTTTAACCATAACTGAGATGATTTTCTAACCTTACAGTCACTAATCTTTGTTTTTGTTATATAAATATACTCTCTTCACAAATTATTATTTCTGGTTTAGAGCGAAAGAATGTGGGAATCACTTACCGACTATGTGCAACATATCCTTAGACCATTTCATGAGTTCACGTTTAATTAAGCGACGTTCCTGCAGACATCTGGCATACGAGCATTCCGCCATGATTTCACCAGCTAAAGCAGTTTGCTAGGGAATCTATATAGTATATATGTATAAGTGTGTATGTTTAAGTTTTAATCACTGAGTTTGTTTGAAAATCACTGGCTGCTTCGGAGAAGCCTAAGTTGCGCGCTAGCAAATTGGGGGGCAAAGGGCGCAACGTGTGTCTACTGTCATGCTGAGCATTTTAAGTTGTTAAAGGGCATAAGTCAGAATTTTGAAAAAAAAAAATTAATTTCGAAATTTTGTTTTCGAAATTTTGCTTTCGAATTTTTCTTTGGTACTAAAGTTCTTTTTTTGTTTTTGCGTGAGTTTTTAAGGAATTTGTTTTAATAAATTTTTTTTAATTTTTTTGAGAATTTTTATTTTAGTTTTCAACTATTTTTTTTTTTATATTTAATATTTGTTAAAGTTCTTGTTCTTGTAAAAAGTTTTGAACACATTTGGCTTAAAGCAATTGCATTACTGCACACATACAAACATATTTATGTATTTGCATAATAATTTTTTTTTGGATTTATTTGCAATAACGGTTTGCGTGTGGCCTTGTTGCAAGGTTTCGTAAGTATCAATTTCCGGTTATTTCCTGATTTGTTGTCGACACATTTTGGAACGTTTCAAGTGGAATGTGGCTGCTGCGTGGCTGCTTTGATTTATTACTTAGCAAACGCTACTAATGTTGTTGTTATTCTTATTGTTGATTATATCTAAAAAGAAAAGCAAAGAAAAATAGAAATCAGCGAGTTATGAATATTGTTTGCACAACGCAATTAATATATGTAATATTTATATTAGAAAAAAAAAAACAACAACAAACACCAAGTCTAATTTCTATTTTGGACCAGCACAACTCAATTCAAGTGGCTGGGGGGTGATAGCGAGTGGGAGAGGGAATAAAATAAGCGTGTTGTTGACAGCCGTCTTGTTACACGCTTACAACGCAATACAAGCGGCGGCGACAACGCCAGCGAAAATGCTTAGCCAACCCAGCAAGCGAATGAAATAGCAAGCGAAATGCATGCAAGCCAAGAAATAAATAAATAAATTAAAAACAAAAAGGCGAAAAAAGCAAACATGAAATAAAGAACGCGAAAATAATTTTTATTAAAAAATCCAGTTGCATAAAAATAGCGTAAAACCAGATTTGCAATTCAAGGTGAGTGTGGAAACAAAATACCGTGGCAACGAAAACCGCCGCGACAGCCGAGCACCGCGCTCGCCACGCGTGCTGCCATATCGAGCGCCGCTTAGCACGCCCATGTTAACGAATTGGTGACAACAACAAACATTACAAAACGACGGCATGTACACAACTTAAATTTATTGTTGTTGTAAAAGTTTATCATGCTGTTATTTTTTCCTCATTGTTGTTGTTTTTTTTTTAATTTTTTTTTTATTATTATTCATTGTTGTTGTTATTATTTTTGTTATTTATTTTTATTGTTGTTGTTATTATTTTTTTTGTTGTTTTTGTTTGTTATTGTTGTTGTTTTTTTTTTTATTATTTTTGTATTTTTCTAGTTTTGTTCTATTTTATTTTTTACTGATGTTGTTGTTGTTGTTATTTTTCATGTTATTAATATTGTTTTTGTTGTTGTTGTACACTCCCATTACAATACAAATAGTTTCAGTTCGCTTAATTTATTTACTTTTTTCAATATACATACATACATATTTATTTTTCTAATTTTTGCTTTTGCTACGTTTGGTCGCTTTCGCTCAGCGCTCGATCGCTCGCCATATGTTTTCGGCTGCGATCTACTCGTCGCTTTCGGCATGTCTCAGCGACGGCGTGTCTGTCGGTCGTTCTGTTTGGCTTGCCATTGAGCGATCTTTCTAACAAGAATATGTAAAGTCATACTGCTGTAGTTGTTGTTGTTGCCAAAACTATCAAGCGCAAACACAGACGAAAATGGGCAAACAAGAACAACAGATCGCACAAAAAACCCGAGTGCATGAACAAAATATTAATATTTATAAATATTTCTGTATATATGTGTGTGTACTATATGTTTTCGTATGTGTGTGTATGTGTAAATTTGTAAATAAATAGCTCACACTTTCGTGTTCGTGTGCTTATGTGAAGAAATAAAAATAAATTGGAAATTGTAGCGAAAAGAAAAATAAAAAAGTTTCGCCTGCTTTTGATTTTGTAGTTGTTGTTGCTGTTGGTTGCTTAATTCTAATTCCGCGTCGAATTGCCGCATTTTGTTTAAATTAATTTATGATAAATTGCAGCAACAAGTGGCGTGATGCCCGTGTGCGCACAGTGGTGTTGTCTGAGATGGAGAGCGCTGAGAACTGCATAAATTTCATTTATTATTTTGTGTGAATGTGGAATGAGAAGCTAGCAGCAAATAAGTTTGAATTTCAAAAAAAAAAAAAAAAAATCGAAATTTCATTTTCAAAAAAATGTTCGAAGTTCAAAAAAGTTTTCGAAATTTCAATAATATAATAATACTCAAAAAAATTTTGGAATTTTAAACAAATTTTCGAAATTTCAAATTCAAAATTTAATATCCAAAAAAGTTCAGAATTTCAAAATTTTTTTCGAAATTTAAAACTCAAAATTTCATATTCAAAAAAAAATTCGAAATTTCGAAATTCCAAATTTAAAATTTAATATTCAAAAAACCTTCGAATTTCAGAAAAAAATTTAGAAATTTCAAATGCAAAAAAATTTTCGGAATTTAAATCTAATTTATCGAAATTTTCCAAAAAATTGTGTAAAACCAGCTTTGAAACTTGTTTATATTAGAATCCGAAAGATAATTCGAATATGATCAGATATAATAAAAATAGTTTCTTCAATTCCTTTTTCAAATATTCTTCGCTAAAATCTTTAAGTTTCGGCGATTTTCAGCTCATTTTCAAAATAATTTCAACCCAATTTGTTGGGTGATTTTTTAGGTGAATTTTACGGTGTCTAATGGCCACACCTCTATAAAGGCCAACTGTTTAAATTAAAATTAAAGAAAAACTCGTATTAAATGTATCCATTTTTTACCGAAAATTCGTAAAATTTCTTTGAAGAAAACTCTCTTTAATAAACCGCAGTAGCAAGTGGCATCTGTGGGCAAAAAATTTTTAAACAGTCAACGTGGCCCGCCTGGCGCAAATATTACCATAACTCTTACCGACAGTATAAAACGGATGAAATCGGATGTCAACCCCGCCCACTCCCCATATAACGGTACTGTCAAAAACTACTTAAAGCGCGATGAATCAATAACGAAATATGTCAGACATTAAATTTGACCACCGAGATGGTATGAAAGAGGATTATTAGAGACGTTATGAAAATTGGATGACGAACGTGGCACCGCCCACTTTTTGGTGAAATCACATATCTCTAGACTCACCAGACCGATTTCGACAAAATTTAGAAGGTGGTATTCCTCTCGTATTCCTGTGTCACAGTGTGAAAATTAGTGAAATCGAACAACAGCCACTCCTACTTACCGTACAGCACAATTTAAAATTCCATTTGATTCTCTCACTTTCCAGTACACAAACCAAGAAGTAGTTAATGTAACGGGACTAAAAATGACTAAAAATTACCGAAATCCTATCAAAACGGTTCAAGCCGCTTGGTACCGAATATGCGGAGCCCAGCATCTATAGTTGTCTTTTGACCGAAAATATTAATTTATTATTGATAATAATTTTTTCTACTTAATTACATTACTGTTTTCAAAAATTAAAAAAAATATCAAATAATAAAAAGAAAATTCTACAAAAGTCGCCTTTAGAAAATTAAAAATCGTCGCAAGTCAAACCACTGTGCAAGCAACAAATGTTGTTATTGTATTTCTCATTATTCGCTGTCGTTGTTGAAATTTACACACACGGGGGAGGGTAGGGCGCAGCTTATTTTCGCTATTTTTTAACATTTGTCACAGCATGTTGCTTTTGTTGTTCCACCATTTCATTTGGGCTTGTGCATGTTATGTGGTTTTGCAGTTTTATTTTTGTTGTTTTCATTATTTTCTTCTGTCAACAATTTGCCGTCAATTGGGAAACTGTTTGCATATTAATGAATGCACTAGAATTTATTTGATTTCTATTCCGTGGATTTTTTTCTAAACGAAAATAAATAGTGCAAAAACACCACAGCATACATACACACACTTAAGTGTACATATGTATGTATGTATATAGTATAATATATTCTCGTGGATATTTTCATGCATCGGCGTGCTTTATAGCGTTGCACTTTGGAGTTGTGCGATTTCAGTTGCAATTAAAATTCAATAAACATTTAATTTAACATTTTACAATATCTCTGTTCACTTGTATGTATGTACATATATATTCACTAACACATACGTATGTTTGTATGTATGTGGTGAATATATTACGAAAAGCCGTTGTGCAGGTTTTTTAGAATTTTTCTATTTTTGCAATTTTAACTGGAAAGTCAGTTAGCCAACGGACCAGTTTGATTATCTAAATTGGGTTTAAGTGTATTTTGCATTTCGCATTTTTTTGCTTTTGTTTGCAAAGGTAATAATTATGGCGGAATTATTTAAGACCCCCCTTTTTATGTGAAACGAAATACCTGGTAAAATCAATTTGTGGAAAACGAAGCACTTATTGGAAAAAGTGGGACTGGGTTTATTTTTTAACAGTAAATCAGTAATTGCAACAGTAATAATGCTAAGGAATCAAGCGTGAACTTATTCACTCCCTGGCTGAACTTCGCTGCTTGGTTAGGTTAAATTGGAAGGTCAATAAGCCACGCATAGACCAGTTTGATCCTTTGCGATAACAGATGTCGTTAACTTGCTAAGTCCAAGAGGAGTAATCATACTGTGGGGACTCCATATGCTTACAGCGTAGTCTTGCCAATGCGGGTCAAGTGCACAAGAGATGCTCCATTGCTTGCCTGCTGCCCTGCTCTAAACATTTTCTGCAGTCTTCTCGATCTGGCAGTCCCATTATGCGGGAAATTGTAGCCACCAAACAATGACCAGTTAGTATACCGATCATGTTGCTACAGTCTCTTCTATTGAGTGCCAATAGGAATTTTTATTAAACAGAGTCAAAACATTTATGATATACTTATTGCAGAATGGTCCTAGATTTTTCTTTGATGACTTTTGCTATGAGCAGAAAATTTAAAAGCTGTTACCGCATTCTCGTTTCAGCCGTAGTAATGTAACGAATTCAGTAATTTTGTTGATTGTCTACTTTTCTCTTGTCTCGCCAAGTTAACAGAACAATCACTATTCACTGGTCTTTCAAAAGAGTTGCGCTTTCACTCCGAAAACCGCGTGGCTATACTGGCTTTAAGTCCACAGACTCAGCTTTCAAAATTAGTTAAGCAGTACATGACCACATTAGCAATAACATCAAGCTTTCTCTGTATTACAGTTATGATATACGTAGGTTGCTATATATATTTCCGGACTAGGCAACACTAAGTGTTGCCAGGTGCAATCTGACATTTCCATTGGAAAGTTAGACATTATTTAGCGTAACATCACTCAGAACGTTTTGTCATTTAATCGTGAATAGTTTTGTTTACAGGGAATTAAAAAAATCATCTCGGCCAAGAAATGGAATTAATTCGTGAACACTTTCGTGCGATCATTTTTCACAACTTTCGACGTGGATTATCACGACAAGAGTTCATCGATGAACTAAAATCTTTGTATGGCTATGAAGCACCATCCTATAGCACTGTGAAAAACTATTAAAACGAATTCAATCGTGGCCGACGCTCGCTCAAAGACGATTTCCGTGAAGGTCGTCCAAAAACAGCCGTTGTGCCAGAAAACATCGATGCCGTACGTGAAATGATAATACAAGACCGTCATGTAACATACCTTCACATAGAGGCATGCCTATGCATTTCTCCCACCAGCATACATTCGATATTGCATGAACACCTGGCCGTGAAAAATGTTTGTTCTCATTGGATCCCGCACAATTTGACAATCGCTCAAAAAAAGGCTCGTGTGGAGTTGATTGGTGTAAAGAAATGCTGAAAAAATACGGCGGTGCTTCAAAAGACGTTTATAAGATCGTCACAGGTGACGAATCATGGATCTATGCGTATGAGCCCGAAACAAAACAGCAATCGACCGTGTGGGTCTTCCAAGCCGAGCCAAATCCAACGAAAAAAAAAAAAATTTCGTTGATAAATATGCCTATTTTCATTATTAAGCCAGAAATATATATAGCAGCCCTTGTATGAGTGCTCGGTCACAGCGGAATCGCTAGGAACTTAAAAGATGATGTGCTTACTAGGGAGGGTTTATTCCAATTTCCTACGATTGCAAGTAAGTCGGTACTCCGAATTGCTCTTGGTCTTGTTCTTGCATTCTAGCGTTGGATCAAAGGACCTCTAGTGAGCTCGGCAAGCGCTGATCAAAAACCAGAAATCAATGGGTCCGGACTACATACTGTTAACAAAGCCAATCTCACCACAATTGTGTTTGGAGCGTGTGCGGTAAGGTATCCTCTATTGCCCGGTTTTTGCTAAAATAAGATGAACATTGTTCGATAGCTACATTTCCGCGAACCTTGCGAAGTGACTGGGACTGATATTAACCGCTTTACTAAATTTGTAATAAACTCAAAAAGCTTCGTCGATTTGTGGGGTTCTGGGAAATCTAGGGATCTAATTTTTTAAGTGTTTAGTCATAGCACAAAGGAGAAGCTATGTCCATGAGCTCTGTCGTTATCAATCAATGGATTTATTAAGAGAATTGAGAGATCACCTCGGTGAGCAGATAATTTCACGTTTTGGACCACTCGATAGGCCACCAAGGTCGTCACACGATTAGACTTTTTCCTGTGGGAATAGGTAAAGTTTAAAGTCTATTCGAACACTCCCGCTTCAATTCAGACCATGGAGAAAAACATCATCAAAAATTGAACTTAACGGACGGACCAACTGAGACGTAGTCTCATCCAACATTTGAAAGAGTTAATCTTCAAAAAATATTTGCCAAAGAATGTGTATACGAATGATCTGCGTTTTTTCTTTAAAAAAACTGGAGATCCTCTAAATAGATCACGCTTTACTGTTCCAATATTATAGTTGCGAATTTCGGTCCATTTGGTTTAATTTATTGATTAGAAAGCTATTCCGCCTTAGGTAGTTATGTAGTTTGCTTTGTACCGTAAAAAAATTTTTTAATATATCTTCGTGGTGAATCATATTGTTAGATATGATTACCTGAAAATCTCATTGAATCCCATCTTCTTCCCAAATTAATATTGAGAGGTTGAGTCGAGCTCGATATATGATATAATGCGAGGCGGATTTGAAGATTTAAGAGAGACTCTTTGAACTCAAATAACAATGATATTGTATAAACTTTGACACGTAGACAAAAAAGAGACGGAGCTCCCCTCATTTTCTTTAAACCAAAACTTTCTGTTTATTGACTTCATCAAGAATTTCATTAATAACCTAAAATAGTGTAAACTCCTTCAATACAAACACATTTCACAATTTAAATGCACATGAAAATGTTGGTGTTCGCAATGTAATAACAAAAGCGTTGTAACCTAACCTAACCTTTGCCGTCAAACGGGCATACAATTCAAGCCATTAGATTTCGGCGGCAAAAGGAGCAACACGTCCTTAATGTTAGTGGGAAATTGAGTGGCAGCGGGTGCGACGCGAAGTGGCACAGCAATGACACAACGAGTCCTTGTGCCGCAAAATAGCAAGCAGCTGCAGCAGCAACAATAATGACGCCAACAACTAGCGTTGATGACAGCGCAAAAAGGAAGAAGGCAAGCACGGGGGCCGAATTCAAAAGCGCAACAAGTCGTTGCCCTCCAACCAACTCAAACTCACGAACAGATACGAGCACAGCACAGCCTGTATGCGTGGTGTATGCATGTGTGTGTGTGAGTGGCTGATAAATGCCAAACTAAAAGAAAGCAACCGAAATGACTATAAAACGTTGCAAAACGACCGCAACGATTGCCAAATACACCAACTGCACGCTCGCTACGTTATCGTGTTGGCGCACAAACACACATATGCACACACACACCTACATATGTACATACTTGGAATGACTGTATATTGAATTGTGGCACAGGATGTGGGATGCGGCACTGCACTCAGACGCAGATAAATGACAGCCACACCTCTCCAGAGGCACTAACAATGACTAACGGCGCTGGTTGTTGTAGTTGCTGCTAGCAGACCCAAAAACAACAAAAAGCCATTGCACAACTAAAATCCAAACGAACCCGAAAGTGCCGAAGGGACGAAATCGACTCCTGTTGCTTCAATGCATTGTTGGTGCGCGATTTGTTGTTGTTCTTGTTGTTGCAAGCACATTACTATCAACGCTGCTGCTGCTGCCACAAAAGTTTCGCAATGTTTTGCACATTTCCTCCGACACGTCAGTCAAATCGAAGCAGTTGTGTTGCAAGTGTGGGCAGACGGGCGAGCGGCTGACGCAGGCGAAGCGCACTATAAATGTATGCACATACGTATGTATGTACTACGTAACTGTATGGTACTGCGTTGAATGGCGACCGGCAGGAACAAAGGCGCCGACCGAACAAACCAAACTGCGGCGCGTTGGCGAAGGGAGTGCTACGGCACGGGACAAACTCAATTGAAATGTAGTGTGCTTTAGCGCAGCTGTATGTGTGCCTGTGTGTGTGTATGTGGCGCTGTGTGGCATGTTCGGGTAGGTCGTTGTCTTTCGCTGTGGCTCTTGTATGTAATCATTGCCCAAAAAAAAAGTAGGAATGGAAAGACACTGCTTTTGTCAAAAAACGAGTGTTGCATGCCACAGCTTGTTGCATATGTGGCATTTTCAATAATGTCAGATATGTGTGTGTATTGGTGCAGCTATTGTCTTGTGCTGCGAAAGCACTTTCATAGTGATTTTGTTTTTAATATCGACATAATTGAAAACTGTGCCGAAATGTCATCTGAGTGAGTCTCATCGAGCTTATGGGCTTAAACGTGCAACAGACTTTAATTGGAATGAAGAAATCACACATTTTTATATTCGGTGTATATACAAGGGAGCTTTAAAGAATTTTTTGAGAATTTGGTTGGACAATTCATTTGACCACGGACAGAGTATTATCCGAGTAGCAGTTAGTCTCTCGTGCTAAGCTCGACTAAAGTGATCCAATTCGTTTGGATTGCTTCAGACGTACTAAAGTACTCAAATAACACAAATGTAATTGAAAGCAAGCTCACGATATCTCTCAAATTTTAACTCAGCTTTCTTCTGTTTAGAAGTTCAATGATCTCTACTTCTATGTGTCACTCTCAACCAAAAGTACTTTTAGGAAGTATTTTAGTCTAGATACTTAGAACAAACCAATTCTATAAATTCGAGACTGAAACCTATTTTTATAAAATAAATTTTTCAAATTGAAGGTGTAAGTTATACTTATAAATCTGGTCATCTGAAGCCAAATTTGCTTGAAGTTTCTCAGTTATACATTATTTTAAACATTCAATCACAATCACTTAGC
Source organism: Bactrocera correcta (assembly GCA_027475135.1). Lineage (NCBI taxonomy): Eukaryota > Metazoa > Arthropoda > Insecta > Diptera > Tephritidae > Bactrocera > Bactrocera correcta. The sequence continues at coordinate 78,207,603 of CM050326.1, forward strand.
CTGATTGAGACCAGAAAATTGTTCAATCATCGCTAAAATCAACAAGGCTTGATAAGAGGCACAGTGAGATTCACGCTTGGAACGAAACTGATGGGAAAGGTTATAAGGGAGCTTACTGTAAAGAACTCTTCATAAATATTAACTTTAGGATTCCCGACTACGTACTGCTTTTCAGTCAAAAGTGGCTGCGGTCAAGTTGACGGTAGATGTACTGCTACTAGGTGCAGTCTCTTTCTGGGAGTCTTCATTCACTCCGACAGCAAAGCGGGCTTATTAGCTGATCAAAGAACCTCGCGTACGCTTAGCAGTCGCTGATTGACGGACAGCTCCTGTGCAAGATCCTTTTATCCTCTATAGAACTTTTTTCAACATTATTCCTTTAGCAGATTCCGGCATGGGGCTGCTACGGTACGAGATTTTTCACGGCTAGGTCTTAGCATAGAGAGAAGGTCAGAGATGAAATTTTCTGTAAGCAACACTGCGTCACGAATAGCTTTAGGCAACCCGATCACTGCAATGTTTTTCAAGGAGAGGTGGCTGTCATGAGGGTAGCAGCAGATATGTTGATTCGAAGTGCTGCCTGTTTCAGGGAGATGATCATTCATTCCGACAGCAGAGAAGAGATCCTTCTGGTCTAGCGTAGAGTGCAGGAAATCCACTGAAATAAGTAGGAGTTGCGGAAGTTGTCCAAAAGGCGTATATGCGGTAAGGCCGAAAATCTTTTTGGGCACAAGTTGTCTAAGTTGTATTTATGAAGTTGAGGTGGATACATCAAGACATATTTTCCTCCATTGCCTAGCTTTTGAAAGACTGAGGTTGAAACATTTCGCCAATAATTTCTTCGGGAACCTGGTGAAATTGCCGGAATTGACATTAGCGGCCTCAACAAATTTGGGGCAGGTTGAAAGGACTTTGTTGGTTTTTGAGAGTCGTTTTTGATTAATACTTAGGTTTCAGCTGTATAAAAATTGATACTTGAAAGTTTTTCAACTTTCGTGGTGAGTAGGTGCTAGTAAGATTTTAACTGCAAAATCGATGTGTAAAATTTGTTCACCACGATGTGGTGAGTAAGTACCAGAAATTGCTAATTGTTTGGTTGCAAAATCGATACGTGAAAATTTTTCTGCACTTGTGGTGAGTAAGCGATTTCAAATTAATTGCTGATTTATATCAAAATCGTTACTGGAAAATTTTTTTCACCATCTGTGGTGAGTAAGTTCTAGTTAGTTGTTCATTGATTTACTGAAAAATCGAAAGGAGAAAGTTTTTCACCACCCGTGGTGAGTAAGTTCTGGTTAGTTATTCATTGATTTATTACAAAATAGTACACTGTAGGATGTTTTTCGGTGATTTATACCAAAATCGATACTCGAAATACTTTCACCACCCGTGGTGAGTAACTGGATTTTGTTAATCCTAGCTACCTATACGTTTATTGTTTTTTTTTAAACTATCTAAGTGAAAGTCGTGTTCAGAGCTCTTGAACCTTGCAAGACAACAACAATAATTTATTGGCGGAAATATCTAACACATTCTCGCCAATAGGCAGAACTAAACGGAACAATTAGTTAAAATCAAGGGAAATGTGCTAAAGTGAAGAGCAGAAGATCGCAATGATATATGGATGGTGGCAAAAAATTTTAGAAGCGGAAATCTATAAAGCAACAACAATAATTTACTACTGTTTCTAAATACATATATGACTGAGTAGTTGTAAGTGTGTACCGCGAATACAATGAGTATATCAAGAAAAATAAAGATTTACATCCACAAATAAGCCTGATGTTAAATAATATCTGACTTCAGGCAACAGAAGTCACAACAACAACATCTAATTGCATTCCAAATAAGCTCAAATGCTAATGTAAGAGAGCGATTAGATGATTTCACGCAACCTCAAATATAAATATGTGTGCATACATACATACACAGATGCCATGTGCAAGCTTTTGTGGCATATCCTAATCCGCCAACGCAAGACAATCGCGCGCAAGCACAACACACCTGCCGCAAGCCAATGGCTGGCATTAGTTGCCACACAAAAAGTCGACTTTTTTGCAAATATATACATCTTAAACCTCGTGTGTATAAACGATGCATGCCTATGTGCCGGCAGCGAGCTTACGGCGGCATGGCGGTGCACAGGAAGCGCACCGAAATCGAAACCAAAACGCGCATGCGCCAACCGAGATCCAGTAACACACATTTGCGACGGCCAACGCCATGCGCAGGCAATAGAAGCGACGAAAAGCAAATAGCGATTACAAGCATTGCAAAAGCGACGCCGGCGGCGGCGCCAAACGGCGCAATTGTGTGCGCGCATGCGCGTTTAACTCTCTGCCATTTGTCGTTCGCTGCTTGGCGTGTGGCGCTCATTCGCCCATGCGCGCATTTCCATTTCGAACGATGACAGCAACAACAACTACAACAATAACAATAACTACAGCTAAAGCTGGCAACACAATAAACATATGTAGATAAGACAACAACAACACATTTACAACAAGAGGCAATAACAATAATAGCATGCTGGTTGCGCGCTGGCAGCGGCTGCTTGGCAGGAGGAAGGTCGTTGTGGCGTTTTGTGGCTGCGCGCTCCTCAATCGATTCGGCTTTATTCACGCCTCTTCATGGCTTCGGTGGCTGTCGTGTTGCGGCGCGCAGCTCACCTACAAATCCCCAAAGACAAGTTTAAGTTTATCCATTCAATGGCGAGGCAAACTGCAAACAGCAAACAGTTAGTTGTTGTTGCTGCCGTTATTGCAATTGCTGTTGTTGCTAGTGTTGCTTGCGCGGAGTTGTACGTTGTTTAATGCCGTGTTTATTAATGTATGCAACATTTTGTTAATGTTGTTTTTGTTGGTGTTGGTGTATATATGCTTGCAGTATTAGTATTAGTTGTTGTTGTTGTTGCTGTTGCTGTCGGCGTTGCAGTGTCATGATTATTGCGCAATTTTACACTTGGACTTGGCTCTTGGCTTACTCGCTGACGGCTGCCGGCTGGCGGCGCAACGCGATGGCTTGTGTTCGCTTGTTTTGAAGCTTGTTGGCGCGTTGTTGTTAATGTTGTTGTTGTTGTTGCTGCTATTCATTGCCATCGCAGCGCTTTGTTGATTTCATTTCGAATTCGGGTTTTGCAGTTGCGCGCCTGCCACTGCAGTTTGCTCATTGTTTTTGTTTTTGTTGTGGTGCGCAATGTGCAATTTGTTGAAAATTACAATTGGCAGCGCTTTTTTCGCTAATTTTTTTTTCTTGCTCTCTTACGTTTTTAACTAATTTTCGCGATTTTATTTTCCTCTTTTTCGTTGCGTCAATTTGTTGCGCCACTTTTTTTCGCCTAACCGCGCACCGCTGCTTGTGGTTGTTGTTGGCAATTTTTCACTAGTTACTGCTGCTGCCGCTTATTTGTTGCTCCACTGTTGTCCATCAGCGGCTTGTTTTTTGTACTTTTGTATTTGATTTCAGCCGCGTCTACATTTTATCGATTAGTCTTGACCCTAATAATGAGCGTGAAGATGTTTACCATTGAATTAGTGGATAGTTGAAGGTTAGTGTGGCGTGTTCGCTTACTTTTTGCCAATGCGAATGCAATTGCAAACAAAATTTATTTACATTTTTTACTGCGTTCATTTGTCAGCGATTAGCGAATGTGATTGAAATCAATCTTGTGCTTCTTCTTGATTTGTTTTTGTGAATTTGTCTTGCTTTTTGGTAGCAGCGAAGCGTATTTGTTGTACATGTGAGTGTATGAAAGCTTCCCACAAATAACGGGTGTTTCAAAAAAGATGCTTAAACACGTATATTGAAGTGGACTGAGGGACGAGTGTGATTTTTACGATTACTGAAATTATTCAAAAAAGAAGTCCCTTAAATTTCGGATGTAAATACGTTCAGAATACTGAAAAAGGCCTTCGGTGATAATTGTTTGTCACTAGCAAGTGTTTTTGATTATCACAAATTATTCAAAAGGGTCTAGAACGGGTTGAGGACGAACCACGACCAGAATAGCCATCACCATCAACTGAATATCAACAATTCAATAAAATGGAGGAATTAAGGTTCGAATTTCGGAATGATCACTGAAAACCACTTTGAAAGCTCATTTGATTGGTTCCAAAATAACTATTTTTTCGAAAAACAACGTCGCGTTACGTTTGTGAAACAATGTCTTCCGACTCTCCAGATATCATTATACGTATTATTACTGGCGATGAGTCTTGGATATATGCTTACGACCCGGAAATAGATAATCAATCGGCCGAATATCTTGGCAAAGTTGAGCCGAAGCCGATAGACCACTTCAAAGATTCTCAAAAGTCAAGGCTATGTTGCCAGTTTTCTTCGATTATCGAGGTATGGTGCAATTCGTTAAAAGAGATCGGAATTATGGGCCGTCGACTCTTGGTTTTGGCAAGCTTCGTCGTATACTGCATAGATTCTTCGTAAGTTATTCGCCGAATTTTCAAACAATTCAAACAAATCGAATACTCAATCGACCGCACCGGGGAATCCGTTTGGAGTCAATTGAAGACTGTTGCGAGAATTGAAAAAACATTGGCACACTTGTTTTTAGGACGAAGAGGAATACTTTGAAGGGGACAATACAAATTTGGAAGAATAAATAAATAATTATGAACACTATTTTTGCACGTAGTAGTACTTTCGAGTCGAGAAGTTTCGTGAAGCTTTCTAAACTAAAGTCGTTGGATTGCCTTCGGTACTGCCATACATTTAAATTCATTTTTCTCCGATTGCTGATGGCTAACCAGTCGAGTGTTTGATTGTTGCTTTGAAGTTAATCGAGATGCGATAGTTTATTTGATGAATAATTTTCCTAATTTATTACGATTTCTGTACCACTTTTTGAACACGGTACGAATTTGATATAATGTTCGTAAAATTCAGGAGGAAATCACGTATACCCCATATTTTTATATAATCATAGATACGAGCTGAGTTATTTTTAACCATGTCTGTCTTTCTGCCCAGCAGCTCTGTCGCGAGAGGGAAGCAAACTGCCCGCATGCCTGCAAACTGTATATAGAGTGGGGTGGGTCGATTCCGGACTTTTTTCGATTCGGAATTTCTAATAGTGCGGAAAAGTTGCCTTAGTACTTCCTGATTCCAATGCAACTTTTTGTTTTGAGATCGGATTGCATCTTCAACCCAAACTCCGGCCTTGTCGTGAAATTGTCTACCTTGCGCCTGAAATACGCATCTCATGGCAAAATCATGGCCGTAGGACGAATCGTTCCCGAGGTACGAGCGAAAATGGTCACCCAGAACCCACCGCGTGGAGGTGGCTGCTCTTCGGGTTCCTCCCAAGCCCAACCCAACCAACCAACCAAATGTCAGGCTTGTTTTAATCTGAATCTGTGTCAAATTTATTGATAAAATCAGATTTTGCACTAAACTTTGGCACTTGTTGCCTAGATTTCAGTGTAGAGAGTATAAAACGATCACGAGATTGGGGGCCAATATCTTTAGAAGGTGCCTCTGTCACCGGTTTGACGGTTCTCTCGACTGACACGGTGTGAGAGGGGAATTCACTAAATTTCCATACCTCTGCAGTGTCTCCCGACAGCCCTTTTATGAGTTCTTTGTTAGAAACTGAACAAAGAACTGGTGGAACAGTCAAGGTAATAGTCTTCCAGTTAATCATATCGTAATAATTATTAGCTTTGAAAATCATCTTTAGCACTTTATTACATCTAACCCTTCCATTTACAGTGTCAGACTCTGCTTCTCTGGCTGCCAGAAGACGGTCAAGGGCCAACTTTCTGACTTCTATCAGTTCGTCAGTCATCATACTAAGGAGAATGTTTTCTGGAAGAGCACAGAAAGCATTCTGTTGAAACCTCTGTCGCCAACCAAAATTCTTGTGGCTTTTTCTTTGGCCATATACCTGCGAGGGAGTTACGGTTGGGTAGAATTCGTTGGAGGAGAGGGACAATGAGTTCTTTTTTACAGATTGGTCAAAGCCTGGGGGAATATTGGTGAAGGGATATGTTGTCAGCAAGTCTCTATCAACTTCATTTGCAGACTTCCGGACTGAAGTTGTTGCCGTTAAGATAACGGTATGTTCACTGCTCCGGTATGCATCTTATTTTGGAGAAGTGACTATCCACTCTGATAACATAACGGCGATACTATCTTTGAGCTCATTGATGGGCTGTTAGGAATGTCTAACTTTGTTAACGATGACAACGAGTCACTTTGTGATAGATTAGTGTGGGTTCCAGCTCACAGCGGAATCGCGGGTAACTGTAAATCTGATAAGCTAGCAAACACCGGTCAGTGTTTCCCTCTCCTCGTGCGTTCTTCAAACAGATAGTTGAAGGTGGAAACATCTCACCACCACCTTCTTGATTGTGCCGCATTTGCGCGATCAAGGCTTAATCAGTTTGTGGCTCATACTTCAAATATCCCGCCGAACAATGGAGTTTTAGATAATTGATTTCAAGTTTTGGCCACCAAGATCATGCGATATCGCACCGTTAGACTTTTTCCTGTGGGGTTATGTAAATTCTAAAGTTTAAAGAAAAGCTTCGATTCAAACCTTCGAGCAAAACATCACGTGTGTCATTCGCCAGTTACCAGTCGAATTGTTTGAATGAGTCATCGAAAATTACACTCAATGGAAGGACATATGAGACATGGTCTAGGCCAACAATTGAAAGAGATAATCTTAGAAAAAATAATGCCAAATAATGTTGTTTGGAGTAATAATAAACATTCCAGATTAAATTTGGAATTTCCTTGTTTTTTTTTTTGTAATAGGGTACCTCGAAACGGATCTTACTTTACTATACTTAAGGCTCTTCTTAGCGAAAATATTGCTTTCGTGCTCTCTTAAGTCAAGAAGAGTTTTCTCAAGTGTCTTGAATTTGTCAAAACTCTTTTCGAAGTTCATAATTCTTCTAAATTCTTTTACGTTTAGAAAAAAATACCATTCACCGGCAAAATTCCTGGAAAAAAACTTTTATTCACTTTTTGAAAATTTGTTATTATTATGAGATTCTTTTCGAAAGAGAAGATCACGTTTTTGCAATATTACCCCAAGTATCCTAAATTTGACTAAATTTCAGTAAGGCATATGAAATAAAATGCAGCTGCAATTAAATTGAATAAGTATTTTCTACAAAAAAATATCAAACAAGTAATTTGACCTACATATAATATTAAATAAATATTTGAAGGCCTTCATAACTCGCATCTAATTTGGCATTTTCAATAATTACACTATTTTTCGTTGCCCAAAACTGTGACAATTGCATAGAATTACAGTCTAATGCACAGCAATTACACACGAACAATTTACACACATACACATATATGTAAGTAAAAACATACAAACACATGCAAGCGATCGCTCAAGCGTAATTGATCTGCCGAATGACAAGAATTTGTAAACATGGCGAATGGCAAAAGGCAAACGGCAAGCAGAAACTAAACGAGAACAACAAAGAAGAAGGAAAATCGCATAGAAGCATAAGCCCAAAAATGCATAAGGCCATGCCCGAGAAAATCGGCGCAGAGACCTTGACTCCAAAACATTCAAACACACAAGCGCACACACACAGTCGCACCAAAAAATTGTGGACAAACGAAAAACCAGCGGAGAAGTCAGCAATGAATGAAGCGACCAAAATGCAGGCAGTCAAGCAAACCAAAACAACAAAAAGCGCAACCAAACTGTTGTCGGCAAGCAACAGCTTATTCATATGGGTGTATGTGTATGCGTGTGTGTCAAGTTTCCAAGCAGCAAGATCAAGCGAGCGGCAAACGAAGTTCCTGACACACAAATAAACACACATACACACTCGCACACACGGTAATTTTCGAAAAATATCAAATTCTCGCCGCATGCAATAAAACAAGAACAACTTGCCAATTTTCAAGTACACACACAACAAAAAAAAAAAAACACAAATAGATGGAGAGATAGACAAACAAACTGCTTTGTTATAAAAATAGACGAAAAGCAAGCCCACCAACGGCACAACGCGGCACCAACACACCGTAACCGTTCTAACTATGGCTACGAACAGCAGCAACAACAACAGCAATACCATTTAGTAGAAACATGAAAATTTCGCGAAAAAATGTGGCCAACATTGAGGCGGTGAAGCCAAGCAGTGCGAGTGGTGAAGCCAACAAATGTCGAACGACAACAACAGCAACAACAAAAACAAAAACAGCAATAACAGTATCAAAATAGCACACTAACAGCATCAATTGCCGGCAAAAGGTGCATTTGCTCTGATTTGGCAGGGTTGCTTTTGGTTTCGGAGCCATTTCTAAACCTAATAAATACCGAGATAACCTCTGAAAGACTTTTGGAACTCAAAAGCTTATTCTTTTTATAGTTTTAAAAGTATATGGAGAACTCTCTACAACTGAATACTGTCTCAAATCACCTCAGAAATTTTTAGACTCCTATCTTTCAAAAAAAAAAAAAAAAATGAAACCAGTGCGTCCCAAAACTGGATGGGAAGATGGAGTCATGTGTAGAAGTTCAAGCAAGTGAGGAAAGTTCTCTAATCACCATTCACATAGGAGTGGCCAGAAACGATTCTTTTACATATGGCTCAAGCAGCTCACGACTTCCGGTCTTTGACCAAGTATCCTCTGGGTAGCCTAAGAGCATCCGTATGAAGGCGAGCTAAACTGAAAAGGTGAAACATCCCCTGCACAGGGTTGTGCGATGCGTTTGGGACCCGCTACGTAAAAAAACGCCCCAATGAAAAATTACCCAACAACCTCGGAAGAGAGAATCGACACACATCACCTCTTCGACAATTTCAAAGCTGCTTTCGACAGCACGAAAAGGAGCTGCCTTTATGCCGCGATATCTGAATTTGGTATCCCCGCAAAACTAATACGGCTGTGTAAACTGACGTTGAGCAGCACCAAAAGCTCCGTCAGGATCGGGAAGGACCCCTCCGGGCCGTCCGATACCAAACGAGGTTTCAGACAAGGCGATTCCCTATCGTGCGACTTCCTCAACCTGCTTCTGCAGAAAATAGTTCGAGCTGCAGAACTAAATAGAGAAGGTACCATCTTCTATAAGAGTGTACAGCTGCTGGCGGTTGCCGTTGATATTGATATCATCGGCCTCAACACCCGCGCCGTTAGTTCTGTTTTCTCCAGACTGCACAAGGAAGCAAGGCAAATGGGTCTGGAAGTGAACGAGGTCAAGACGAAACATCTCCTGTCATCAAACAAACAGCCATCGCACTCGCGACTTGGCTCTCACGTCACTGTTGACAGTTACAACTTTGAAGTTGTATGTAGATAATTTCGTCGATCTTGGAACCAGCGTAAACACCACCAACAATGCCTGGAAATCCAACGCAGGATTACTCTTGCCAACAAGTGTCACTTTGGACTGAGTAGGCCATTGAGAAGTAAAGTCCTTTCTCAGCGAACAAAAACCAAACTCTATAAGTCACTCATAATTCCCGCCCTGCTATATGGTGAAGAGGTCTGGACGATAACAACAACTGATGACTCGACGTTCCGAGTTTTCGAGAGAAAAGTTCTGCGAAAGATTTATGGGCCACGGCGAATATCGCATTCGATAGAACGATGAGCTGTATGAGATATATGACGACATTGACATAGTTCAGCGAATTAAAAGACAGCGGCTACGCTTAGGTCATGTTGTCCGAATGGACGAAAACACTCCAGGTCTGAAAGTATTCGACACAGTACCCGTCGGGGGAAGCAGATGAAGAGGAAGACCTCCACTCCGTTGGAAAGACCAAGTGGAGAAGGACCTGGCCTCGCTTGAAATATCCAATTGGCGAAAAGAAGAAACGACTGGCGCGCTGTTGTTAACTCAGCTATAATCGTTAGGGTTCCTAAAGGTCTCTGCACACGATTAAGTATGCAAGTGGATCACAGAAAAGAGTCCTTCCGAGCTACCCTCTCAGCGTACAAATCGCTGCTTGTCACTTATCAGCCATTGTTGATATTTAGCGTTTGACTTGTTGATGTTTCCCCCACTCTGCGCTCGCTGGTTTTTTCGCTAAATGCATTTCATTGTTTTGAAATGTGCGTGCGCACTCGCTGATATTTCTGACAGTGCAAAAAACTGTTAATTTTTTGCAGTCCGAGTTGGGCGCAACAATGCTGCAACTGCAGTTAAGCTTTGCCTATTTCAATTTAGGCGCTCGCTTTGTTTCGTTGACACTTTTTCATTACTTGCAACAGTTGGCATTTTCAAAAACTTTTTGTCGTTTCAAATTTTTTTATGATTTCTATTTTTGCCGTTATTCTAACGGTTTTGTCAATTGTCAATGGTTTCGACACTTGCCGTTTTGATTGTTCCAGGCAATTGCAGTGGCCTCTGCTTGCCACTAGTTGGCCGCACCAAATTTGTGCCGCTATACAACCCTGCGCTGTCCGCAAGTCGCACGCAGCACACCTCCCAATGCTTTTTAGTTAAACTTTTTTTCATATTTTTTCAATTTTAATTTTTGCTGGCTTTGGTTGCGTGGCTTGTTGTTGCTCGTTTGTTGCCTCGAACTTTATATTTGTTTGCGATGTTTATGAGAGCATGGCGAATCGCGTCTGAATGTCAGTTTTTGCTTTCTGCCTTCAGTTTTAGTATGCGAATTATTACTATTATTGTTGTTGCTGTTGGCTTTTGTTTATGCTTTTTCGCTAGTTTTAGTCACAATTGCAGTTTGCCACATGCATTTGGTTATTCGAAGCCGCTTGGATTTCGCTAACTGCGAGCGCTTAGATAAATGTCGACAATGAAACGAATGCAATTTTGCCGCTTCTCGTTTGTTGTTCTTTTATTTACGACTATGCTGTGCGTTTCTATTGTCATTGTTGTTTTTGTTGTTGCGTATTTGTTGTTTATGTTTTTGCTTTTCGCTCGCAGTTAGCTCTTGAATTTATGACGGCGATGACTATAAAGCAGCAGTGATTCATTTCCATTTTTTCGTACGTATTTGTTGGAGTCAAATTTGCGACGAGTTTTTATACCCTCAATAGGATATGGCAAGTTTGCCACAAAGTTTGTAACACCAAAAAGGAAACGTTGGATACCCTATAAATAACAATTTATGTAAATCATCAGCATAACGACCGGTCTGGTTGTCTGCCGGAGCCTAAGTATATACACGAGCTAGTCTCTCAGTTCTTAAGACAACAAGAGTCCCGAAGAAAACCACGCATGCTTTTTCCTCACAAAATTGTTTTCAAAGTTCCTATAGCTCATTTAAGGTACTAGTCTGGTAATTTGGGTTCAAAAAATCGAAAATATTTTTTTGCTTAATTTGAAAGTACAATGTCTTGAGAATATATTGTGAAAATTTCAGACAGAAATTCAAAATATTTTGGGAGTTATAACGAATTTCTTAGAGCGCCTATGAGTCCTCTCTCGGAGTTGTTGAACTTTAAACGCGCTTTTCCTAAAACATTGTTTTTATGGTCGGCTCGGTTCCTAACTTTTTTCTACTGAACAGGCTGTTCTACACTTATAGTTCTTGTCGCAACTAACCAGAATTTTTTTCACGCCTAACTTTTTATTTTACAACCCTTTCTTTGCTAAAAAAAAATATATTTTTTTTTAAAGTCCGCCATTTTGTTATTTATTCTTGAAATTTCACTTCAGTAGTTCCGACCAGAATGATATGTCTACAGATTACGAATAAACAAGAATATTTGATTTCAGATAACATCAATAGCCCGGGCCACCCACGTAAATTTTTTTTTGAGGTTTCAACTTTGAGTGACAATAATAATAGTAATAAAGTATTAAATTTTTTCAATTACACTTTTTTCTATATTTTCAATATGTAAATAAAAACACCATAAATATTCAAGATAATTCTTTTTTATTTTCCAATAAAAAAACCACCCTCCAAACCAGACTTCTACCTTAATTTAGGTTTTTAAGTTAAAGAAAATGTGGACAGAATTTACGCGTTTCAAAAACCTAAAAGTAATGAAAATATTATGAAACATTCATGAGCGAAAGTCTATAATGAATGCCTTTCGGTATGTGCTTGGCAATGATGGAGATCACTACAAGACGTGTTTCGTGAAGGTTGTCCAAAATCATTTGTTGTTCTAGAAACTACTGATGCTGTGTAGAGACTGATGTTGCGAGATCGTTATGTGACCTGTCGGGAGTTAGAGGCAACTATCTTCACTACTAGCATACATTCACTATTGCATTAACAATAGACTGAAAAAAGAATTTGTTCACTTTGGATCCCACACACTTTGTCGATCGCTAAAGAAAATGTTCGTGTCGATCGCTCAAGAAAATGTTAACAAGATGTTAAGAAAGTAAATAGCATTCGACGGTATGTGTGTTTCAAGATGAGTCAAATTCAACAAAAGTTGTTCGAAAGGCAAAAAGTTGCTGTTTTTTTTTTTTTTTGAAATCGCCTGAAACCATTGCATATCTGAGCAATTAAAACATCGACTCGATGAATCACCCACTATACAATCCTGACTTGACACCGAATGACTTCTTTTTGTTACCACTAAGGAAAATTCTTTTTTGGGTACCTGGAGAGGCGGTTGATCTGTTAAGAAAGCAAATTTTGGAGATAACTTAAGCCATGTGGCAGAAGTGCTTCGACAATTGGGGAATATTTTAAGAAACAAAAAAACAAAAACGATTTTCGATGATTAATATTTGACTTTTTTCTTTCAACTTGATATATAAAAGGCAATCCTCGAATAAACAAGAGTTGTAGTGATTGGTTCATTGTTCTTGGATTAATCTCAAGCAGATTTGCAAAATGTAGCTATCTTTTTGAAGGGTGTAAATAAAAAAAATTTTTCGAAATATCGCTAAGACAAATGAGCTTTTGTTAATTGATGGTCGATAGAATTTAGAGATCAGATAATGACTGCTACAATTTTATTGAGGTTAAAATCGCTGCCGCTGACAGCTTTTATGGTAGTCAAAGAGTGACTAATCAGCAAATCGGTGTAAAACTAACTTCGAAGTGGCTTTTTAAGGTATATACATTAAGACAAAAAAGCACCGGAAAATGTAACTAAATTCCCCATATAAATGATATTTCAAAAAACGTATTTTGCTAAGGCAATCAAGTGATTCATTTTTATCAAAACCCAAAGCCTACGAGTGGTAAAAAGCCTTCAAAGACGTTCAAGAGATCGTTGTAGACATGAACTATTTTGGACGGCCTTCGGCCTTTTCAACTGATGAAAATATTAAAAGAGTGAAGTATATGGTGCTTGAACATCGTCAGCAAGTGTTTGAGAGATGACAAGAGAGATCGACATCTCTCCCGAAATCCGTTCGAATAATTGTGGTGAATATTTTGGGTATTAAACCCGTTATTTAAAGCTGAATTTTTCCAAAAAGAGTACCATAAACATGTCTCTTTGGACATGCTTGATCGTGCGAATTTCGACCCCACATTCATGGACAGCATTATAACTGCCAATGAGACATGGGTTTATGAGTTTCATATGCAAACAAGTCAAAAATCATCAGAATGGAGAGAAAAAACGAGCCGAAACCAAAAAAATCACGCCAAAGACGCTCAAAAATCAAGGCAAAATATTCAGTGATTTTTTCGATATTCGTGGTTTGGTGCATCATGAGTTTGTTCCGGAACGACAAACGGTCAATAAAGAGTTCTATTTGGGCGTATTGAGGCGTTTACGTGAGAACGTCCTTTAAAAATGGCCGGAATTGTGAAAACAAATCATGGAGTTTACACGACGATAATGCACCATTACATCGGGCCATGATTGTAATTGAATTTAAAGCAATAAACGCAATGAATGCCATCGTGTGATTTTTACTAATTTCCCCAATTTAAATTGACCGACCATGGAACCCGTTTTGAGTCGATCGAAGAGAAGGAACAAAATTCGCTGAAGCTGCTGAAGGCCATTCCAAAAAGTGCTAATGAAAGCAAATTTCATTAGTGTTAAGCGAATTAAAAAAATATAATATTTTTTCAGATTTTTCTCTTGAATAACCTTGTACAAATTTTTTTCAAAACTTTTGCAGTTTCTGCAACAGCACCAACAATTATGCAAACTATGCAATTAAAGAAGGTTGTTAGGCATAAATCTTGCCTCATGGATTTTATTTATAATTTTCCAAAAAGTCTTTGTGTTCCAATTTTTTTCTATATGAATTCGAATGTTTAATATGTAGTGTTCAAAATGTCGGTGTTATAAATTTTATTTAAGAGGAAGTTTTCACAAAGCCAATCTAAATATATTTAGATAGCTTTAGGCACACAGTATGGTAAGTCAATTAACCACCTAATTACCTCGATTAATTGAACAATTTTTTATAAGTTCCAGTTATAAATTATAAATCACCGCAAACAATATTCATAAATTGCCAATATAATTCCTTCAAATTGGTCTTAATACCCCAAAGTGATATGTGATCTCTAAAGAGATCAGAGAGCATTTTCGCTTTCAATTAACTGGCCTTTTTTGTGCTTTCCTCGTAATTATTTCCTGCTTTGCAACAACAAAAACAACAATTTGCATATAAAGCTAAGCTTTCATATATCTAGATGTAAGCATACTTTGTAAGCTTTTTAAACATAACGGCAATTAATTAATATGTTAAAAGTGCGAGCTGTGAGCAGTGATTAATTGCAATTCAAAATTATAACAAGGAAATATGAATTTGTGCTTGATTTATTCATATATATATCCATAACCTGACACTTGTTTATATACTATATGCATATAAAGTATATATGAGTGTATTAGGGTGACTGAAAAAAAAATTGGTACTCGGAAAAATAGGTTCCTAGACACCTCTAAGAAACCCTCTCTAAAAACCTATGAGTTTCATCATTCATAATAATTTTTTTCATTATGTAATAAAATCCATAAGAAATAAAAAATTTTCCCAAAAAGAATCAAACTTTAACTGTTAATATCTTTTAAACGGTTGGGTTTACGAAAAAATCATAGAAGACCTTTTTTAGGGCATTAAATTTCCTGCAAAGTCTAAGGAACAATATATTTTTTTAGTGTAGTTGGAAGCGAGATATAAATTTTTCTATCTGATAATAAGAAAAAATAGAAAACTGTATGTAGGGGGACCTTCTCGTTACAATTAAAAACTCATATTTGGAGAGGCTTTCTTAGAGGTGTCTAGGAACTTATTTTTCCGAGCACCAATCGAAAATTTTTTTTTTTTTGAATCACCCTAGTATGTACATATATACCACGATGTATAATGTATGCATTTCGTCGTGGTTTTCGGCAAATCTTACGAATACGACCAATCAACCCGAACCGAGGTCCACAGCTGCGAATTAGTTATTTTAATAATAACAAAAACAAATGTGAAACAACAAAAACATTACAATAATATATATTTATTAGCGACTAAGCAATTAAACAACTACAACAACAACAACGAAAACAGCATAGCATCAACCCATACATTTACATAAATACTTGCATATTTTACAAAAACAAAAAAAAAAACGACGAAAAACGAAGTAGTACAACAAAAACAATAGCAAAAGCACAAAAAGGCGTACAAAAAGCCGCGGCAACAACAACGCAAAACAAAACTGCATAAAATTGCATGTCGACTGCATTGGCAACAGAATAAATGAGCTATAAACAACAGCAACAACAAGAAGTACAGCAACAGCAACAACAAAACTAACAACGGATAGAAAACCAGATTTCAAGGTAAACGTAATTTGAACTGGTCGTACTTGAAATTAAAATTTCGATTTGGAAAAATCGTTCTGACAGCGCGTGCAAAATAGCCAGACAACAGCGTGTAACAATACCAACAACAACAACAACAAAACATTAATAACAACAACACGAAAGTCAGCAATTGCAGCCAGCAGCAAACGCTATTGCATTAATTGCAAAGTGAAAAAACGTACAAAAAATTGAAACAACACGAACAACGACAAAGTGCAAGGAAATTCGTTAAATCAATAGCATTATTTGTGTTGCGGACCAAAAACAACAACCTCGACACGAGTTGGCACTGGCCCTGGCGTTTGATGCTATTAATTTTGCATAAGAAATGTTGTTTCAGTTTTCTTTAATACTTTTTGTTGTTTGTTTTATAACAGATTTTGGGCTTAAATCTATGTGAAGCTTCCTACATTCATAAGCTCGATGAGAGTAAGGCCTTACCAACTTAGAGCGCAAGTTGCAGAGTTTTAGGCGGCTGGAGCCTTTCTTCGTAGTAAATATCTATTCGATAAAAAAAAATCGATACTGTGATCTTATGTGGGTGATACCATCCTTCTCCTTGTTTGACCCGGAAACTTAGGAATAAAACGTCAGGTTATCGGAGTCTGTCACCTCTATCAACCTAGGCGCGTGTTTTTCTTCTTCCTTTTTTGCGTAGACACCACTTACAAGGTTATAGGCGAGTTAACAAGACACCAATCGTTTCTTCTTTTCGCAATGTGTCGCCAATTGGAAATTCAAAACGAAGCCAAGTCCTTCTTCAACTGATCTTTCCAACGGAGTGGAGGTCTTCCTCT
>CM050326.1:78224613-78359824 GCA_027475135.1 Bactrocera correcta
ATGATGCCATTCGGTCCCGTGGATTTGAACGAGTTTAACGAATTCATCGTCAAAGGAAAGCGCCGTTCATCATCATCAAGGTCGTCAAAGGCATCTTAATCATCTTGCAGTATTCCAAGAGATATCCCTCCAGAGGACGTATTGCTCGGGAAGTGAGCATAAGGGAACTTGCCATTTTCGTCTTTAAGATAATCCGGTGAGACGAGGATACGCCTGCACCTAAAGTACTCATGACAGTACTCCACTTTTTCGCAGAAGCTTTTCTCAAGGCCATAGTTAAGGCAAAAGGTGGTCATATCGACCAAAAGTGAATTGGTCCTGAATTCATGATTATTTTCACACATTTTGTACTTTAAAATAAATAAAAATAATTTTCCAAACCGAATTTATGGCGTGACGAATTGATTCCACTTCGAGGGCCTGTATGAAGTCCTCTTTGCTTTTCTTAACTCTGAATTGTATATTGCAAGTCCCTTTTTGCACAATGGTCAGTCGTCAGTTGACTTACTTCTTTGGCCCTTGTTGAATAAACGTCTGCAGGACGCTCCGTTTTGCTAGAGTCCTATAGTTCTATAGTTCACTCTAACCTTCGGCAGACAGTGGACAGGAGTGTTTTCAGTGCTGAAGATTTCGACCCATCCGTCCAACATGTCGGTGATGATCAATGTTTCCAACCCCGTCACGCGTGGGTGAGTTTGCGGAGCCTTTTGCTGTACATTGAATTGGTGAATGTAATGGTTGCTCATGAACAATTTGTGGTTTTCTGCGCACCAGAATTTTTTTTATTCACCGCACCACTCAGATGAAATGAGCCTCATCGGAGAAGATGATTTTCTTAAAAAAATCTTTATTGTTTTCAAGTTATTCCAAGGCAAAATCAGCAAATACACGTTGTTTACAGCGGTCCAATTGCTTCAGTTCTTGAGTAAGAACAATTTTATACTGATGAAAGCCCAATTATCCTTTCACAGGTTGTGGTTTGAGACAGTCCCAATTCTTGAGAACGTCTTGGAATCGACAAATAACGGTCTTCAGCAACACTTGCCTGAACGGCAGCAATACTTTATCTTATTGGATGATAATTACGACCATAAAATGGCAAAAGCGCCGAAAAGTTGCAGATCATGACATATTAAAAATGGCCGAAACGACACGGTTTCACTTCTATGTTTACTGCGCCAGTTAACCATGAAAAAGAGGATCAAGTGTGTGTATAACCACTTTCATAATAATTTGAAATTCAGCTACTCAGCAGCACAGCAAAAACCGATCTCTTAGACAATAGAATTTAATAAAGGATTTTACGTAAAAAAAATGGATGTACGGGCGCCAAGACTTTCAAGACAACTTTTGGTAAGTCAAAAATTATCATCGCTCATTTCGAGCCTTTATGGCATATGCCATGTGGCATGCATCGAAATCGGCATGAGTATTGTGTAATGAAATATTTTGTTTACTTTTGTATCGCTTGTGCCCAAGCACCCATTGCAACAAATTAGTGCATGCGGAGCGTTATCTCCAATAAAGGCAAAACCCCGACAAAGCGAAACAAAAACAAATAATAGTTGCAACATTGACGGCGGCAAGCATGCGCCGTCACACATACTGTCAAAGTAAAAAAAAAACACAAAATCATAATAAACATTAAAAAAAGTGCCGGCGGTGCGAGCAAAGCGCTAGAAATACAAAAAATTCAAACAAAATTGTGTAGATATGCGATTTTATCTCGCCACAACGTGCGGCAATGCATCACATTGCGATATTTGATCTTTACGTGAGACCAAACAATTGTGGACACCTAGGGGAGAGGAAGGAGCAAAAAGTGCGCCTCAACATATGAATATCACCTCTCAAGTGTACACTTACACATATAACTAAATACAACTACAACTGATTATGTATTCATTTAAAGTACAGTAGAAAGTATTATATTATTTGTATGTGTGTGTCTACTTACATATATATGTATGTATCTGTATCTCATATATTTATTTGCCTGCGATCATGTTGACGTGACGTTTCATCTTCCTGGCGACGGCACGTAATCCATATCAGAATTCATAATCCAGTCCAATAAAGTAAAGTCCAGCACTGGGAGACGGCCTCCATGAGACATTAGTAGGTGTGTGGGATACGTGTTGCAATAGGAAAGTATTCGAAAAAAGAACGTGTTATTTTTTGGTATTATTTATTTTTATGAGTATTTAATTTGTGCGTTTTGCTTTTATTTATTTTATTTTTGTAGTTATGCAAACAAATTTTGTAAGTAAATATTTAAGAAGTTTTGACAAATTAGGGATGCACTTTTTGAAAACTAGTAACTAACTACTCGATATGGATGTTGTCCTCTCAGAGAAACAGTTTTATGTAGAAATAATATATTTATGTGTCTAGGACCAAACTGACAAACCAACGGGTGATCAAAGTAAAGATAATTTTTTCAATAGCCTTTTTTCGACAGATCTCGTGTGGAAAGACTTACACAGTAGCTGAGAGCGTACTAGAAGACCGCGGAAAGTCGATTGGACGCAAATCGCAGCAATGCGGACAGGCGTATGGAACGACTTGACGCATTTTATGACGAAAAATTGAAAGCGTATAAAATACTGCTTTTTCAAGAACTGAAGCCGCTTCCCACACATCGCATCAATCAACGGATTTATTGAGAGAACACTTCGGTGAGCAGATAATTTCACCTTTAGGACCGATCGATTGGCTACCAAGATCGTGTGATATCATACTGTTAGATTTGTTTTTATGGGGATCTGTCTTACATAAGTCTATGCGAACAATTCCGGTTCAATTCAGGTCTTGGAACAAAACATCACGCATGTCATTCGCCAGTTACTGGAGTTACACTCGAAATGCTGCAACGATTCATCGAAAAGTGGACTCAGCGGAGGAATCATCTGATACGTAAGCGTGGTCAAGATTTGAAAGAGATAATCTTTAAAAAAGAAATGCCACAGCAAGTTCTTTTGAGTGATACTAATCCATTTGCCCTATTTTTAAGTGAAAGGAGTGATACAAAAGCTTGCATTGAACTTTTCTGTCAAAATAAATATCTGACAAAAAGCACAGTAAATTCTTGATTATCATCACTTTTTATATAATAGATGTAGTATTTGGATAATTTCTCTCAAAGTTAAAACACTTTTGGCATGCTAAGATCACTTGAATCAGTCTTCGTCGAAATTATCGCTGAAACTCATTTGACGATTTCTTCGTTTTATTTTTGGGATAGGGCGTTTTAAATAAAATTATAATTGCGCTTATTCCCTAGTTACATTTTACTACAACCACTTTTACAAAGACATACTTTTATTATATTTAAGTTTTTTATAGATTAAAACTACCATTAGACAACATATTATATTCTAATTCATAAATGTTAAAAAAAGAAATGTTTTCTGATAGTTTAAACTGATTTAGTGACTTGTTTTCTTTAGTAAAAATAATTGCAAAGAAAGTTCAATATAAATAAGGAATAATAAACTTTTATTGGGACGAAGGCTTAAGTAATTAGTTTCTGTAGTTTCCCAGTTTGTAAAAAAAAAAATTAAAAATAATTTACAGAGTAAATATGCAACTACTTTTAATAATGTAAAATAAATACAATGTTTACCATTGAAGGATTTGTTTGAGTCTAATATTCATTTTTTATCACATAACTGAACAACCCTAATGTCCACAAGTACGCCTTTTTCTTTTTGTACTTTAAAGTATGTTGAACTTTATGAATTTCAATATTTGTTTGCTTGTTGATTTGTCTTTTAACTTTCCTTTTATATTACTTCAAGCGTTCAGTGGGCAAGCAGGCACTCGCTGATTAAGTTGTATGAAGTTGCGCATGCGCATAAGCTTGCTTTTTTGGAAGAAAACACATACAGTACAAAAAAGTAAATAAACAAAAAGCAGCAACTGCCAAAGAGAATATATGTAAGTATGTATCTACATACCTATGTACATGTATCTACATACATCATATATCATGTATAATTTGAGTTTTTAAGAATTTACTATCTCAAAAAATATTTTTGACGACCGAAAGTCACGAAATGTTAATGTAAATATATGAAATTAAAATGAGAGTACCATAAAATGTTGCAACCATTTTTATGAAACAGTAAAACTGGTGCTGAATATATCCTACAAATGTTTATAACAGTAGAGTTATAGTTTTAGCAAAATTGAGTTTAAAAAAATTCAAAACCTGGTAGCGATCTATTTCCGCATCGAAAAGCCACCGACGATTTTCTCGACTTGCATTTTTGCTCTTTTAAAGCACTCACCAGCAACGCGGTATAAAAAATGTGGGACGACATTTCTAGCTCCTTAAATGTACAGCTGTAACCGAAACCTTTGGTTTTTGGAAAAGGCAAAAAAACTGGTGGTACGATGAGAAGTATCGTGTCGCAGCGGAGAGAAAACAGACCGCCTACCTCGCATCGTTACAATCGACTACAACACGGGATAGATACCGAGAGCTAAAGAGTGAAGCGCGACGCATTTACAAAAGGAACACAAAGGTCGAGAGCCGGTCTAAAAGCCAAACTTTGGGAAAGACTCGTGAAAAGGAGATTGACACATATCACCTCTTCGTCGATTTCCAAGTTTTTTTTTGACAGCACGAATAGGAGCTGTCTTTATGTCTGAATTTTGTATCTCCGTAAAAATCCGTCAGCATCGGGAAGGACCTCTCCGACGTTGATCAATACCAAAAGCTCCATTAGCATCGGGAAAGACCTTTCCGAGCAGTTCGATATCAAACGAGGTTTCAGAGAAGGGGACTACCTTTCGAGTGATTTCTTCAATCTACTCCTGCAGATCTGAATAGAGAAGGCACAATCTTCTAGAAAGGTGTACAACTCCAGGTTGGGCAGAGAAGCGAAGGAAATGGGTCTGGTAGTGAACGAGGGCAAGACGAAATATTTCCCAAAAAAAGAAGAAGAATTTAATGTGATATGTTTAGAAGCAATTTACAATCTTTAGATAGATTACACAATAATACAAAAATTATGGATGTACCTACATCCATTAGACTTCATCAATAATTTAGGTCTCACATAAGTTTTAAATATTGGATCAAGCTCATTATTAGAACACATTGGAAAGTACCAATACTTTCGACGTGATGATTACAAAATCTTTGGTAAGCACTTTTGGATGGTTTTTCCCGGGACTTAAAGTAAAAAAATTATATTATTCTAAAACAGGGGTTAATTCTCTTCTTAATGAATGATAGTTGTAAGTCTAATATACAAGAGCTTAAACCAAAGAGTATATATGAAAAATTTCGTAATATATACCTATGAATACACATACATATGTACGTATGTATATATGTGTATATATAAATGTGTACAGTAGCAAGTGCACATTCATTAAGAAAAAGTACGAAAATCGTGAAAAAGAACAAAAATAAGAATATATTAATTGAAGGCTTGTATGAGTGGCATACTCTGTGTGTACATATACGAGGTGTGCTCAAAAAGTATGGCGATTACCCTCTTTCCATTAAAAACTTTTTTATATATCCACATTAATGTCGGTCTCCTTAAAGAAATTTTTTCAGCTACAAAACTCTTATGCCAACACTAATATCTGTGCTCAAATCACATCTTCCAGGAATGATGAATTTAATTTTTTAATATTAAAAAATCTTTCTTCATTTCAATTTACGAAATAAGAAGAAATCATAGGAACTTTAAAAACGTGCTTTTACTCAAATCATTTCATCAGCTGAGAGTTGCTGCCAGAGTGAGCTTAATTATTATCGTCTTCTCAGCTTTAAAATAAAATAAAATTAAAGTAAACTTTAAATAGACAAACTTCGCAGAATTTGAGCTATCTTATTTTTAGAGCCCACCTTATATTATACATATGTACACCAGCATATGCTCACTTGACGGCCACTAAATCACCTACACCTCCCTACGTTCCGCTACTAATCCGCCAGGCAAAACTCAGCTGCGGAACAATTCTAACTATTAAGTGACGGCTTTATTGCCTTAATTTTGATGGATACGCGAGTGTGACGATTTGCACAAAACGGTTCGTTGACGCTGTTTGCCCCATGAACTACGCTAAAAGCTATTTACATTCGCTCGATAAGTGTGTATGCATGAGGAATTGTACCCGGATATATAAATTCACACTACAAACATGTACATATGTATATATATATGGGCGATGAATTTGGTTTAGCAGTAGCGACCGTAAACGGTGATCGGTAAAGAGATGTACGTGTGAAGCTGTAGAAATTTACGCTTGATCAGCTGTAAATTTTCGCGCGTGAAAATTTTAAATGAGATATTTTGTTTTTTACTTTTTTCTTTGTGTTCTTATTTGGCAAGTGCTTAATGGTTTATTTATAGGAAATTTGAAAAAAAATAGAAGAGAAAAACGTTTTAAAAGTTTGAACGTTTTGCACTAGCATTTTTTGATATCAAAGGCAATATACAATTTTGAAAACACCTAAGAAATTCTTATGCAACAAATTAAAAAATAGACTTCTATAATAATAATGATTCTCCCAGTTAACTTATTTCTCACTTGCTCTCCAATTAATAATGAATGAAGATCGAAATTATAATTTGAATCAATAAAGTCATTGCTCCGTTTTCTATATATGTATGAGTTCCTCATGAATAAGTCATTAAAATTCATTATTAATATTCTCGTCTATTTGGAATAATATATTCAAAGCACACTCACACATTTCAAATTAACAGCACATTATTTAAAATGTAGCTACATGTATTGAATTTAATAAACGATTAATATTTCCACTATTTTTACAAATTATTTTATTAGTCAGAAAGTATTGTAAATATGGAAAGTCTATCAAAAATACAATTTGTACGAAATGAGCCTAATGAAATGACTAATTGTGTTAATTTTATTTGTGATGCAATTGCATGTACATAAAACTGACCACGAAAAAGTGATAATGGAATAAAAATCACTGAATTTGAATTCATTAAAATCCATACAATTTGCGAGAAGAAAGATATATATTTTTTTATTTTCTTTACTTGAAAATACTGCAAAAATAGTATGCTCAATAATGTGCAAAAGGTCCGAATAAAATTACTCAATCCATATTTAAGAAATAAATACATATACAAAAAAGTTTTTTTTTCTAACTTAAAACCCTAACCCACCATTGAGTAGTCAAAGCTAAATATAGAACGTCAACAGAAGAATTGTTGAATTTATAATAATATTTTTCCTAATTCAAGGCGCTCATTTTTGTTTGAACACGAGTTCAAGAGGGCGTAAGCAGTAAAAACAAGTAAGGAAGGGTTAAGGTCGCGTGCAATCGAGCATTTTATGTTCTTGCAACTTGCAAAGATGAAAGATCGGGAAATTCTTTTAGGTGCTGGCAAAACTTTATATTAAGTATTGACTTTAGTATCGACTCGTCTTTATCTCTTTTTGACAATACCACATACTATTAGCTTGCCACATACCAATAAAATGTTTACTTAGATTCATTAAGGTACCTTACCTACCATCACCAATCATATGGAGTAAAGTCCGCCGGATGTTCGAATCTTCGGATCTTACTTATATGTGGGTTAGGTAAAATTTTCAATCAATTCTACCTGTTTTAGGCACAAAGATACACTGTTATCACTAAAACACGCTCCCTTACTTTCATTGACATAACTCACATATCGATCGATATGTACGGATAAACTGACTCAGAAACATCGATGTATCAGGCATATAAAGTCTAAGGAAAATTTTGGTCAGATTCACTTTAGTTGTAGCACACAGACATACTACTATCGGTAAAGATTCTCTCTTGAAACATTGACCAATATTTGTGTAAGAAGTCAACTATTGATACTGGGGTCGAAATGTTCGGTACTTAGGGGCTTGAACTGTTTTTTTGGATTTGGATAATTTTTGGGCATAAGGTGGTATACTTCCAGCGCATTATTCGTGCAAAGTTTTATCCCGTTATTTTATTTGTTGCTTGATTTTTACACTCGAAAGGAAAGAGTCAGAGGGTATTTAAAATAACACGCCCATCGTCCAAATTTAACCCTGGCTTTATCAATCACCAACCCCCGTTTTATTGCGTTATAAGCGGTTTTTAACAGTACCATTGTATGGGGAATCGGTCCTGCATATATGATTACAATTCGGAAACAGACGATTAATCGGCCGAATATCGTGAAAAAGATGAGTTGAAGCCAAAAGAAAAACACGTCATAGCAGGTCAAAGAGAAAGGTTATGTTGACAGCTCTCTTCGCTTATCGAGGTGTGGGGCACTTCGAATTCCTTCCGACCAGCCAAACTATCAACTAGGAATAATATTTGAGTGTTATGCGTCGTTTCCATGAAACTATTCGTAAAATTTTCAATGAATAACGTGCCGCCACCACCGTCCTCGCTTGATTTAGCTCCGTGTTACTTCTGGCTATTCAACAAACTCAAACAACCACTCCGGGGCAACCGTTTTGAAGACATTAAATGTGAATCACTATTGAAGGGTATTCCGGAAATTGACTTCAACTTATCACGTTTCCAAAAAATACCAATTAAAGTGAAAACTTCTTTCTTATATAATATTCACTCATTGTTGTCATATATAATTATAATTTTATACTACTTTTTGCATTACATTTACATATGACTAAACTTTAATGCACTTAAATTTTTGTGATAAATTGCTGTGTCATTTATGTGGAACTTTTGTGATTCATGCTCCATTAAATTAAATCATGTCACTGCACAATAAAAAGGAACCCTGATTCACTGATATGTGCATGTGCATAAAGAAATCGCAATCGAAAAATTTTTTATAAATGAGAAGAAATAATAAAAATATTGTTATCCGGCTTTTTATGGGCATTTTTGGTCATCTATTGAATTATTGAATCATATTTTAAATATACTGAATTATTCAAAAAAAAAAAAAACTCTTGCAAAACAAAAAATCTTAAAAAATGTAAACAAATGGGTCAGTGACCCCATAAAATGTAAAAAAAGGTCATTGGCCTTGAAAAATGTAAAAAAAGTTTCATTGATCCTACAAAATAAAATAATTGGTTCGTGACTTTGCTAAATGTAAACAAAGGGTTTGGACTTGGCTAAATGTAAACAAAAGGCCGTTGACCTCATAAAATGTAAACAAAGGGGCATTGACACACACAATGTAAACAAAAAGGTTACTGACCTTACAAAACGTAAGCAACAGGTTGAGTTACCTCAAATGTAAACGATGGTTCTTGACTTTGCTAAATGTAAACGGAGGGTTTGGACTTGGCTAAATGTAAACACAAGGCCATTGACCTCATAAAATGTAAACAAAGGGACATTGACACACAAAATGTAAACAAAAAGGTTATTGACCTTACAAAACGTAAACAATAGGTTCAGTTACCTCAAACGTAAACGATGGTTCTTGACTTTGCTTTTTTTCCATAGTTAAGTTTTTTTTACAGTTCATTGTTTACAGTGAACTACTTGCGGTATAGAAATGGGCGGAAAATATTGGGACTTCACACATTTTCAAACATTTTTGCTTCATCAACCATAAAACTGATAATTTTGCTAAGTACGTGATTAAGCAACAATCACCAAAAATGCAATTAAAAGGTTGGAAAATGATGTAAGTTATCGAATATACAAATGTTATTGAATTTTATCATAAAAAATATATATTCTTTTTTATAATTATTAAAATAAGTAGATAAGTTTTTTTTTTAATCTGAGCTCATCATCAATGTTAACTAAAGCTCACGTTATTGCTGTTACACATAAAAGGTGAAATTTTAAGAAGTTTGAGGCTAAACAGTAAAGCACAGGCTTTATGTCCAGCTTTGCAGGATTATTTTTTATAGAATAAGAGGGTATACAAAGATATTTTCCTTGATTGAAAAGTTTGCATGACAGCTACATATATGCTGTATTGTTTCGATCTGCATAATATGTTCGGAGATTGTACCGTTACTTTCAACCATAATCTATCCCAAATACAAATTTCCACACAAGAACTTTATTTTGATCGGTAAGTTTATATGGTAGCTGTGTACTGAAGTCGGCGATTCCGACAGATGAGCAAGTACACCCTAACCCTAACCAACCAAATGTTTATGATTTTTTTTTATTCTCATAACAATTAAATTTTATTGCAACAACAATGATTGACATGACAGAGTCGTTCACTTAGTTGAGTGCGTTCACTTTTTCCATTTACATCTTCATTCATACTCAAGCTTTTTTTTTGTACGATTTCTGCTGCCTTTTTGCAAGTTCTTCGTTCATACTGTAAGAAAATGCAAATTGTGGCAGAGAACGCTTAGCATAACAAATTGAATTAAACTCAGTGACGCTTTAGAGAAAAAACAAAAATGAAAAAAGAAACACAACTTGTAGAATTGTCCTCAATAATAAGATCGTATGAGCGGAGAGTCAAATGCTTAAAAAAGCGCAGCAAATGCATTCTGAATTGTTCCAGCGGCTAATTGTGTAAGTATATGTGACACGAGCTTAACAGATGTAATTAAAAGCGATACGATAAAAACTAAAAAAAATTGGCAAACCGGAAAAGTATACCTTTCACGAATAAAAACAAACTTTATATCATTGCTGCAAGCCACTATAAAAATCTAAGCGGTTCGATTCAATGGTTCGAACCTCTCAGAATACACGGTTACCGGTTTATTGCTTAACATAAGGGTAGTGCTTAAGCAAGTCGTGTATTATTTAAATTAAAAACTTCATTAGGGATTTTCATTTTGAACTCAACCAAACCGTTTTTTAGTGGTTTTCGGCTCGGATTTCGCATTTTAAATATTAATCGGTTTGGTTCGTTGTTCGTTTCAAAGCCCGAAAAACACCGGATCGGTTCAAAAGCCTTTTGCAGCCCTGCTTGATTTAAAAATTAGCTGAATTCAATCCTAAAATTTTGGGGAGTAGCAAATCGAATCAACTATAACAGATATCAAAAAAACGGAGAGCACACCCTGTGCTACCATGTTTCTTGATGTAAACCTAGGTTTTTAAACGTAAAATATAAGGTGGTTTTCATTTGTCATTTGAACCACTCACAATACTAAAACTTGTCTAAAAACGCAAAATAAAACTTGGCAGCGCTGAAGATAGCGGTTACTGAGTTATGTTCACGCTTTCTTGTATGAATTTAACTCGATAACTTTGTTGGTGCGCACTTTGAAAATGGGGCACAGTCAAGAAGGAAGTTTTGAGTTGTTTCCACCTCACCTTCTTCCATACACCTTGTGCAGATGGCGTCTGGTAAGAGTCCCAACCTTACAGCATGGACGCCAATACCCCCCACAACTAGGGAGAGGCTAGTCCTCTGAGGGCAAAGAGATCACTAGATCTGATGAACGCTCTCGATTTTCTTTGCAAGTGTGGTCTTTTCTAGATCGATGCCTTTTTTGCTTCTTTTACGACATGCAAATATATAATTTATACTTATATATTAGATAAATCTAAAAACCTACTTTTATTATATACTTGCAATGACTAAGAGTGAGTAACGACAAACAGAGAAAGCACCAAAAAATCTTCTAGGAAGTGGGACAATTTATAGAAATCCATAAGTAAAATGAGAAGGGAGATCTTATAATTGACGATCAGGTTATATAAAATTTCTGAAGCAACCATTTGTATCTCCAGCTGAAGAAAGGTATCCGCGAAATACATGTTCAAGGTGACAAAACGAATCGACGTTAATTTTCACAGATTCTACTTGAATATCTTCTAATGACTCCAATTCGGACTTTGGTATACTCATAAGACTTAAGAGACCTATAACTTTTTTGACAGAGTTTTTAGCAGAGCTAGGAGCAGCAATGCTGAATCCTTCATCAGCTCAAGAAAAAGCAACGAGAATAGGTGAGGTAGTGCACGACGACAATATGGGACACAGTAGCTACGCCGATTAGACTTTGGTTGAATAATTTTCGATAAGAAACAGAAATGAGAATAAAACTTGAAATGAGAATAAAGCTGCCTGCATGCAATAATGCACGTCATGACATTACAAATACTCATACATATGGACATACCGATTCAATATGCCAGCTATATTTTATATACTATACTTTTATAATATGTTTTATTTTATTTGCATTTAAGAATATGAGTATGTATTTAGATATGTGTGGATCAAGTCTGTGACACTGGCACAATTATGTCATTGCGTATTCTACTTAGTTAGCTTGTTTTTGTCCGCGCTAGTGATGATAAGCTGCAATTATTTGTTTACTTATGCATATAGATATACATACATATATACTTTGTAGTATGCATATGAGCAGCGACTCTTATGAGACGATAAATTAAATTATAAGTTATTACTTAACGATTAATAGACGCTTAGCGTATATCAAACTGATAATTATCCGATTAAATAGAACCGGGGGGTGAAAAAGATACGATCAGTTTGTTGATAAACTATTTTAAATGGTATATGAGGTTTGACTTGTAGGCAAACTATGAACTGCTACAACCAGAGCTTAGTGGTAGCAACAATTTGTTGCTTGCGAGAGATGAAAAATCGTCCTAAGAACCTTGAAAAAATTTTTTTTTATTTATTTATTTATTTTATTTATTTATTTATTTATTAACGCATTCAGCAATTATACATAGATTTTTTTTCTTTTACATGTTGAGTATGAAGAGAGCAATTTTCGAAGAATAGCAATACTTTAAAGAAAAGAAAATAATAACAAATGTTAGAATTATAATAGTTAAGATCAGAATAAGAAAACCTTAAGCAATATCACTTCTTCTTTATTTGTTTATCAGAATATCAGGTAAGAATTAAACGTTTAGCTTCATTTTTAATTTTTACTGCAGACATGTCGAAAACATCTGTACGGTCAGCATACTCATTGATTACGTTCGCGATCCTATAGGTCGGTGCACGAGTATTGTATCTCGATCTAACTATTGGTACTTCAATAACTCTTGACTTTCGCAAGTTTACTTTGCGCTCAACGAACTCAAATATTTCCACCAACTCTGGAACATCCTAATGTCCATTAATGATATTAGTTCCGGTGCAGAAAGTTAGATATTTTCTTCTTTTGGCCAGTGAGGGATTATTAGGCTCTATTGCATCAATTGCACCTCTTGGGTCTTTACTCATATTGTGACGATATTTTAAATGTCTTTGTCAATTTGATAACTATAGATTGGGTCCCAGACTACACATCCATACTCCAACACTGGCCTCACTAGTGCATTGAACAGACCAATCAGCGTACTACCATTCTCAAAATCTTTACTTGTTCTCAACAGGCTACCTAGGATCTTATTGGCTTTGGCTACAATATTTTTTATGTGAGTTTGCTGTCCATATGTATTCCCAGATCTTTTACTGACTCTACTTGTTTAATTATATCATTACCCATATAATAAAGTTCTTAGCTTAAGTTCTATTCAGGCTGTATTTATAAAAGCTGTAATACAGTTGAGGATGTGTAGAAGTTAACGCATATGAGGAAAGTCCTCTGGGCCACTTTGTAGCAAGGATAAACGGAAGTCAACAAACAAATACAACGCAGGTACCACGCCGAAAAGCTGCTATCATAACCGACAGCGAAATAGTTTTCTAGTCGACCTGCACACTGATTCTCCAGTGAAACTGTAACATCTGGAGATGGCGAACCCGATTCCCCAATCGTTGATGATGGAGCGGAGTTCTACTGCCCAACTATGAAGAAGTTCGAATAGCAACTACCCGACTAAAGAACAACAAAGAGGGGTAGGCCGAAGGATTGCCGACCGACGCCGAAGAACTTCGATCTTAGATAATTTCGTCTATCTTGGAACCAGCTTAACACCAACAACCTTAGCGTCGAAATCAAACACAGAATAACGCTTGACAACAGATGCTACTTCAAACTGAGTAGGCAACTCTACAAGTCACTCATCATTCCCGTCCTGCTATATGGTGCGATGACAACATCTGATGAGTCGGCGTTATGAGTTTTCGAGAGAAAAGTGCTGCGAAAGATTTATTGTCCTTTGCACATTGGCAACGGCAAATCGATGGAACGATAAGCTATATGAGATATACGACGACATTGACCGAGTTCACCGAATTAAGAAATAGCGGGTACGCTGGCTAGGTCATATTATCCGAATGGATGAAAACACTCAAGCTCTGAGGGTATTCAATGCATTACCCGCAGAACAAATCGGGGAAAGAGGAAGTCCTCTACTCCGTTGGAACAACCAGATGGAGAAGGACCTGACTACACTTGGCGCCCAACAGCGAAAAGGAAGAATAACTGGCGCGCTGTTATAAACTCGGTTGTAACCACGTAAGCGGTGTATACGCCAGTAAAGTAGAATACAATTGATCATTTGGCCCCATTTATCTAATGAAATCCATATTACAGTTTCAAGGAAATGAAAGAAATGTAAAATTTCAGAGCAACCTTCTCAATGCTCTCAAACCAAAACGGCTATCACAGTAAAATCCGCAAAATTTTATTAGGACTTCTATTCAAGGGTTCACAGAGTTAGCATCAATAGAATATCAGCGCCACTCTATAGCAAGTTTTCTGCAACCAAAATTACCCACCGTTTCCAGTTATCTTTTTAGTTGGATTATATTGTTACTTTTAAACGATTTTTGAGATTATGTCTGTAGATCCAGTGTAGGCAACTTTAATGCATTAATAATGCAAATGTAATTTTTCTCACTTGTATATTACATATACTAATTCTTATCTCTGTTAATTTACTTATGACCCTCTAAAACAGTAACTTATGGCAGTGGCTAGCAGTAACTAATGGTTCATTAATTGTTGTGGGGTTCATAAAGATCTGTATATGTATATAAAATGTGTGTATTATAAACGAAACTGATATTATCATATTGAGTGACAACAGTTTAAACGCTTGAATGCTCGCCACCGCTGGTGAGCCACCTTCGAATAATGCGCTGATTTTTATTGAATTAAATTTGGTTGCGAAAATATTTTAAAGTGCAGATATATAATACATATACATATGTATGTCTACTGTATATATAAATTTACTTATACATACATATATCACATGTAACTTGCATATACAAATTTTTGCAATTGCAACACACGCAGCGGCTCCAACAAAGCCAACAGAGAGGCAGTAGAAGCAGCATAAACAGAAAAAATAAATAGAATAAACCAAAAATGACAGTTCAGTATTTCGTATTGTCATTTGATATGGTCCCCGACACGATTCGTTTGGGTCAAATGCGTGGCATGTGAATATTTCAACAACCAAGGTCAATGTGGCAAAATAGCGCGACAGTCAGCCATACCTTGCACACACGCACACACACAGAGAGAAACATACTTGCATAAATATATCAGCTATATAGTAAATGCTTTATATGGTTTGGTCCAGCAATTTATCACTACATTCGCTTTGTTGCATGTGTAATGCGCCGCACTGTTTCGCAAACTCTTTAGAATAGGCGCGTAGTAAATAAAATATTTTTTTTATATTTTTTTTTTAAACTTGAGCTAAAAAAATCAGAATTGCATTTAGTTTTTGCTTAGCAGTATTGAAATAGTTAGATTATCCAATGCTTTGTTGCATGAGATTTGCATACATACACACATATATGCATATAAGTAGAGTATATCGTATTAATTTACATATGATTTTGCTGTGATCTCTGCTAAGGCGTTCTAAATTGAATATTTAGAATTAATATCGCTACATACATATATTAAAAAAAATATATAAAAAACTGTGTAGTTATATTTTTTTGAAATCGATCAAAAGTATTTGATATGTGTTATTATTAAATAATTTAGAAAACTATAAAAAGCAAGAGGATACCATATATGCAAATCGCCAAATTGTATGCTCATAAAAGGTATCTTTGGTCCACCTTCCAGAAGCCAATGGAAAGGGTTTAGAGGGTCGCTGCGCTGTGCATAATGGGATAACTGACACTAAACCTGCCACCTATAGATCTGCGCTGAAAACTGCGCTGAATAACCCAACTTTCCAACCGACAAAGAAAGTTCACAGTAAACATAGAAAAAGAAGGCTAAATAATGGTATGTTTGCTACGTGCAACACTCTAAACATCTATACTGATGGCTGGGAAATGGACGATGGAGTTGGTGCGAAAATATTTTGCTCTTGAGGGCAATGAAATAGTGGACGAGATTGATAATAATGGTGTACGGTTAACATCCGAAAACGTGATAAACATTGGGACATTGCATTGTCTATACGACGTCTGGATAG
Source organism: Bactrocera correcta (assembly GCA_027475135.1). Taxonomy (NCBI): domain Eukaryota; kingdom Metazoa; phylum Arthropoda; class Insecta; order Diptera; family Tephritidae; genus Bactrocera; species Bactrocera correcta. Next base: position 78,240,866 of record CM050326.1, read on the forward strand.
AACCATGGTAGAGAACATCAAAACCCGATGGAACGAGCTATCTGGGTGCAAGACTGCAAAAGTCAAGTACAAACGGTAAATCGGAAATACACAAAATTCCTAATTCTCTTCGATAGAAGCACATGATCGGAATACTAACTGGTTACTGTCAAGTGGCGACACACGAACGCAGAATCGGGCTGACAGATTGAGAAGGCTGTGGGAAATGTTTAGAGCAGGGCACCCGGGAAATAATAGAACATTTTTTGTGCACTCGTCCCGCTGTAAGCATCTGGGATCTCAACAGTATGATGCACTGAAAAAGGTATTGACAGTGAGGCCGCAGAGTCTGTTAAAATTTGCGTTAAGCGCAGGTCAGGTATGGCAAAGAACCAAAGATTAACCTAACCTAACCCTTTGTCATATCGTTCTTTGCTTCCACGAATCCCTCTTTGCGCTCCTTGGACCGCTGCATCATATTTCCGTTAGTATTAGCGCAAAGTTGCATAGCAAGGGCTGCCAGTTTGTTTCAACAGCTGGTTTGGTTTACTCGATTCGCTATTCTTTAACGCAAAAACCACTAATATTAACTTATCATAATGTTATGCCAAAAAGGGGATGCATGAATTGCTATAATATGACACCCATATGACGAATTTAGTAATTTCTGACGGTGAAGTGATTGTAAAGTGTGTATTTATGATAGGAAGTAAGACCCCTTATAAAACAAAGAAATGTATTTTTGAATATAGTAGCATACCGAAAGCGAGGGCAATCGATTTGCTTAATAACAATCGAGATAACTTCACATGAAAAAACACTTTAGCAAAGAAAACTTGTTTTTTAAATTGGAACTTTACTAGAAAGTAGTAAAATTTATGTAATTGATTGTGAATAGAAAGAAATAGTTTAGATATACGAAAATATCTCCCCAAAGAGATTTGTTTTAAATTCAAAGTAATAGTATTTCAAAGACGTGGCATCTCAGCCAGCTGAGTCTTATTTTAAGGGAGACATCTGGTCCGAAAAAATCGACCAAAAATTGAGCTATAATTCAGCTTTTTATATCATTTTATGAAGTTTTGATTTTTTTATCGTAGCTGCCACACTATATTTCCCCTTTAAACACGTTTGTTTTGAAAAGGTCAATACGATACCTCAAGATTTGTTCGAAATTTGGCATGAATATTCTTTCTGTTGGTTCATATGATAATGACATTTGTACTAATTAGGAAACTGTCACTGTTTTACTTTGGAAATGATCACGAAGTTATAAATCGTCACCAGCCTCTACTCCACAACTTTATGAAAAATAATATATGTATTTTTTCCAAATTCATTTGGTATACACTTGAAACATGAATAATTTATTGATTTAAAAAGTAGAAGGTAAGAAAACCATTTTTTTGCTAACGATTGTTGAAGAACCCTTGCAATTACATCCTAATGAATTAGGTTCTCTGAACTAGAACACCCCCTTAACATGGAATTCCTAAAATGACAAGGAAAATGTCAAATAATTACATCAAGTCTCTACAACAATATGTATATTATATTTTTACAGATTTTCAACCCATTGATTAACAAACTGCTTTTTAGCATTTAACTAATGCATTTATAAGACCTTAAGGAATATAACTGACCATAAACATACATAGGTATACGAGTATGTATGTAAGTATAGTTTGGTATAGCACACGTAATACATATTATGTATATATGTACATTTATAATTACTCTTCATAAAAATGTGGCAAAGCACCAGCAACTCGTGTCTATTTAATTGTTGGCAGTTATTTGATATGTTGGCGATGAAAAGGAAACCGAATTCACACGTGGGAAAATTGTATAGCCAACATTGCGACATAATCGCCGGTAAAACTCAAGCCGTCATAAAAGCCACGCTACTAACAGCTGAGCTAAGTGGTAGCCGGTGTCTCAACTGACTGATTGCAGTTAGTTTACATTACAAGCAAACACACTCACACATGTCCAGCATGTTTACGTTAATACAATAGAATAAATATTTATGCATTTCCTCTATATAAATGCTTGTACTTAAGTATTTTTAGCTTTATTTATTGTTATAGCATTCTTGCGGACTCCCGGCTAATTTGTGCAAACAATGCTAAATTTATTAAACTTTTTACGATACAAATTGTAACATGATATACATACATATACATACATATATGTACGATTAAGTACGTTGTATATTATAGATTTTCTGACTGAATGCCGCTCAGGTAACCCAATTAAAAACCGTTATCTACATACGTATTATGGCGAATATAAATTGTGCTACTGATACGAGATTCCGAAATTGATTAAAGTGAGAAATCGGAGAACTGAGAGAGTGTGTAAATAATAAACTGAAACATTGACGTAATTATATTAATTATAAACACATTTAAACTCTTGATTGATTAATAATTTTCGCTCACTGAAAGTATGCGAAATTGCTGGACGATAATTTTTATACCCAGCATGGAAAGACTACGAGTGTTCCAGCACCGCAACACTTGTAAAAGGTTTCTGTCGAGTTGTAGCAATATATTGAACCCTTCGTAGTTTAAATTATTATGGGGTTTAATTCGCTTGAAACATTTTCATACTAAAAATGAGGACTAATTTTTAAGATCTTTGTTAAAAGGTTGTATTCACTTGAGAATTTCAAAAAATCTACTTTATTGGGATATTTGTATATTGTCGGGTATAAAATAATAATGAAGACACTGGCGCTCGAGCAAAGCCACCTGACTTAGCCGCTGCCAAAATGGATCACATCGTAAACGCACTATTCCCCACACACGAAAAAAGGGCTAGTGATCCAGAACACGTTCTAAGATCTTCGCAAATCTTCCAGTTTACCCTTGAAGAACTGCAACTATCCACTGGCAAGTTTATGGCCAACAAATCACACGGTCCGGACGGGATTCCAGCAGAAATCCTCAAAATAATCGCTGCATAGCGGCCGACAGTACTATTTAATATGTACAACGCCTGTCTTGAAGCCGGAATATTTCCTGAGCCCTTGAAAAAGCAGCGGTTGGTGCTAATCAGTAAGGGAAAAGGCGACTCCAACTTATCATCAAAATACCGTTCAATACACATGCTTGACGCAGTGGAAAAGCTGTATGAAAGATTTCTTACGCCCAGACTCGAAGCGGCTATCAACAAAACTAGAGGACAACACGGCTTTAGAACCGGCATATCAAGTATAGCAGATATAAAATGCGTCAATGAAAGTGTTGAAGTGGTGCTGGCGACTTTAGATGTCTGAAACGCCTTCAACAGCTCTATATGGGTGGATATGATCGACGCTCTCGAAAAAAGCTTTAAGATTCCCCACTACCTTAGAGCTGTGTTACGGAGCTGCCTTAGAAACAGGAAATTGCTGTACTAAAGTAGAGAGGGATCACGACAGATAGTGGTTACGTCAGGAGCAGCACAAGGATCCGTTCTAGGCGCATACATGTGGAACATCAGCCACGACGCTATATTAAAACTAGAAAGGCCAGACAAATCCTACTTAATTGGCTACGCGGGCGACATTGCGGCAGTAAATACAACAAGAGAAACAGAAGAAGCGCGAAAAAAGCTTAATCAGGTCATGATACGGACGACAGCATGGCTCGACTCGCACAACCTTCAGCTCGCTGCGGAAAAAAACTATACTATTGCTAACAAAGAAGCACATACTTCTCGAGATAAACATGCAAACGACTGTGGATATTTTTAAGACACAAAGAGCCTACCAAGGCGTAAGACTGGACTCCAGTCTAACCTTCTGGGTGCAAATCCAGCACCTCGCAGGAATGGAAGCAAAGATCATCTCCCAACTAATAGCCAACATAGGAAAGAAAAAGCTCCTAGTGTCGACGACAATCAGCACCTTATAATGGGGAGCTGAGTTCTCGAAAGACATGTTTTAAAAGGAAAACCGGCGTAAGGTAGTGGCCAAGTGCACCGCACCGCAGCCCTCAGAGTTGCATCAGCCTACCGAACAGTATCAGGCGATGCAATATTAGTTATAAGATTGATCTTCTAGCATACGAAAGGAAAAGGCACTGGGTTCTAAAGAAATCACGATTGTCGTGTATTTTCAATGGAAAATTTTACAAGCCTTGGTCCAGTTCTTAATTATAATATTAGGGGCTCAAATTTTCAGGGAACTTTTTTAGGGTATTTCCAAGGAAATTGAAAAAACTTAATATTAAAAAAAAAACACCCTAATATACATACATATAATTTAGCATGGAAATACACACGTTTATGTATATGTCACAATATACTTGTACGTATCGCCAACACATATTTCACTTCCACTTTACTTTCGAAATGATTTATTGGCTCTGCAACACATTAAGATACTTGAAGAATTGTCTGAGAATTCAGTAATGCAAGCTTTTCGTAAAAGTACGAAATTTAAGCAGAAAATAAATTTAAAAAATTAGTTGACTGCAAGCTATAAATTTAAGTGATAATATCTACAATTTCAACGTCTGCTCGCGAGAGAAACCGCAGCAAAAACTAAAAAAAAAAAAAATAAAATCATACGAAAACGAGATGAAGGTGTAGTAGGATTTGTGTGCTAATATTTGCTAGGTGGCAGCCACTAATGAGCTAAATACATAATTAAAAAAAGGAATAAAAATATTTTATAGTACAAAAATGATTCATTAATTTTTGCGAAATTTTCCAACCAACAATTAGAGTTCGTGAACCGGGAACTGCTGTCAATTTCTTCATTTTTGGCTTATTAAAAGAAGTCAAGGAAATATACTGAAATGCCATAGCAGTAATTAATACATCTAATAACAACTAAAGTTGATAAATAATCGAAATCATCAGTGAAAGCTCTGGTTCCTCGTTCCCAAACTGATTTATCAAAATCAGAACAATGATTTTTTTATAACCATTTATGTTATAAAAATGCACCTGTGAAGGTTATTATAACTTTGAAGTTAACGTTATTCTCTATGTGAATATACTTCGTATAATCAGTGATTTAGATGTTCCGCAAATTAGGTTAGGTTGGTCTGGTAGACCAATGAGCCACGCATAGACCAGTTTTAGTCCTCTGGGATATTAAATAGAGTTCAGTTCATCGATCCATGGGGAGTAGTCGGCCTTTGAATGCCTGCTTGACGCGAATTTCAACAGATTCTTAGGCCTCACTATCGATACCTCTCATACCTAGATGCTTGCTGCGTAATCCTGCAAATTCTGGACAAGTATACAAGAGATGCTAGATTGTTTCCGTGATACCTCGCTCTAGCAAATTATTATTCTTAACATTAAACAACAGAATGTTGATCTAGGAAAAGATTTAAATTAATGTGGCATGATTTTAAAGGCGATTTGTTAATTACAATATTCGTGTCAATGGATAAATGGGGCCTGAAAGTAGACACCGAACAAGTCTAAGGTCGTTATGATAGGACTCAGAAAATAGCATTTATGTATATGCTTCAAAGTTTCCACAAAATTTCAGATACTCTATCTACTTACATATATTGTAGAAAATTACATTCTTCAATTTTAAAGTCCAAAAGAACTAAATATACCACAACAACTTGCTGTACAGCCAAAAAAATTAAAATAAACCGATGCAAATTCTTTTCGCAAATTTACCCCCCAAGTGGCATGCGAACTCGGATTTAAACAAGATCCCAAAAAAAAACTAAAATAAATAAAACGAAAGACACCAACGAGCTTCGCAGAGTCAAGTATTTCGCAATTTTACGCATTTGTCGATAAAGATTTTTTGTTTTTGTTTTATTTTTTGTTGCCAGCTTTAATGAGAAGCAATCAGATTAAGACACGCGAAAAGTGGAATTATACAAGCCGCATTAACAACAACACAACAACAGCAATAAAAGCAAATAAGCGAAAGAGAAATATTCGTGCAGAGTATTCAGCAAGAAGGACTGTTATTCAAATTGATCGTTGCCGCCGCAGAGGCATAGCGTGCCACAACGCAAGAACACACTGAATCATCCAAGCGGTTTAAGATGAATACCAAAGCGTTTGTGGCAGCGCGACGAGAACGACGATGGGACATAAAAAACCAGCGCTGCACAACCACCGGCACAGCATTGTTGCTCAGGCGGATTCTTGATCTTGAAAGAGGCGCAGCCATACAAGAGCGACAAGTCGTTGTGATGGAGGCTCTTGTACATAACAACGCGAATGCAGCAGATATGGAATGCCGCAGATCGAACAAACAGCATTAAATGCTGTACAAGTATATACATATATACACGTGTGTGTGTGTGTGTGTGTAAGAACAAAGTTGAAAATTTATACGAGAAAAAGTCGTAAGCCGAGTCAAGTCTTTGGCTGCTTTGGTCTTCTTGTGTTGCGGTTAACTCAGGCTTGGTTAAGCGACTTGAAGCTGGATGACTTGCGACATCACCGACGACAACAGCAACAACGACACTTCACTTCATGTGGACATGAATTATGCTGAACGAGTATCTACAAGCCGGCAATAGCAGCAGCATCACAAAGGAAAAAGCGAAAAAACATAGAAGTTGGAGACAAAAAATTATAAAATGTTTAAAAGAAGCGGAGATATACTGCAAAATAGCAGCAGCAGAAGCCGCAACGATGCAAGGGTAGCAAAAGCAACCAGTCAACTTGAAGCCACAAAGTGAAAATCGCGGCATGGAAGCTGAAATGGCAGCAATTCTAAAGGCAGACACTCACCAGCCGCCGGTAAATGCTTTTGCAACAATATACTTGTATGCATAAAAGAAATGTGAATAAGCGTTTATGGACCTTTGCCCATACTTGGAGCTGCATTAGGGTAGCTAATTTTTGCAATTAACATATTGGTTATATTGAGAAAGGCAGTAAGTATTCCTTCTTCATTTCACTTATTCACATGGTAAAAGTTTGTATTTACGTATTCATAAAAGAGGAGGATTCATAAAAGGAATTATCATAAGGGAAATTTGGGAGGCAATTGTGTCTATTACAAGTATCAGAGATATCTAGGTATGAGAGGGGCAAACAATAGTTTAAAAAGACCGCGAAAACCATAGTTCAGAAGAGAGATAGTCAATTTATTTAGTCGGGTATTAACTTCAAAATTACCGACGACCATTCTTCGGTAACAGTTCGGAGGAGCTACCTAATTGAATAAATAAACTACAGACTAAAATGATAACCTTTTTGATTAATTGATATTGCCAACATCATTGTTTATTCGCAAAACAGAAAAGGCATGTAAAACTTTTCCATTGAATATACATGATTTTTTATCTTTAAATTTCTATAGCTCAGAGGCATTTTATGGCATCGCTTTGACTTTAGACAAATATTCCTCAAAATTGAGCACAAAATGCCCATTGCAACAAAGTCAAAACTTCCACCGGCGATACGGGGCTCTAAATCTGATTTTTCCAGGAATTTCGCATTTTTTCTCGTAAACGACAAGAGCTATAGACAAATTTGTAGGAAATTTTATTTGCTTTAAAAAAGATCCGAGGTCAAAATCTCTATCATTGTTACATCTCGAGATATTCGGCTAGTAAGACTGTATGGAATTTTCATAGATCTTTTTATTATTTTTTATCGTAGATGGGCTTAATCGGACTACTGCCACGTTCAAAAACGTAATTAACCGATAATCCAAAAAGTGCCTTAACTAAGCTCTAAATCAAGACATAAACCTCCTGTGCAAAAAAAAAAAAAAATTGAAAAAGTGGGCTTGGCTCCGTTCTCTCTTAAGATTAAGGAAACATATCTCCTTAACACCTGAGCTACAACAACCACATTCGCCTATCGCTAATATTGGGACAACTCCTATTGACAGTGTTTTTCACAAGTGGTTAGTTTTTTAAGTATTATCTTTATCTAGATTTTATGCAAAACTACGAGTCCATTAAAAAAAAGTTAGATAACAAAGTTGTAGGAAATGAAAAGATCGACATCTACAGATTTGGTCTATGAAGGCAAAAAAGGCCATTTCACCTTTGGCTTATGGGGCTTATTCTACTCTAGAATTTTGAAAAATTCGATTTTTTTCATATATTTAATATTTAAAGTTTAGACTTTCAAAAATATGACCTTGGAAGGATTTTTTAAAATTCAACTTATTTTCGGAGATACAGCTGATTTTGTGAGGTGGCGTCCGTGTTCACTAGAATTATCTCCTAAACTTTAAACGCGTTTTTTTCGAAACTTCTGTTTTCCACACGGTACCGGCATTATCTCAAGTTGTATACAACCGATTTACTTGAAATTGTAAACCTTCTTTATATAATCCAGCATCGTGTCAAAATTTTTGTTTTTAATATTTTAAAAAAATTCAGGAATTTCAAAAAAAAAAGCGTAAAAAATGATTTTTATTTTCAGGCAGTCGCTTTCAAAAACAAATTTTTTCGTACTCCCGGACTATAACAGCATGCTTACTGCTTAAGGATTTCTTTTGATTTTTTTTTCAGACCACCAGAAGAGTCAGGATTAATGTCACCAGGATGCGCCATTTTTTTACACCTGTCACTCACCCCCTCTAATTATTTTAATTTTTAATATTTTTTTGTAAAACTTTTTTTCGGTATTCTTAAGATATCAATAAAAAAACCATAAAAAAAGGATGATAAAAAAATTTTTGGTTTTATAATATAAAATAAAAATAAAATTCAAAAAACTGCCCAAAATTTGATTTCTAGGGTAGAATACCCCCTTATAGAAAGTGCATGGAAAACTGAATTAAGCGTTGGCATGCTTATATTGGTACAGGGGCTAATTCGGAGGCGATAATTCGGATGTGTATTAAAATACGAGTAAATGCAGTATTTTTTGTCAGTCCGGGTTAAATTTGATCAGATAGCTTAGGAATTTACTTTTCAAATTTATCAACATAACTTGGTGATATTTCAACGTGCACATAAAACAGCGTTTAATATAATTTTGGTTTTTATTACAAAATAACATTTAGATGCAAAAGAAGGAATGTCAAAAGGATAAATGAAAGAGAATGTCACTGAGTGTCGTAACCAAGTGCGAGATTTCTTGATTCAATGGGTATCCTTCATTTCAGCTTACTTAATTTTCAGAAAGGTATTGCCTCTATTTCGGCCACAGTCTCAATAGACTTACGCCATAGCGTGCTGGAAATTTCCCAGCTCGAATAGGGCATTATAAACTCCGGCAAAATTTGGATTCCATTTAATTGCATTTTTTGGCTTTGTAAAGTGCAGCAACTCTTTCATGTCGACATTTACTCGAGTGTCGTCATTGTACATTGTATTTGCCCATAAAAACGGCGTTTACGAATTTGCATTTTTTCGCATTGCAATGCTAGTGGAGCAGCTTTCACCACTAAAATCCACTCAAACAAGCCGAAGACAACATTTACACTCAATCAGCAAGTATGTAAATCGACTATGATGTACCTAAGCACTAATTGAAAAGCACATGCGCACCGACAATTGCGGCAAACAATTGCCAAAGTGCTAACTGCCTCAAACGCCGGTTAATTGTGCAAATGCAATTGCACATCTCTTCGTGCAACATTTGTATGCTAATAGCAGAGACACGTTTAGTAAATGTGCAAGAAGTGGAGACAAAGCAACCAATCATTTGCCGACGAGTTATAACTTTTGTGCCAAACAAATAAGAAGCAGCGGTGCTTAACTACGCACAATGGCGAACAAACTTTCAGCGAATTGTTAGCACTTTACGACACCTGTACTGAACAAATTTGTACAAAAATCGAAATGAACAACAAAAAAGTACGATTTTACAAAACTTAAATAAGCAAAGCCGATAACAAAAAACTGCTAATGAGGCAATTAAACGCCTTCAACATACAACTATACGACAGCAGTATGCATATGAGCCAATACAAAGCTGTATTTATTCAACTTGTTAACTGAATATCATATGCTGACATATTTACATACAAGCATTGTGGCACCTGCATTCATAAATAAACAAATATACAAATATTAAAGCGCTAATGCCGATATTAATTGAAAACAGTTTCAATATTTGTATTCGATTTTTTAATCTCTACGCATTTGCATACAGGCATACATACAAATATATTTGTATATGGTTAAAGGAGTAACATTTGTATAGAGGAATATTAAAAAAGGTAGATTACCATCGAAGTTTGCCGTTAATTTATTTACCTGCATTTGCATATGAATGCAAAGACCTACAGTTTATTTATTGTTGTTTTCTTGCCGAAAAAACTGGGTATTCAACTTGTTCCTTTTTATGTGGCACAAAAGCTGCTTTTAATTAATGGTCGTATGCAAATGGCTCAAGCATAAAAATCGAGAGATTTAGCTGACCTGTTTCGAAACGTATCAAAATACAAGGAGCGTTTCAAAGTAAACAGGACTTTTTGAAACAAGCGCCCCCTGGTGGCGCCATCTATATGTCGACTAGTGCGTAGGAATCTGCTATCTTCATCGATTGTCCAGTGCGAATTTCATGACATTTCATTGATTGGAAGTGAAGTTAATGTGTTTTAAGTGTCAGTATGTTTGTGTTATCGGTGCGAAAATGAGCTTCAAACAAAGAGCCAATATTAAATTTTATTTTAAAATTCGTAAAACTTTTACCGAAAAGTTTCAATTGATGAAATAAGTTTATGGCGATGATTGCCTATTCCGTAGCAGAGCGCACGAGTGGTTTCAACGTACAACGACAAGTGGTCGTGAGGGCATAAATGATGATCAACATGTAGGAGAATCAAAATCCGTGATCTCCGAAAATTCCATCGAAACTGTAAGTGAATTCATCAAAAATCAGTCGAAATCATCATTGAAATTCATGGAAATGGAATTCAGCAATTCCATAACATCGATTTATCGCATTTGGACCGAACATTTGGGCTTACGAAAGGTGTGTTCACGGTTTTTCCGCACAAATTAACTGACGACCAAAAATTGCTCAGAATCCAACATTCGATTTAAAAGGCTTTCAGTGGCATACTGGCGGACATACCGGCCAACGAGCTAAAACACTCGTTCGACATGCTTGTGGACCGTGCAAAAAGCTGAATGTTTTATTTTTTTTTTTTTTAAGTGCTGTTTACTTTGGAACGCACCTTGTAAAAGAAGAAAACTGTAACTTTGAATCCAAATGTGTTCTTTGAAGTGTAAAAGTACTGTTAGCACACAATATCGATTAGTTCGAGCAGATATTTGCTTGTAAATGTGAACTAGCTTGAAGTACGCCTGATAAATAAGGGACTTCTCCAGACAAAAGTGTTGTAATACATACATATGCTGTTCTTTAGCTAGCTGTATGTAGTCCAGAATTTCTAGAATTTATTTTTAATCACCCTATTATTTTGAAATATTATAATGCTTTATATATTACGGGATTTTACAACATTAGTAGTGTTGCACTCTGGAAACTCACAATTTTGTCGTAAAGTTTGACATTTTTGATGGTATGCATACTCAAAACGTTTTGACATATGAGCGCTGATTTTGTTGTTTACAGTAACTTAAAATATTCATCGCGACCAAAAAATTTAATTAAATTGTGATTATTTTTTAACAACTTTCGTCGTAGATTAACTCATGAAGAGTGCATAGATGAACTCAATACAGTTTTTGACGAATAATCTTCATTAAAAACCAGTGCTTATCAATGCTTATCACTCCTAAATGATCTTTAGGTCTGGAAGCTATTGATGCAGTGCGTATGTGAACTGATATAGCAAGATCGTCATGTGACCTATCATGAGATTGAGACAACAAGTGATATTGGTGGGACTAAAAACGATAACGGTGCCTTAAAACACAACAGAACAACGCAGAACAACAAGTTCTGAGCGGTATACAACAATTTGTTTGCCAGTTGTCTTTCAAGAAATCAGGAAAACCAACCTCCGAAAAGGAATCACTTTTCGTCACCACAGTTCAAACTCTCACATATCGACTGAAGCAATATTTTTGAGTACTTAAAAAACATCGATTTCTTCTGAGCTGCCACCGAATTACTTTTTATCCGTTCGTAAAAAAAAACTAAGAGGTCAACGGTTTTCGACATATACATTTAGTATATGTATAAATGATCAGCTGACGGGTTGAATCGATTTTCCCACGTCCGTCTGACGGTATATCCGTGGACTAGTTCATCAGTTCTTGAGCTATAGATCCGAAATTTATATACGCTCTTCTATTCCCAAGAAGCTTGGCAATTTCCGACAGACGCACTTGAGAAAATGATTTAACCCGACAACGAAAGCGATGGAAATCAAATCCTTACGTGGAAAACATTTATTTCGAAGCATCAAATTACTAAATATGAAAAAAATTGGCAAAATTTGGTAAGAAATTTTTTTGCAGCTTTCATTCGTATACAATTTTATAATACTGATGCTGATTCTTTAAGGGGTCAGTAGAGTAACCTAACCTGTTTTTTTGACATTTTTTTTTTTCATAAAAATTTTTATTCTACAATAGAACTTTTTTCACATATCAGAGGTATATCGTGGAGTGTACAAACTCATTTTTTCGAAATTTTTTGTTAACATCTGTCGGAAAAATGGCTGGGTGAATGAGATGCGTTTTTCACTGGCGGACACGATTTCTCATGTTTGGATCAACTGAAACACAAAAACCCGTCTCTACTAGAATCATGAAAAAATTTTGATAAATAAAAAAGTAATAAACTTTTTTTTTTTTTAATTTTTCCCCATGTTTTTTCAACATAAATCATGTCATAATATTGTCAATAAATTATAAAAAATTATGAATCTAGTAGGGACGATAGCCAGGCGTATTGAGAACGTTTAAAAAGAAATTAAACAAATCGGTTGAGTAGTTCGATCGGAATCATATCCGCGTTTAAAAGCCAGGTGCGCGAGCGCTCCGAACGTCGAGCGGTATTATTATTTTTGGGCCTTTTTCGAAACCTTCCAATGGTAAATTGGGTTTATGTATTAATTCTAAGGGTATAAGGGAACCGATTTTTTTTTTTTTGAAAAATGCTAAACGTATGAAATTTCTCGTTTTTTCTCCACTGCAGCATCCGTTAAAGTCACAGCCTTTCGAAATACATAGCACTCAAAATTAGAACTGATATATGCTCTATGATAATTGCACGTTGTTTGCAAGAGTTTTCTTTCTTAGACGTTTTCAGTTGGGTGTCAGAGGATAGATTAAAAATAGTTTTCATTCAGTTTAGTGGTGGCGGGGAAAGCTCTTAATTGTGGTAAATGATAGTAGATAGATATGATGAATTTAGTAATATAAAGTCCTCTTACATATATTAAAATATTTTACATTTTAATATACTAGTTGACATGTTATGCCTATAGTTAAACTTCTTTCATCCACAGATACAGCGAACTATTCAAAACTGTTTTTTTTTTTAAGTTATTATTTTGTCGTTTAACGTAAAAGCCCACCTACAAGTGTGAGGAGAAACTCTGTCTAGCATTTAAAAAAATTTAAAGAATATACTAATAGAGCATTTGGAAACACAAATTAATACACATATAGTATATAATATAATTTAATTAAGCAAGGTGATAAATGACAACACGACTAAAAGTAGCAAAATCAATTTCCAAACAAATATTTAGTAATACTTTGAGCTTATTAAAACAATTTGAGCTAAAGTGTGAAGAAATTATGCAATGAGTTCTAACTTTGTTTTGTTTTAACACCTTCGGGTAAGGAAACATTGACACTTTATGTCTGACTGACTGAATTATATATACTATACATACATATATCTATATTTTAAAGATATTAATGAGCAAAGCAAGCTTTATTTGGATTTCCAAATAATAGTTATAGACAATGGATTGTTTATGTGAAGGGTATTAAACCAAAAGTAACGTATTCTCCTGCTATATATGAGATTATAACCGCGTAAATGGTGTTCACGCCAATAAAGATTGATATTTAAATTATAAAGCCTACATCTGTTTAAAAATATTGACAAAAACTTTCCATTCGCTTGCAAATAAAAATAAGAAATGAATGAATATATAAATATTCCATTCAGATGCAAAATTTGCGTATTGTCAACAGGAACAAACGTTCCCAACGATTTTGTTATTATAATCATTAAAATTGTGTTATAATTAAATTAAACAGCGCAATAAAGAGTGTGAAACTTTGCGGAATAAACACGCGATAATTGAAAACAGTTAATAACTCGAGCTATAAAAAACTTGCTAAATGTTAAATAAACGGAAATGCAAGAAATTATTCAGAATGACACCAGCAATCCGCTAGTAAAAAAAAAAATACAGAAATTAGTATATTAGTTCGTTCTTTGCAATGTGAATAAATGGGATTTTCAATTATTAAAAAATATAATATGTATATACATCTATATATAATATAAGGAAATAAGACTTCAGAAATATTGGTTAGTCGTAAAAGTATTTTCGTATTTTGTCAATAGATGGCGTTGCAGTAGTATATCTCCAGTGCTACCAATAACATTGTGTCATACCATATAATGTTGAAAAGGCGAGATTTTAAGCTTCATTTAACCAAAAAAATGTTTAAATTCAAAAAAGTTGAAAAAAAGTTACAGCTGTTCAAAAATGAGTGAAAATAATGAAGAAATTTTGCTATATTTTTGTATAAAAACGGCAAGAATTCCACGCAAGCCACCAATAAAACTTGCAAAGTTTACGGAGACGATGCTGTATCAGTTCGTGTAGCACAACAATTGTTCGGCCGCTTTTGTTCTGGAAATTTTGATTTGAAAAATGCACCTCGCTCTGTTCGATCTATCGTTGAAAAGTCGATAAAATTATGGAAAAGATTGATCAGGACCACCACATAAGCAGCCATGACATCGCTAAGCAACTTAACATTCATCATCAAACGGTCTTTTGGACCATTTAAAAATGCTGGCTACAAAAAGAAGCTCGATGTTCGGGTACGACACGAATTGTCTGCGAAAATTTTAAAGGACCGTATTAACATATGCGATTCTTCGCTGAATTGAATCATTTCTGAAGCGAATGGTAACAGGAGACGAAAAGTGTATCAAGTACGAGAAAAAAGTTTGCAAAAAAGATAATAGTTCAAGCGTGGTGAAGCTCAAAAAATGGTCGCAAAGCCAGCATTAATACATCGAAAGGTTATGCTGAGTGTTTGGTGGGATTGGAAAGGAATCATCCACAATAAACTGCTTCAGCCTGATCGAACGATTGACCCCACATTTTACTGTCCACAACCGATGAGATTGAAGCAAGCAATCGAAAAAACGGCCTCAACAGATCAACAGAAACAGGCTTCGTCTTTCATCAGGTCAACGCTAGACCATACACATCTTAGATAACTCGGCAAAAACTGCGAGAGCTTGGTTGGGAAGTTTTGATGCATCCACCATATAGTCCTGATATTGCACCATCGGACTACCATTTGTTTCGGACAATGCATAACTCCCTTAATGGAGTAAAGTCGGCTTCAAGATAAGGCAGTGAAAATTACTTGTGGCAGCTTTCCGACGTGAAATCAGAAAAGTTTTACACTGATGGAAGAATGTCTCTAGCGGAAAAATAGCAAAAAGTGGTCGACCAAAATGGTGCTCATTAAGGTTGATTATAAATATAAAAAAAAATAAATTGAAATTTGTTTAAAAATGCGAAAAGACTTTTTCGACCACCTAATATATTTTTTATCTTAGATATTTATACATTATTTTAAGTACGAAATAAACTATTAGCTGTATTTTTTGTTTATTTTTTAAGTATAAGCATACAAATACACAAACATTTTTCATATATACCGCAATTCCTTTCAAAATTCAAACGCGCTGATGAAGCAATAAGCACGGTTTAACCTGTGGACCTTCAGCAGCCAATAAACTAAAAAATACAAACGAATACAGATGCCATGTAGAATTTCGTATTAATATATATGTGTATAGACAATGAAACGCATACAATATTTTATATTTTTGGTGTATTGGTATTGGAAATAAACTGAACTTAAAATCGAAAATCGTGTTAAAAAATAAATAAATTACTTGATGGCTCTCGAGTTAAAGCAGCACAAAACCGAAAAGCGAAAACAAAGCGGAATTCAAAATGTATTGTAGACACCAAAAAAGGTGTAGTATGAAACGAAAAAAATTAAAACGTTGAAATAAAAAGTGGTGTGTGTGTGTGGTGAATACAAGAAGCATAATAAGCGCAATAAGCACAGCGCAGCGGAGTCACAGTGGCAGTGACAGTGGCAATGTTGCTGTTGCTAGTTTTGCTGTTTTACTGCTGCTGTTCCGGCTACTCCAACTCCAACTACGAAACCAACGGTCGTCTGATGGCTACCAACATTACGGATTTCGTTGCTTTTAGGTGTTTATGTGTGTGTGTGTGTGATTGTATGAACTCTTGCTAACTGCTGTTGTTGTTGCTTTTTTTTTTGTTTTGTAGCATATACTTTGGTGTTAACTTGTTTCAACTGCTACCAATCTTACTGCTTACTTACTCACTGCTAACTGTGTGACTGACTCGCTAGTTGCTTACTTAGCTGTCGCCGGTGCTGCTGAATGCTGTGAGCTGCTGTTAGAATTGGAATTAATTAAACGCCTTTAAAACTCAATAATTCACAATGCTCAACGAGTTTTAGTTGGCGCGCACTTCACTAGCCAGCCTCCACTGCAACCGCCGCTGCTGCAACTGCCACACCGCATCTGCCCCAACTGCTGCCGCCGTTACTCCTTCGTTGCGCTATTACTTATGCTGTGGCTGCTGTGGCAGCAGTATGCTTCATTAGTCAACTTAGTTTAGTGCTGATGACTGTCGGTTGGTTGTCGTTGTTGTTGTGTTTCTCACACTGCACTCAGGTCGGCTGCTGCTACTCATGCGCCATTATGACGAGACCGGCGTTAACATTTAATTAAAAATGTGATATTTTTTACTTTTACTGCATCGTTGAGTGTGGAACCCTTTCATTATTACTTTATTCTTATTTGCTTGATCTTTATTTATGCTGCGAAAGGACTAAATATGCGTCAAAAGCTATGCGAGTTTTTTGGCTTTCGTGTGTTGCTGCGTACAAAAGACTTAAGCAACGAACTTGCTCTTGTACTTGGCGGTTGCTGGCCGCGTACATGGCAGTGTGTGTGCGTGTGTTGGTGGCGGCAACGACTACAGAGGCGCCAACAAAACGACAGTAAACTGCAAAGGAGGCGTAGTTATGGCAACTTAAATTTTGAAATATGAGCTTTAATAAAGGGGAATTTAGGCTTGAAATTGCATTGAGATGTTAACCTTGCTTTAATCGAATTGAACAGTTTTTGGGTTTTATTATTTTCTGTATCAAAAAAACAAAATAAAAATAAATAGAAAGTATTAAAGTTTATACTGAAACCGCATTTAGTATTCTTGAGTACCTTTGAAGAAAGGTTTTTAATTTAAAACAAGAAAAAACGTTAACTTCGGCTGCACCGAAGCTAATACACCCTTCACAGGTGCATTTCTTTTGGTAACTATGTGTTCAGTTTGTATGGAAGCTATAGTAATTCGATCTGAACAATTTTTTCGGAGATTATATTATTGCCTTAAGCAGTAACACTTGACAAATTTCGTGAATATACCATGTCAAATGCAAAAGTTTTTCATACAAGCCCTTGATTTCGATCGTTCGGTTTGTATGGCAGTTATATGCTATAGTGGTCCTAGTTATATCGGCAGTTCCGAAAAATGAACAGCTTCTTTAAGAGAAAATTACGTTTGCAAAATTTCAAAACGATATCTTAAAAACTGAGGGACTAGTTCGTATATGTACAGACAGACGGACATGGCTAAATCGACTCAGCTCAACATACTGATCATTTTTATATATACTGTCTCCGACATTTCTTTCTGGGTGTTACAAACTTCGTGAAAAACGTAATATACCCTGCATAAAAGCCTTTGTGAAAGGCGATAAAGAGCCCAGGAAGGAAATTTGAAGCTATCTCTAAACACTTTTCTATACTACATATATTATGTTGCTTCGACATAATCATTTAGCAGAGTCGATAACTTAAGCAACCATGTAGCGGTTACCTTAGACCTTAGAGACCCGTATATTGTGCAACGACGACCCTTTACTGCTGTGATCCCACCACCAGCACATACAACAATTTAAGTGTTGTGCCCATCCACTTTATGGAATATTTTGTGGTTGGTTTTCGAGATTAAGCTGAATCCAACCACTGTTAAGACATCATTTCATTCACAAAAAGCCACTATTTGTGGTACTCTAGAGGCGGCGGAAATCATTGGTTTATACCATAACTCTTCAAAAATTAAGAAGGCCATAACGCTACAGTGAATGGGGAACACTATACTTGTAGAGTCATGCCTAATGACTTTAAGTTTTTAGTGCCTGAATTGGAGAAAATAATCAATTTTTGAAGGAAAGTTTTGGGGACTGCAATATATCGCATAGTAACCTTGTTAGGTGGCTTACAAGATCGTGCGATTTAACATCACTGGAGCATTTTTTGTGCTTCTCAGACAGTTTTTTGATTACATGACTCAGTTAGTTTAAGCTTTGGTCAAAGATGGACTCCTTTAAAGAGGAAATACCACATGGTTTACAGTTTTTCATCGGTAAAGATGAAAACATATTTACCCGACAGGGGTTTAAAAAAAAAATAATTTTTACGATCGCGACCACGTCACTGTTGACACTCATAACTTCGAAGTTGTACATAATTTCGTCTATATTGGAACCAGCATTAACACCACCAACAATGTCAGCCTGGAAATCCAACGCAGAATAACTCTGGCCAACAGGTACTACTTCGAACTGAGTAGGCAAAAAAATTTGAGAAAAAAAAATTTTTGCTCATAATTCCCCCGGGGCCTTTTCTTAAAAATGGTGCAGAGTTTTCCCAGAGAAAGGTTCTGCGAAAGATTTATGGTCCTTTGCGCATTGGCCACAGGGGAATATCGCATTCGATGTAACAATGAGCTGTACATTCCAGCTCTGAAAGTATTCGACCCAATAGACACCGAGAAAAGCAGAGGAAGAGGAGGACCTATACTCCGTCGATGAGATCAGGTGGAAAAGAATTGTTTAAAGAATAACGAGCCTCATCTACGAAGACTCTGCGTAAGAGTTTTTGTACTTTTGAATATTGGTTAGGGAAAAAAGTACAGTTTAGTATGAACGCTGAATAAAAAAAGGTTTGGAAAAAGTCGGTGATGTCTATATAAACTTTAACGTTCTTGAGATTATACAGCGGACAAAAAAGATACTAATTCAATTGGCGTATTCTAAAGCATATTTCCAACATGCTTAACTGAAGAAGATGAATAATTAAAGTTGAATGATTTCCTCATTTTTGACGTGACTTAACAAATTAATTAAATTCGGTAAGGAAAATATTCATTTTTTTTTTAAATGACGCTACACTAAATATATAACAGAATAATTTGCTGAACACAAGATTCTTTTTAAAATTATTTTTGTAAAGTAATTAAAAGCAGCAAAATCGCATTTCACATTTACATAATAATATTCGCTTGCAATCAATATTAGTTAGCCGAGCTTCAAGCGCCATAAAAGTGAATTCTGCGGTAATAATATGCGGCGAGGCGAAATTACAAATTAGCAAAGAAAGAAAAAAAAGGAGAAAAGCATAGGAAGCTAATAATAATAAAGATAACTGGTAGAAACTGCATAAAAAGTGGCAAAGTGGCAAAGAGGCTAAGAGCGAGCGGCGCGTAGTAAAATGCAGACATGCAAGTCACTTGCAGTTGACTTAAAATTCTGCCGACAAGTTGTAACCGCGCGCGAAAAAAAAGCGAAAAAGGAAAGGTAGCGTAGATATATACACACACACAGACACACTCAAAGACTTTAATGTATGTATGTACGTTTGGTGGCTGTAAGCGCTTGGATGACAGCAATAGCAACGGCAGTTAGGCCAAAAGAGGCACACACTTTTTTGCTGCACTTTTTGGCGGCACAAACACTTAAGTAAAAGCATATACTTGTATATAAAAACATACATATATCTATTATATAGTATGGGTGACTGTATAATGCTTAAATGTGTGTGCGATATGCGGCTTTCGACCATATTTTATAGGCATGAAATATAAAGGCGAAGTTGTTAAGTGAACACACAATAAAAAAGCAACAAAAACTACAACACTAGAATGTTAAATATTTGCCTGTATGGGTGTGCCAATGCAAACGTGCAGCTGTGAGTGTGTGTGTGCATTTGTGTTTGCTGGTAAAAAAATAGTCGTCTGACTGGTTTTCTGTGCGGCGTTGTTGGCTGACAGCACCAAACACTGCAACACTACAACTTTGCAGCCTCAGCAGCCTGCAGCAGCAGCAAGCTCATGTGGCACCAGCGCTATGCATCTTTTGCGGCTCAGCCACAACTTAGCGTCCAAACAAAGCGCACAAAGCTAACAAAGCCAAACCTGGCCACGGCTATAAAATAGATAATGCTTTGGCTATGCGCCAGACAGCAAAAGATGAGAACTCGCAACTCGGGTGCGCGCGTAGTGCATTCAACTTGAAACTATAAAAATCGAACTTTGATGTGCCACACAGTGCACTGGCATGCCGTACTTTGTATTTGTGAATGTGTGTGTGTGTGCTATGTAGAGGTAGAATGTATGCCGTAGAAGTATGCACTGAAGAAGTGAAGTCAAGAAGTCAAGAAGTGTAATGCTTGTGTGGCGGCGAGAGTTTCTCTAGTCTCATTCTACATATAGAATTCCATATAATGATACTTGCTTTCACGCACACATACATTCTTACAAAAGAATTACATATATATGCCGCTTAAGTTTGAAATGAAGTGAACGCACCCACTTTTTCTTCGATTCTCTACTTTAATGTGATTCTTCGATTTTTCATAGCCTATTTTATGTCTGCTCGCACCATTGTAATGATCATTGATCACATGTTGAGTGCCGGCAGTTCACCTTTATTGCTCAACGCCAACGCGCTGCCAAATTTTTATACCCTGAATATACCGTTTTTTTCAAGAAGAAACGTAACTTATATATTGGTTAGCTGAAAAAGTCTTTTTCTAAACAAACTTCAACTTAATTTTTTTTTTTATATTTATACTGAACTTTAATAAACCCAATATTTACCATTTCGGTCGACGACTTTTTGCCATTTTTCCGCTAGAGATATTTTTTCATCGGTGTAAAACTTTTCTATGTAGTTTCTCGGCGATAAAACTGCGATAAGTAATTTTCATAGGCTTCTCTTGAAGCCAACTTCACTCTATTAAGGATTCTGCATTGACCGAAACAAATGATAGTCCGATAATCAAGGTCAGGGCTATAGGTTGGGTGCATCAAAACTTCACAGCCAAGCTCTCACAGTTTTTGCCGAGTCATCAAAGATGAGTGTGGTCTAGCGTTGTCCTATTGGAAGACGAAGGCCTTTCTGTTGACCAGTTCTGGCCGTTTTTTTCGATTGCTTCAATTTCATCAATTGTTGATAGTAAAATGTGAAATCAATCGTTCGACCAAGCTGGAGCAGCTCATAGTGAATGAGTCCTTTCCAATCCCACCAAACACTCAGAAAAACATTTCGAGACGTCGATCCTAGCTTTGCGACCATTTGTTGAGCTTCACCATGCTTGGACCGTGATCCCTTTCGCTCATTATTGTCGTATTTGGATCCATTTTTCGTCTCCTGTTACCATTCGCTTCAGAAATGGTTCGATTTCATTTCGTTTCGGCAAAGAATCGCAGATGTTAATTCGGTCTATTAAATTTTTTACAGGCAATTCGTGTGGTACCCAAAGATCGAGCTGATCACCGAACTAGTCTTGAGTTTTGAAGAAGCTGGTCGTGTATCAGAGCACTTAGTATCGGAGCATTATGGCGACACATTATGTAGCTGTCACACAAACTGAACGATCAGAATCAAATGCTTGCATGGAAAACTTTTTTATGTGACGAGATATTGTCACGAAATTTGGCACAGATTTATTACAATAAGAAACGCTTAAATTTCCGATTAAATTTATAAGTTCGAATCACTATAAGATATAGCTCTCATACAAATTGACAAGATATTTTCATGAAATTCGGCATCGGTTATTTTCAGAGACAACGCTACAAACTCTGAACAGATTGTTCAGTTCGGATCATTATAGCATATAGCTGTCATATAAACTGATCATTGAAAATCAAAATAAATAAATACCCTTTAATGTTATCATATGTAAATGCACCTGCGAAGGGTATTACATTTTCGAAGCCACCGTAGTTGACGTATTTTCTTGTTTTCTTCCTCTGTAATGTACGCGCCTACAATTGTGGTTGCGCCTGCGCAGCATGAACACCCACATATGCGGCTCACAAAGCTAAACCAACTTACACCGGCGTTCAAATACACACGCATACACACTCAAATAGGCCACTTAAACCCCTTTTATTACGAGCAGTAAATATAAAGTGAAGGCGGCTCAAGTGGAGTTTTTTCTATGCCCAACCCAAATTTTCAAGTGCTCCAGAGTACCTATTGTATCTAACAAACATACAAGTACATATGCAAGTAAACAAGTATTCACGTGTATGCATGTATTGGTGCTTGAAAAGCCAGTTGCTACAAGGAAAATATAGTTTTCTCACGATTCGTTGCGGCCTGTTCGGTCATCTAATAAGCATGAAAATTGTATTCTAGAAATTCTGTGCGAAGAAAATGCGCGGCCTATTGAAAAAGCACCAAAGACTCAAGTGCGCGTTTTCATTGTGGGGCGCCAACTAAAGGCGCAGCATGGAATAATAAATACAAATGAAACATATAACCATATAAAATATTTTGCTTCACCGCTTTAATACTGACTTGACTCGCACTTTAGTTGGCCAACACAATACTCTAGCGATTATATTCGCATTAATCTTAAGCGTTTTTGCCTGCTGAGCGCCGAGCAGCGAATCGCTTTAGTGAAAATTCCAAGTTCATCTTTCTTAGCAAGCTTTCTACAAATGCGCATGCGCGTCTTCTTAAGCTGAGTTATATTACTTGCTACACATGCATATAGTACATACATACGAGTACATATGTATATATTTATTGTTCTATTCGCTGTGGCATGGATAAAACTAGTAGCTGGGCGCGTAGCCACTGGGCTTACTGTGCTTCAGCGCATTCGCATACTGGCATACCGCCGTACATTGCTTATACCCAAAGCAATGCAGTGGAATGGAGTTTCTGTGGCATGTATCGACCCAAGTGGAAAGTGATCAGTATACCAAGAAGTTCTAAATTACTTCTTCTCCTTCCCCAGGGTTTACTAAATTGAAACATTCGTTGGAGGATGGAGTCATGTGTAGAAGTTCAAGCAAGTGAGGAAAGTTATCTGATTGCCATTCACTTGGGAGTGGCCAGGAAACAATTCTTTTACATATGGCTCAAGCAGCTCCCGACTTCCGGTTTTTGACCAATTATCCTTTGGGTAGACTAAGAACATTCGTTTGAAGGCGAGCTAAAGTGAGAAGGCGAAGCATCCCCTACACAGGGTTGTACGATGGACTTGGAACCCGCCACTTAAAAAATATACCAATGAAAAAGCATAAACAGCCTCGGAAGAGAGGACCCCCTTTTGATGACGAACATGCCGAAGTAAGGACTACGATTTAAGGACAATCATCTGGAATGTCCGGTCCCTTAATTGGGAAGGTGCCACTGATAGCTGGTTGATGTCCTCGTTAGATTTAAGGCTGACATCACCGCTCTCCAAGAACTGTGATGGACGGAACAAGGACTGAGACGAATCGGTCTTTGTGGCATTTACTACAGTGGCCATATAAAGGATTGGGATTTGTGGTGGGAGAGAGATTCCGTCGCCGAGTACTGTCATTCATCCCGGTGAATGAACGCCTAACCACAATCCGCTTCAAAGCGAAGTTCTTCAACATATGCTTATATAAGGGAACACTTCTCCAGCCTGCTGAACGACAGTGAAAGTACAACGCTAGAAGAAGGCGAACCCGATTCTACAATCGATGACGATGGAACAAAGGTTTCATTGCCCTACCGTGAAGAAGTTCGAATAGCAATTACCCGTCTGAAGAACAGCAAAGCAGCGGGGCTATTCAAACACGGCGGCGAAGAACTGATAATAATAAAAATATTTTGTAAAATATGGTCGGATGAAAGCATGCCCAACGATTGAAATTTAAGTGTGCTCTGCCAAATCCACAAAAAAGGAAACCCCGCAATCTTCGCTAACTCCCACTGTAGTGTAAGCCTCCTTAACATCGCATATAAGGTCCTATCAAACGTACTGCGAGAAAAGTTAAAGCCAACCGTCAGAAAAACTTATTAGACCTAATCAGTATAAAATCAGGCAGCGAAAATCAACAACTCACTAGATATTCACCATGCGCCAAATCTTGGAAAAGACCCGTGAAAAAAGAATCGACGACAATGTGAAAAAGAGCTGCTTTTATGCCGCCATGTCTAAATTTGGTATCCCCGCAAAACCAATACAGCTGTGTAAACTGACGTTGAGCAATACCAAAAGCTCCGTCAGGATCGGAAAAGACCTCTTCGAGCCGGTCAATATCAAACAAGGTTTCAGACAAGACGACTGCTTATTGTGCGGCTTTTTAAATCTACTCCTGCAGATTTGAATAGAGAAGGTACAATCTTCTATAAAGGTGTAAGGTAACTGACGTACACCGATGATAGTGGTACCATTGGCCTCAACAATCGCGCTGTTATTTCTGCTTTCTCCAGACTGGATAAGGAAATGAAGCTAATGGGTCTGGCAGTGAACAAGGGCAAGACGAAATATCTTCTGTCATCAAACAAACAGTCGTCACACTCGCGACTTGGCTCTCACGTCACTATTGACAGTAATGACTTCGAAGTTGTAGATAATTTCGTTTATCTCGGAGATAGTATTAACACCACCAACAATGTCAGCCTGGAAATCCAACGCAGGATTACTCTTGCCAACAGGTGCTACTTTGGACTGAGTAGGCAATTGAAAAGTAAAGTCCTCTCTCGACGAACAAAAACCAAACTCTATAAGTCACTCATAATTCCGTCCTGCTATACGGTACAAAGGCTTGGACGATGACAACAAGCGATGAGTCGACCTTAAGAGCTTTCGAGAGAAAGGTTCTGCGAAAGATTTATGGTCCTTTGCGCATTCGCCACAGCGAATATCGCATTCGATGGAATTATGAGCTGTACGATATGTACGACGACAATGACATAGTTCAGTGAATTAAAAGAAAGCGACTACATTGGCTAGGTCTTGTCGTCCGAAAGGAAGAAAGCGCTTCAGCTCTGAAAGCAACACCGCGTGAGGCAGAGGAAGAGGAAGAAGATCTCCACTCCGTTGGAGAGACCGGGTGGAGAAAGACCTGGCTGCACTTGGAATCTCCAATTGGCACCAAACAGCGAAGAGGAAGTAAACAAATAAGTGGTGTCTACGCCTATAAAGAAGAAGAAAGAAGTCCTCAAAATGAAATTGTGTCCCCACACCAGTTCGTTTTTGAAATTGATAATATTTATAACACTAATATTTCCTACTGGGAACTTCAAAAATGCCATAACATAAAACATTGTTGACCGATCAGTGCACCCTGTCGGCGCCTTTGGGCTGCCGTTGAGCATCACTGTCACTTAGCGCAGCCATTGGCAATGAGAATGCACAAGCCAAGCTAAATTGCATTTAGATTTATCATTGCATTGAGCGGCAAACAGTGAGACAGTGTCGTGATTGAGGTCAATGTTAAAGTTGAAATCTCTACGGCTGATAAATGCAAAGCGGCATTTTTAAATGCATTTTTCTACTTGCCATTATCGCGTTGCAAAAAAAAAATTGGTTTGTGGTTAAATGTTGCATGCGCGCTGTTTTCGCCGGTGAGCGCAATTAAAAATTATTGACATTAACGCATTTATTATAACTAATTGCGGTTAATAGAAGAAGCTCGGCCGCTGACAAATTGAGTAGAGCTGTTGATGATCTTGCTAATCGAGCGATCGAGAGAGGAAAAGAGAGAGAGAGCGCCCAAGCAACTGCTGCTTGAGACATTTATCAATGTCAGTCACTGAAATCACGATTAGTGTGTTGATTACTATTTTTTTCTTTATCAATAGTTGACTATAAAAGCACTGACTTGTCATTTTTCTATCATTTGCCTACCGACTAAGCAGTAACACTGCTGACTGCTTATGTCAGCTGACTGCGCAGCGTTGCGTTTGCACACATTTACGTGGGTTAAGCTGACAACCGTTGCGTGCATCGCGTGAGCGCGTGCCGTACAGCTTTCGTCGCTTGCCGTTGGTTCATATATTTGTATAATAGTTATACAAGGAGCGTTTCAAAGTAAACAGGACTTTTCGAATCAAGCGCCCCTCGTGGCGCCATCTATATGTCGACTGGTGCGTGGGAATCTGCCATTTTTATCGATTGTCCAGTGACTTTTCATGGGTTGGAAGTGAAATTAATGCGTTTTAAGTATGTTGGCATTATCGGTGCGAAAATGAGCTTCGAACAGAGAGCCAACATTAAATTTTGTTTAGGCTTACGAAAGGTGCGCGCACGGTTTGATCCGCACAAATTGACTGATGACAAAAAATTTCTCAGAATCAAACCAAAAATCACATTTTAACCATTAACCACCCCACCTATTCACCTGATATGGCACCGTGCGAATTCTTTCTTTTCAAAAAAGGCATTTGCCCATGAAAGAAAAGCATTATGCAGGCGTGGAGGCCATTCAAAAGGCTTGCACCTGCCAATGAGCTAAACACTCGTTCGACATGCTTTTGGACCGTGCAAAAAGCTGTGTAGAAGCAGAAGACTATTTTTTTTTAAGAAATTGATTTTGCCGAAAAAAACAATTGTTTTTTTTTTTTTTTCTTCTTTTTTAAAATCCGGTTTACTTTGGAACGTACTGCGTATATTCTTACATACTATTTATGCATATAAGCTTGCGCTTATTAGCCGTCAGCAATATTGCTATTAGTTCAGAACATTTAATGTGTATTAATTAAATGAGTACTTACTTGAGTAAGCTGATGATTTTTGCTAATTATTATCGACTGAGCAGTTATTTGTGGGATGATTTTGAGTTGAGTATATCAAATACGGAGAAAAGATATGAATATCTGTAAAATAAATAAAAAATAAATTAATAAAATTCCAAGTACCTAAAGGACAGTTATAAGATAGTAAAACCATAGATTAATAAACATAAAAATTGAAGTAAGTAAGGATGCATATAAAATCGCAATAGGAGAGATAGGAGGAGACAAGGAACAAGCACCGACCTGTCCCTCGTTGCTTAGGAATATGGCAGATACGCTATTCCCTAAGCAAAGTCAAAAGGCAGAAGTGTACTACTTGAAGAAGCATAGCCCACAGATGCAACACAAGTAAAGGATCTCGGCTTCCGCAAAAAATTATTAACGGTTGACGCAATTAAGAAACTCACAGGTATT
This sequence comes from Bactrocera correcta, assembly GCA_027475135.1. Lineage (NCBI taxonomy): Eukaryota > Metazoa > Arthropoda > Insecta > Diptera > Tephritidae > Bactrocera > Bactrocera correcta. The sequence goes on from CM050326.1 coordinate 78,268,249, forward strand.
GCGGAAAACGCCATAGAAGGAGATAGATGGATGAACGGCAAAAAAGAAAACTGTGCGGTGATAACGCTCGACGTGAAAAACGCATTCAATTCGGCTTACTGGCCCCACATACTGAGTGCAGTAGAGGCTAAAAAAATACAAAGCTATTTGCCGGAAAGACTGCTGTTCTCTGACACTGAGGAAGGCCCAAAAGAGTATAAAGTGACTGGTGGAGTGCGACAAGGTTTCCGTATTGAGTCCACTCTTATATAATGTCCTGTATGACGGAATACTACGCCTATAACAAGCAAAACAAAAATCGCAAGAATATTTTCCCAAATATAGGCGGACACAGTATAACAACACAATCAGCGCTAAAGTACCTCGGTGTAATGATAGACGCGAGACTCTGTTACAAAGACCATATTGAGAAAGTGTGCGAAAAAGCTGCCCGTGTAAATGCAGCTTTAGCCAGGATCATGGCCAACATTGGTGGACCAAAACAAAACACTAGAGCGCTCTTAGCCAAGATTAGCCAATCGATTTTAATGTACGCCGCGCAGGTATGAAGGCTCGCAAAAAGCATATGCGAGAATGGCAAAATCAGTGTTCCAGCTAAGTGCAATTAGAACCATTAGCGCATTCCGTACGGTGTCTCATGAAGCCGCTAGCATTATATCTGGGATAATGCCGCCACACATAAGTCTCGAGAACTAAAGCGGATCTATGACATGAGCAAAAATATGGGCAGGAAATTGACTATCACAGAGCGTAAAGAGGAAAGACAAGTTAGCTGACAGGAAAGGCAAAATCGTTGGGACACAGCAGCAAAGGGAAGATGGAGGCACCGATTGATCGGGAATGTATAAGCATGGGTGGAGCGAAAGCATGGCAAGGTAGACTTTTACATAACGCAGTTTCTAACAGGACATGGATGTTTCAGACAGTATCTGCATAAGTACGGTCCTGACAATGGAGCTAACTGCTCTTTCTGTGGTAGCAGTTGCGAAAATGCGGCGCATATATTTTTCTACTGAGACTACCCGAGACTTACAACAGAGCGACAGGCTCTGGAGATAGAAGTGGCAGGCCAAAAAACCCCTGATAATATAGTTCCTTATATGCTGCAAACTAAATAGTACGGTATACCATGGATAGGACGACAGCTTTGATACTACAAGAGCTGAGAAGACTAGAAAAACAAAGAAGTAGCGAAGCTACAGCGCAAATAGCGAGGCTAATTGACGTGAGCCAACAGGCTCAGCAGACCCTGCGGTGTAATGTTTGGCGGCGGTCCCGCAGGGCCTTCACACAAAGCTATAGATGACGGAGTTAAGGGTTTAGTACGTAGGCGTACTGTCTCGCATGTACAATATAGTAAGATACTCGTAATACTGATTAGGCGTGGTCCCAATGGAGGTGTACTTTTAGCGAACAGTACGAATCGTGCATACTGCATACCACAAGCTATACTCGTAAGTATCAATGAAAAATTCCCCCTTAGAAAACTAAAAAAAAAACACAAAAACAAATTGCTGTAGTAGCACTTTGATTTTTTCAAGGTAGCCATGTTCTGGCTACAAAGCGATTAAATGGTGAATTAAGAGAGTAGATTTTTTGAGCCAAACATGTTGAAAAGGAGGCTGCAAAAGGGCAGCTGGAGTTTGCCTCAAAGTATGAGGCACTCTTGATGACGGTTATTACCGATTTATATATTAATGCCTCCTAACTCAATCTTCCGTCAGGGCTTCAATCACATTTAAAAACCAGTTGGCCACTTTGGCAGTGGGTCCTTCCATAAACTCCTTTAAATGTTCGTTGAGCAGTTGCGTGTTAAGCCTGTTAAACAGATCGTCTCCTTCCTTTTTATACTTCAAAAATAGTTCTGGATTTTTGAATACTGTTTTTCAACGTTATATTCTTGACTTAGTCTTGCACATACATTCTCCGTCCAAGAGGCCAACCATGTTACTGTGTTATCAAGACGTACCTCCTTCCATCGTCCTGAAGGTTCCAGCCTAAAATTGCCTATATTTTCCATCTATGACTATCTATGATGCATACAGCGTACTCCTTTACTAATGCTTCCCTTTCCAACTTATTAGCCAGTTTCCCCTCTTTTGTAGCACTCTTACGTTTTTTGGATTCTGCAGAGAAATATCTGAACATTTCCTCAGAATTGCCTCTCCTGAAATCTTTTATTATTTCAGGTTCTTTCGATGACATGCTCTAACGAAAATCTTTGAAGAAATTGTCATTAAATATTTGTTTTGTGCAATAATCGTGGTTTAACATTTTTACATAGAATTTTGCTGCCTCCTCAGTCTCTGTATTCCACTTAACACCATCTTCATGCTTTTCTTTTTCCCACCATTCCCAAACTTTTTCTTCCTCCTTCTTCTTGCGTTTGGTTGGGGAAGCCATTACTGTAGTTCTTCTTCTTCTTTATTGGCGTAGACACCGCTTACGCGAGTTAACAACTTCTTCTTTTCGCTTTGTGGCGCCAATTGGATATCCCAAGCGAAGTCAGGTCCTTCGCCACTTGGTCCTTCCAACATCAAAAACACAAAATAATCACAGGAAAATACAGAAATATATCAATAATTGTGACAATAAAGCGAAGTTCGATAAAAACCAAACATAGTTTAAATATTACAGAAGCTCCTAAAAAACATAATATCACATTCTACAAAAGCCCAGATTATTACTGGCGATGAGTCTTGCGTCTATGCTTATGATCCGGAAACAGACTATCAAATGGACGAATATTGAGGCAAGGGTGAGCCGAAGCTGAAAAAACGTGGACACATGTCATCTTGTGTGTTAGTTCCAAGTGCAATTGCTTTGAGGGGAACGACATAGATGTTGAATAATAAATGAAGAATTTTAAAATTACATATGAACAAAGTCGTGCTATTTTTTGCTCATAGTAGTGTTACGACATTTAAAACGGCTAGAGCCGGTTGTCGCTGGGACTCATTTTAATTGAAATTTTAAGCGGATTTTTGCTTAAGGGGGTTATACAAGTGTGACACTTTCAAAAAATCGATTTTTTGCTTTTCGATAGTTCATATTTTCAAAAATATTTTGTGAAATTGATAGGCTCATATCTTGAATAGTTTTTGAATGGCAGCGTTCTAAAGTGCGACCGCTCATAGATATATGTGTATGTAGATCGATAATTGAAGCTTCAAACGCGTTTGTCAATTTGGCATTAAAAAACGACGATTTTTTTTTATCTAAAAAACCGACACTTTATTTCAGAACTAAGCCATTTTGTTAATTTTCAATATTTTTCAAATTAGCAGGTCATTGTATATAATAATACATTTAACTTTAATAAGTTGTTTGATTGTTTTTGATTCAGCTACTCATTCGGCCGGCATCGTGGGAGCAGGTAGGGAACTTTTTTTGACATTTCCGAAGGCAGCACTTAACTCCGTTATTTTTCAATATTTTTATAAAATAAAAGTCTTAAAATATAGCTTATTATGTCCAAAGAACTTAAAAACATAGATAGAGTACTTTCTTTAAAAAAAATTCACGAAAATCGCCTAATTTTCATGGGTTGCACTGGTATAGCCCCTTAAACTACTTTTTATACCCTGAACAGGGTATATTAAGTTTGCCACGAAGGTTGTAACACCCAGAATGAAGCGTCGGAGATCCTATTAAATATATATATAAATGATCAGTATGTTGAGCTGAGTCGATTTAACCATGTCCGTCTGACTGTCTGTTTGTCTGTCAATATAAATACGAACTAGTCTCTCAGTTTTTAAGATATCGTTTTGAAATTTTGCAAACGTCATTTTCTCTTCAAGAAGCTGCTCATTTGCAGGAACTGCCGATATCGGACCACTATAACATATAGCTGCCATACAAACTGAACGATCGGAATCAAGTTCTTCTAAGGAAAACTTTCACATTTGATAATGTATCTTCACAAAAGTTGGCACAGGTTATTTTCTAAGATAATTATGTAATCTCCGAAGAAATTGTTCAGATCGGCTTACTATAGCATATAGCTGCCATATAAACTGAATGATCGTCATCAAGTTCTTGTATGGAAAACTTTTGCATTTGACAAGATATATTCACGAAATTTCGTATAGATTATTTTCTAAGTCAACAATGTAATTGTTCAGATCGGATCACTATAGCATATAGCTTCCATACAAAGTGAACACGTAGTTACTAAAAGAAATGCACCTGTGAAGCGTGTATCCCTTACATTACCAAATTTCACTCTCAAAAAAATTAAAAAAACTCGTCATCAGTTATAAATTTCAACAGAATTCAAATTAGTCACAGTGAAGAGAGCTTATCTCGTGCAAAAACCGCTTTAATTAACCTCAAACAAGTGTAATCGAATGGCGCTTTCAAGCCAATTTCCCCGATTTCAACCGCAAAGCAGCATGGTGTTGAATAAAATATTCAACCTCAATCCTTTTTGGCAATAACAATTACTTTGTGAACATTGAAAATAACTTTTCTTGTGAATCGAGCATACTTTGCACCGGAAATAGTTGTGAACTGATTCATTGAAGCAAAGTGTTGTTGGGCAAACACGTCACAAATCGCGGTGTAAACTGACAAAACGGTCTGTCCGCTCAGTAATTAAATAAAAATGTACACGCGCGATTATATACACGCATACGAACATATTACTCATGGATGTTTGATGGTTAAGTTTATGTTGCTAGCGCGATTTGAGTTCGTTGCTTAAGTCTATTGTTTTGCTTTCGTTCATTTTGTTTTGATTTTGTTTTTCCATAGGCAATTCAACAACAAAGCAAAGTCCAAGTCATGACGTTAAGAACATTTATAATGTAGAATTCAAGTGGAAAAAGAGTTAAGTAATTTGTTGAGCAAAAAATATGCAAATCATGCGAAATAATGGCGCTTTGCTGAGATAAATGGAAAAGTGGGCACGCTTGCACTGTAATTTAAAGATAAAAAAACGCTTTTGATAAAGTAAATATACTTGTGCAAATATATCAGTTATTTATCTTTTAATTTACCGGCTGTAATTAAATAATAATTAGGAATATTTTTATGTTTATAGCAAGGAAAGATCAGCTGGAGTCGGGCTATTAAGGCAAGCATTCATTATTTCAATAATTTCATATGTATAGTATATGAATTTGAGATTATTTTGCATTAGTGACGTTATTAGTGATAGTTTTCATACTGCTCTTACATGTTTTAAGATTGTTTCAGGCATGTGTCGATAGTTAATACGAGTATATTGCTGAACAATTATTCAGAAAGTTATTCAGAAGCTGACTCGCACCTACTATTTCACACCAATATTTCAATAAAATAGATTTTATTTTCAGTTTGCAACAGAATACTAACGATGAAACTAATTAGCCGCATACTTGTGAAAGGCTTCGATCGGGCACATTTTAATCCTTCAGGAATATTTCTAATCTTATAGGAAGGTTTTTAATCCTTTTAGGAAATTAATTTTTAGAAGCATATATTGGAAGTTGAATAATATAAATCGACACGATGAAGCCAAAATTTGCGAATAAGGAAGCTGTGTCATAACTTCAGCCTCTACAAGCTCTCTTGCGAGCCCTAAAACGTGATTATATTTAAATCTGCAACTTTTCAATATTTCCTTGCAAGGGTTAGTTGAGAATTCCAGTGAAAAAAAGAAATAACAGTTGATTATTCAAAAAAGGATTTCCGAATGGAAGTTAATCGGTTTTCCGACGCCTTTTTTCTCCGATCTTACATTGGACCTTTCTTCAACCTTCAGTGAGTTCAGCTAGCGCTGATCAATATCTAAAACTTCTGTACTGAGTGATCCTTATGTCATAGAGTGGACCGACAGTCGGGTTTAAGTAATTAGTTCAGGAATGTTTTAGGCCACTAACAGCTGGCTCTTAGCCAGGTCAGTATCGCCTTAATTATAGACTGGACCCTGTTTAATAGGTGCACACGCGGTGCAAATAAATATTCTGTCGGATGCTCCTTATTAAAGCCTGTATGGAGGAAGGTGGAATTGTCATGTTCACTGCTTTGACGAACCTAACGAAGTTACTGGTATTAATGTTCACCGTCTTAATAAATTTGTGGTAAGCTCAAAGTGCAGCGTCGAGAATCTATCTGGTTATCCACGTTCAAGAGCTTATAGGTAACACAAAGGTCGAATATCTGTCCAATTAGGATCTATCAATAAAGACCAACCCAACGACCGAACCTAACTTAACATCAAAAAAAAAAAAAACTTTACTTTTTTTTTCTACCTCTTAATATTGGATAGTCGAAAAATATTTAAGATGGAGTCAAAAAATGGAAAAATCGTATATGGTGGAAATATTCTACGAACCATTTTGACCAAATTTTGGCATAGCCACTATTGGTCTAAAAAAGGTTTCGAGCCAGCGATTTGTATTCCAAAATTTTTTAGTGATCATAAAAAATCTGTTCGTCAGTTTCTACACATTCATTTGTCGGATTCGGTCAGATAGGACAACTATATCATATGTCTTTCATAAAATTGACTATTTAAATTTTTTTAGTTCGCCTTAAAAATCGCTGACTCGAAATCGGTTTTCGGCATGGTTGTTCAGAATGATCGGTAGAACATTTCCCGCAAACGCGATTTAATAGAGAAAAAATCGACCCGCCCTAGTATATACATTAGGGTGCTTTTTTTATTGAACTATTATTTTTTTTCAGTCCCGTCACGAAATTTCCTTGGAAGTACCCTAAAAAAATTACCTGAAAATTTTAGCCCTTAATATTAACATTAAAAACTGGACCAAGGCCTGTAAAAATTTTCCGTAGAAAATACACTACAATCGTGAGTTTTTATCTTTAAATTCCTACAGATCAGAGGTATTTTATGACATCGTTTTAACTTTAGACACATATTTCTCAGAATTGTTCACTCTACAAAAGTGGCCAGTGCAACAAAGTCGTAACTCGCACAGTCGAGGTATTACGGGGCTCTAAGCCCGATTTTTCCAAGAGTTTCGCTTTGTTTTGTATATATCTCGTAAATGACAGGAGGTATAGAAAAAATTTTAATGACAAATTTGTAGGACATTTTATTTGCTACAAAAAAGATCTGAGGTCAAAATCGCTATCATTAATACTTCTCGGGTTATTCAGCTTTTTTAGTAAGGCTGTATGCAATTTTTATAGGTTTTTTAATGCATACCATCAATAAAAATTTTATTAAGCCTTACTTAAATAGCTGAATATCTCTAGAGTATTAATGATAGCGATTTTGACCTCGGATCTTTTTTGTAGCAACCTCGAACCTTTTTTATAACAAATAAAATTTCCTACAAATTTGTCATGTAAATTTTTTCTATCGCGAGATTTTTGGAATTTTTTTTTTTGGTAAATAGGAAGATTTCAACCATTAACCACTCCCCGTATTCGACTTCTTTCTTTTCGGAAAAATGCATTTGTCCATGAAAGGAAAGCGTTATGCAGACGTAGAAGCTATTCAAAAGGCTTGCACCGGCATACTGACGGCCATACCGGCGAACGAGCTAAAACACTCGTTCGATATGATTTTGGACCGTGCAAAAAGCTGTATTGAAGCAGAAGGAACTATTTTGAATAAAATAAATTGATTTTGCCGAAAAAATCATTTGTTCTGTTTTTTTTTTAAGTCCTGTGTACTTTGGAAAGCACCTTTAATATTTCAGGTATTTTTTCACCCAATTTTTGGATTAAATTTAAAAATTAAATTTTTTTAAATTTCCAATTTTCGATTCCGAAAAAGAAAAGTTAAATTTTGAATTTCAATCGAAAATTTGTTTATCAAAAAATGCTCCACGCTGCACACCACAGTAAGACTGTCCTGGAAGCAAATGCTCCAAATGATAATAATAATAGTAAATTAGTTAAAAATCCAAAAAAAAAAAAAAAAACAATTTAGGAACTAAAGTGAGCTACCGCTGGCGAAGTAATGCATATTTCGTTTCCAAGGAAGTTAATGATGCAATGGATCATCAAGTCACCGGCCTTTAAGCATTAGTGAAATAGCACAATATTTTATTATAAAACACAAAAGTAATAACAAAATAAAAATTTTCCATTTTCATGCAATATTCCATTGGACAAAAAGGTGATTAAGAATCGCATTTTAATATTTAAATAAAATAAAATGAAATAAAATAAACTAAAATGGTTTTTGCCACTTATGGCCAGAAACAGGTTTCTCGCAGCATCCAAGTGCTGCACGCGCTGCAACGATCAACGATGTCTATCGCGACAAAGCCTCAACGGCGAAGAGTTTTAAAATGCAAAAATGCTGCCACTGCCAAGCAGTGCAACAACTATCTATAAAGAGAGGCGGCAGTCGCCACCACCAACACTGCAACTTGTTGCTAACTCAAATGCAGTTGCAGTAACCCGCTGACTTTATACTTTAATGTGTGCCTCCGCTGCTTCGTTGCAAATGTCTTTGTGTGTATGTATGTATATAATATGTATGTGTGTTTGTTTGTAGATTTGTCTGCGCGTAAAATCAAGTTTTGCATTTTAACAACTCACAAATTCCTATTGATTTGCTTTGGTTCAACAAACACAGCGTAGACAGGCATAGCAACAACAGCAAATATATCAAGCGACAGAGGTGAGGTGATGCATGGCTCTTCATGTGTCTTCTATATGTACTATATATGTATATGTTTGTATGTATTTGCATGAAACTTTATGTGCCTGAGTTTATATAGTACTGGGTACATCCAATGGAAGTTTTGATTTTTTTTTTGTTTTTAGATTTTTTTAATCTTTCGGAACCGGGACGAACATAAATTTCTATCCCACCCAGAGCTGATAACTCGGCAGCGTTCCTCAACAATTTTTGGTGAGTGTTCACTGCCACTACAACAACAAAAACAACACGGCTCCAGCAGTTTTTCGGGACACTCGAATTTTTTCTTCTTCTTCCTTTTCTTTTCTTTTTGTAACTGTATATTTCAGCATCAACTTGACTATTATTTGCGGCTTTTTTGTTGTTGTTGCAGCGGCAAAAAACATTCCTGAAATTACTTCGAGGAACGGTCGCCGACATCATCCAACGGTAGGCCCAGGAAACGTTCTGTATCGACGGGGTCGGACCGAAGGGAGAAGGGTGTCAGATGAGTAGGGTTAGTAGGTCATGCAAAGGGATGGCTAGTGCCATGCGGAGACTCACTGAGTGCTGGACATACATAGGTTTGATATGTCGGGGTCTATTCTGGATAAGTAGGAGTTTACAGTATCCAGAACGAAGCCAACTCCAGCTCTTCGTCTGTTGGACTCCGAGTACGCCAGTCACTGACAGAAAGTCGGCGAAGGTATTAATGGCTCCTCTGTGTATGGCGGTCAGTGTTTGTCGGAAGTTAGTTGCGTCCAAAGTCTGCTTGCTTGATTTCGTCGAGGTAGTTGATGAATGACCTCATGATGCTCCTAGGAGACGATTCCGCTCCAAGCAGGTGACTGCAGGGATGATTTCTGCGAAAGCACCCCAGCATGAACTCTTTAGCTGGGAGCAATGGGGCCTCACTATGCAGGTGTTCGATAGGAGACATCAAGAGGCATCCTGTCGTAGTTCGGGGTGCAGTGTTCTGACAAGTCTGCAGCTTCCTCGTCTGCTTTTCACTGCATTCAGGCGACTACATTGGTGCGGCGTAGATATGGGCCGACCGGCCGGTTGCCTTGTATGTTGCCAACAGTGTTTCTTTGTCTTTTCCCAATATGCTGCCGGCTAGCGACTTGAAGATTTTGATACGGCTCTGTACTGCGGCAATAATCGCGGTCGAGGAGTGTATGAGCACAAGCTGTCGAAAGGAACGCCTGAAGGCTTAGAGATATTGACAATCGGAATGTTGATGCCATCGACTGCAATATTAAGCTCAATTCTGTACTCCTTCGTCCAGTTTATGAATGTTGTCGTTGTGGATGGTGTTGTTGATGTTTTAACGGTTTCTCAATTCGTTAGGATGGTAAAGCTTAGCTGTGTTGTTGTCGACGTCATCTAACGGGAGGCCCAGGATACGTGCTGTTTCGACGGGGTCGGACCAAAGGGAAAAGGGTGTTAGATGAGTCGCCGTGGATGGTCGATGTGTTAGGCTCTGTGCAGCGAAGATTACGTTTGAACACATGCCATCGATTTCATTGCTCGACATCAATATCGTGCAATATCAACGTACGAGGTGATAGAAACTACTTCTGGTGATTGTGGGAGTTTCGAGAGGTAGAAGTTAAACAATAGCGGGTAGAGGACACCATCCTGCGGAACACCTTGTTTAATTCTTATGTTTTGCTTATAGTACGAATGATTGACGACCGCTCAGGTAGTTCATGGTCAACCTCTTTAGTCCTGGGGGGAACGTAGTTTTTTTTATTTTTTAATTAATATGTTTTTCATAACACAAATATCAATTGTTAGGACAGCTGAGCATATCTGAAAATGAGGATGTGTTGTAGAATAATAACTGTAAATTTTTATTCTTTAAAGTCTTTAGATTCATGTTTACATGAAACTCCGTAAAAAGAGTATTGGAATCATGTCTGTATAACAAACAGAAATACTTTCATATGCTAAAAGAAATTATATGTTTAAAATCATATGCGTTAAATTCACTAATTAAATGTAGAATAGGCGAGAAGATGCAAATGTGTTGAGCGCCTTACATGCGCACTTGAAATTTGCCCGCCTTAGTAATATACTTGACACCTTTGAATGGCTTATACTTCTCGCCATACATATCCAAACGATTGACCTTCAGACCAGAAACAGCCAGCTGTGAAATTGAAAATTGCACATTAATAGAGGGATTCGCATCGATATTTGTGCTGCCGGGTGTAATTGATACCTAAATAAAAGAAAATGTGGTATAAATCCAACTCTGTCAATTATTATTACACAATTTCAATGCTTAGACTTACAGTGCCCCTAATATTTGGCAATTTAGAGACATCAATGCGGCCCACTTCCCACGATAATGTCTTAGTAACCGAGTCGAATGTGTATTTGCCTTGATTTGGTGTTAAAATGCAATTCAAAACACACTTAGGCATTGTAATCTCTAATTTCACTTTGTCCACTGTACGACCGAGTGTGGTACGTGGACCGACAGTCAAATCCAGGCGTCCCTGCTCACCAGTTTTTATGGAGAAGTTATGTCTTATGTAAATAGGTATTGCCACTACCGATTGCGAACTAATGTGATAAGACATTAGACGGAAATTGCCATCTGGCGGAATGAATGATAGTAAACGTTCGGACTCCCAACGCTTGAAGCGTACGCATGGATGGAATGAGACATCATCAAAGAGGCGAGGATTCATAAAGGAGAGCGTGAGATCAGGCATACCCGACAGCTTGCAGCAGCAGTCAATCTGTAAAATTTGCAACGGATTTATTATATTAAACATAAATATACACATATATCAAAAAGGTACATACATAACCCTGTATTTCAGCAAATACTGTAGAGCCAGACTTATCAATAATGGCATCGACCTCTTCAATAACATCAAAATAAGCTTCGTTATTATTATAACGTACACCACTACGACGCCACGGTATAGCCGATAGCTGGCCAGAGGGTAGAGTAGTGCTAACGCTGCAAATAATAGTGAGTAATCTGTTCACATTTACTTATTTGTGACTTACTTGCTTTTTCCTGTAACTGTATTTGCGATGGTGCGCAAAATATTTGGTGGCTTAATAAGCTCTTTAAGTATGTTGCTCTCCGTTGAAAGTGGAAAACCATTATCCAACATTTCATCGAGCAGCTCATACACGACTACATAGTTTTCTTTAATAATTGACTCAGAACAATCACCAAAGTAATCCTGAAATGTGTCCATCACACGGTGTAGGAATTCAATAACGAATAATGGTGGCACCTCCTGCTTGCAGGCAGCCACAAGCGATATGCCATTGCGTTGCACTGTGATGAGGTAGTAGTGGGGTGTGGCAATCACGGGCGGAACATCCTACATAAGAATATAAGCATTCAAGTGATATTTTCATAAATGGAGACTATTTGTACTTACCAATGGAGCATTGCGTTGGGCATCGAGGAAGTAATCGCACACTGAACGGGAAACAACTGAACGCCAATGTTTTTCAAGGAAAACATCGCTATAGTAAACAAGAAATTTGTATTTAAGGAAAAGCGATAAATGCTATAATTAATTTCAATAGAAAGTAAAGCAGCTGGTAGCAAAGTGAAAATTCATTCGGCTACAGCAAACTAATTACAACGAAATTTGGAAAAGAAACTCAAATTGATTTCGATATAACTCACCCGCTGTTGTTTACTATAAATAGGCTGTGTATCATTTCAATTTATAAACGCACTGAAAATATTTTTTTCAAATTTGTTTTGATGCAAAAATTACAGAAGTAACAATAAAATGCCAACACTTTGCTAAAATTTCGAAAGGAAGAACAAGAGCTTTCACCTGTAAACAGCTGTTCAAGAATTGCGTTGCCGTACGGATTGTCAACAGCGACATCTATCATTTGAACGTGCAAACGCCAACATGCATTATAATAAAACAAACAATGCAAGTGTTTTATGGAATATTTTTATAAAACATTAATTATCAATTATATATTCAATTTCGTTTATAAAGCAGAAAACGAATAAGCCATCTATGAATCCGCTAAATTTTCTTTGGAGTGGCTACAATGCTGCCGTCGCAGCCGCTGCCCAGAAATGTCAGCAACAGCTGTTTGCAGAGCGCAAAACAAAAAATATCACTCATCAATTAGAAGCAAAAACATCATCAGAGTGTAATTTTCTTTTTACTAATTAATTGTTAAACTGCTAATAAGTTTTGTGTTCGAATTTTTAACCGCTAGGCATAATGGGTAATAAACAAGTGCGTCAACACCTGGAAACAGCGCAGAAAACGGGCATACTAAAGATTTCACTACAGCGCTTACAAGAATTTCCACCGCAATTGAAAAATTATCCAAATGTCCTTAAAACACTTGGTAAGTGCATACATATGTAGTAAACCTCACTGTATTTTGTTTGAGTCTAACTTATCTCTAATTAATTGCAGATCTTTCCGAAAATCGCTTTGAGCGTTTACCGGATGAGTTGGGTCATTTCACACTGGTCAAACACTTGAACCTCAGTGGGAATAAACTTATTGAACTGCCAGATGTTATAGGCGAATTAACGAAACTGGAGGTGCTATTGGTGATGAACAATTACCTTACGAAAATACCAAAAACACTATCGAACTGCAATAATTTGAAAACTGTTAATCTGACCAATAATCAAATTAAGGAATTCCCCACCATGTTGTGTGGTCTCAAACATCTCGATGTATTGGATTTGTCACGCAATAAAATCACAATTGTACCTGCTGAAGTTGGCACACTTTACATGACTGAGCTGAATTTAAATCAAAATCAAATTTCAACACTTTCTGAAGAGATTGCAGCGTGTCCCAAACTAAAAGTTTTGCGTCTCGAAGAGAATTGCCTACAGGCTAACGCATTCACGCCACGCATATTAAAGGAATCAAAAATCTGCAATCTGTCTGTTGATGGCAACCTCTTCAATTCCAAACAGTTTACTGATTTAGAAGGTTACGAAGTTTACATGGAACGTTATACGGCAGTTAAGAAAAAAATGTTCTAAGCAAAAACAAGCAATAATAATATTGTTGATAAAAAAGACGAATTATGTTAGTGTAACTGCTGATGGAATACAAATAATTGCATTGAGCGTCACAATAAAATAGATAAAGCGCGCTTACTAAGAAAATGGCACAAGATAATGGAGTATGGATAATGCATATAGTAAAAGACAGCTAGTTAAATATTTAGCTCACTATAAAGAAATGTGCATACTTATGTATGCGCTTGGAAATCAGCATAGCTGCAACTTAAATAATGCTTTTGTTGGTAAACGAAAAGCTAGTTAATTAAAAACATATTTGTATTTATTTTTAACTGTATTTCTATAACTATTTATAAATGTATTTTTGCTCTACATCACCTTGAAGACTGTTTAAATAATACAGTTAAAAGGCCCATATTAAATTTTTATGTGTAACACAGTGAAATTTTGCGTTTTTTTGTTATTATTTATAAAAAAAAAATGTGAGGTTATGTAAATAATGCATTTTTTGCTCAGTAAATTACTAAAATATAGTCTTTAGGCTTAAGCAGAATTTTTAAATCAGCACAAGAATTGCATACTCTGTTTCAAAAAGAGCCCAGTTGAAAGGCATTTTGAATGATTTCTATGCATAATAAGTATTCCCATATTAGTCTAGACATGATAATTCACTTGAGAGAATATTTTTGTTTAATAGAAAGTAATTCATTGCTCTTTCTAATGGTTAACATTTGACCGAGTCATTTTGTATCGATTTACTTCAAGGTTACTTGAGGGTGAATAGGACCGTCTAACACATATTAAGGTGAGAATTACTAATAATTGTACTAATATTATATATATGTACATACATTTAAACATACTGCACTATACATATGTACATATGTGTGAAAACATTTAATGACATATGCTAATTCCCAAATTGTATATGTGCTCAGCGCCGTTAATTATGCATCAACTTGGCAAACAATGGGAAAATGTAAGCAAAAGGATTTCGATAAAACTAATGAAGTCCCCAATGTATTCATATGAACATATGTATGTATTATATATAGCTGTATGAAGTTTACGTAATAGGTACATTTACTCGTTTACAATACATACATACTTACGTACCAGATTTGTATATTAACGGACGGACTCAATAGACTTTATTAATTACCAAAAGCGGGTGAACCTTAATTGTTGTGAAAATCAGACGATTTCAAGGTATATACAAATACCGTGCAAAAAATTTCCCCCAGTATTCGCATAGTAAAACACTATTGACGTGATCTACCATTAAATTCTAATAACCCACATATTTTACGAGTTGTTTTTATACCTTGAACAGGATGTATTAAGTTTGTGGCGAAGTGTTTATCATGCAGAAAGAGCGGACCCCAAGAAAGGCTGGCCCTAGCTCTGTTCGCTTATGGCACTGTATAACTGTATGGACACTGTATGAACCAGCTGAGTTGATTTATCCATGGCCGCGGATCTGTCTGTCTGTATATCTGTAAATACACAAACTATTCCCTTCACTTTTTGAGACATCTATCTAAACTTTTTCACGCCACGAAAAAGTCGATCATTTATCGCAACCGCCAATATCGGACCTAGCTATCCTGCGCTATCCTGCAGGCATCCAAACTGATCGGTCCAAATCAAGTTCCTGTATGGAAAACCTTTTTATTGTTCAGATCGGATCTTTAGCTGGAGATTCCAAGTGAAGCCAAATCTTTCTCCAATTGGCCTTTTCAACGGAATGGAAGTCATCCTTTTCCTCTACTTTCCTCGGCGGGTACTGCGTCGAATACTCTCAGAGCTGGAGTGTTTTTTGATACATTCGGATAACATAAGTTAGCCAGAGTAGCTGCTGTCTCTTAATTTGCTGAACTATGTCAATGTTGTCGCATGTCTCTTTTCGTTTATTGACCGCAGTATTCGCCGTTGCCAATGCGCAAAGGACTATAAATCTTTCGCAGAACCTTTCTTTCGAAAACTCTTAACGCCGACTCATCCGTTGTTTTCATTCCCATGCATCATAAAGCAGGACGGCGTTAAAATAAGGAACTTGTAGAATTTGGTTTTTATTCGTCGAGAATTTACTTTACTTCTCAATCGCCAAATCAGTCCAAAGTAGCATCTGTTACCATGAGTTATTCTGCGTTGATTTCGAGGCTGGCGATGTTGTTGGTGTTAATACTGGTTCCAAGATAGTCGAAATTATCTACGTCTTAACATTGACGTGGGCGCAAAGTCGTGAATGCGACGAATGCTTGTTGATGACAGGAGATATTTCATCATGCTCTCATTCAGTACCAAACTCATTTGCTTCGCTTCCTTATCCAGTCTGAAGAAAGCAGAACTAATGGCGTAGCCAATGATATTAATATCTTTGGGGTATGCCAGCAGCTGTACACTCTTTCTATTCAGATTTGCAGCTCGAATTATTTTCTAGATTAGAGTAGATTGAAGAAGTCACAAGATATGAAATCGAATACAATCGAACGGCTCGGTGAGGTTCTTGCACACTAATAGTTCGATCAAAATCAAGATAGAATTCTTTTCATACACTTCTATAACTATACTGATTGTACTTCTCTCTAATTTGGTGTCAAGCAAACTAATCACGATTCTATTTACGCAAAAAAACATTGAAAACTGTACCCGCTGGTAAATTAGGCTACATTATAATCCGACTTGTTTGAATGCCTGGTCACAAAAATGCAAACCCCATGAACTTGCTAGAGAGGATATTCCTATCCCAATTTCATAAAATTGAGATCGAGATGGTACTCCGTTGGTCTCTTGCATTTTAGCTCTAGATCTAAGGACCGTGAGCTCTGCAAGCTTTCATCACCAAAAAAAAAAAACGACTGCGAAATCCTTCTGGCTGAGGTAAGAACGTATGAGGCCCCCTGAAATACTTGGCTAACACTATAGGAGAGTGTGCGATTATTAGGAGTAATATTGGACTCCAAACTGAAATTCAAGGAGCACTTTGCATACACATCAAATAAAGCAAATAAGATTTACAATGCCTTATCAACAATGATGGAAAACTTCGACTTCGACTTCTATAGATACTGGTACCAGACGTAAAAGCGTATGCCAGAACAATAAATGTGGTGCAGATTCAGAGGAATAAGAGTAACAAGTGCTTTCCGAACTATATCCGGCGAAGCAGCTGAAGTACTAGCAAATATGCCGACCATAGACATCCAGGGAGACGAATTCACGAGATTATATGAGATATGAGCGCCAATTACAGAAATTAAAAAAGGAGAGAAGAGAAAGAAGAACATAATTATATGGCAGCAACGGTGGCAAACCTCAACCAAAGAACCGTGGACCCACAGATTTAATAAACCTGACATTCATACGTAGATAACTAGACAACATGGGAACCTGGATTTCCAACTTACTCAAATGTTAAGCAGGCATGTGTGCTTCAGTGGCTACCTATACAATTTTCAAAATGACGACAGTTCGTATTGTTAGATGCGTACGGAGTCCATAGAAGACTCTGAATACGTGTTTTTCCATTGTCCTCGGTTTCGAAACATAAAACAAAATTTAGAAACTGCACTAGATGTTAGTTTAACGTTGGAAAATTTCACTGTGTTCATGTGCCAGCCTTCGGACAAGTGATAGTCGAATGTTGAATTCTGAGCAATTTAGTTTTTAGTCAATTTGTGCGGAACAAACCGTGCACACACCTATCGTAAGCCCAAATTTTCGGTCAAAATGCGATAAATCGATGTTTTGGAGTTGTTCAATCCCATTTCCGTGAATTTCAATGATGATTTCGGCTGATTTTTGATGAATTCCCGCACAGTTTCGATGGAATTTCCGGTGATCGCGGATTTTGATTGGCCTACATGTTGACTGTCATTTATGCCCTCACGACCACTTTGAAAACGTTGAAACCACTCGTTCACTCTGCTACTGGATAGGCAATCATTGCCATAAACTTGTTTTATCAATTGAAACGTTTCGGTAAAAGTTTTATCAATTTTAAAACAAAATTTAATGTTGGCTCTCTGTTCAAAGCTCATTTTCGCTCCGATAACACAAACATACTGACACTTAAAACGCAAAATTTCACTTTCAATCCATGCAATATCATGAAACTCTCACTGGACGATAAAGATAGCAGACATATAGAAAGCACTACCAGAGGGCGCTGGGTTCAAACTTTGCAACACAAACACTAACCAACAGAGTAATTTTCAATTTGAAAATTCAAATCTAAAAGTCCGGTCGTATGCCCCTGGGAACGCCTTCAAAACTGTTCGGTTTCTATATTTACACATGGCATATGCAAATATAATATCTTTTTTGATAATCCTGCAGTCAATGTACCATAAATGGAACAAAATGAGCGCTTTACACACATAATCACAACAAAAAGTAGTCAATCAGCCAAACCGAACCGAACCATTCATTTAACCACAAGAAAAATTATAATAACAATAAGTGAAGTAAAAGGTAAATGAAAAGCAAGGAAGCGCAAGAAATCAGCGCACAACAATAGCAATTGTGAAGAGCAAAACAACAACAGCGATCTTAAGTAAAATTATATCCTTTACATTTGTATGTATGTATGTGCGAGTGAGCAATGAAATTGCGAGGAAGAAAAAATCACCCACTTCCGGTGCGATTGCAAGTGCGCGTGAATGCTGGCGGAGCAAAAACAAAAAACAAAAAAAAAAATTTAAAAAGTAAAAATTTAAAATAAAAATAAATTTATGCACCGTCTAGTGTATTGTAGTGAATTTTTTGGCTTTTCTGCCCGGCTGACAGTGACTGGACTTCCCCTAGCGCTTGGTTTTCGCTTTTCATGCCAGTTTTGTGTGTTTTGTTTTTTCTTCTTCACATTTCTTTGCCTTACTCCTGTCATTGTGCAGGGGTTTTGTTGAATTTTGCGTATGAATGCATTTAACATTTCGATTGTGTGCTATGAGAGCGGATAACACTTGTTCTTGACGTTTTTATGCGCGATCGCGCATATCCTGTTCGAGCGTTCACTGTCAAAGGTAGACGTACCTTGGCCGGCAGCCGGAAGGATATTGCTCTCAATTTCATTTGTGTTGTATTTATAAATGATGAACAAGTCGTGTTTATTATATTATTCATAGCTATGCATATATTTTATATATGGTTTTTATATATATTTATCTCTGTATGTATGTATTTTGTGTGCTTTTATTTATTTATTGTCTTTGAAATGTGCATTGTTTTCACTTTTATGTCAGGCGACCTTTGCGTACACTTGAGCAGAACGTTTTTTGTTGTTATTGTTTGTTTTGTGAACTGTACTCCATACCAAGTCGTTTAAGTTTTCAATTTCGTTTCGTTAAGTGCTGCGATTTATTATTCTGATTTTTTTTTGGTTTGTTGCCTGTGATCTTCGCTAGCATTCACTCCTTGGTAGGTTGTTTTGATTTGGCAGCGCCCGTGCGGCCCTTCTCGATGAGGATCACAAGTGTATGCCGTCCGCTAATTCAAGCATTGCCAAGGCACTAGTTGTACAGGCGCGCGCGTTCCTGTCTAAGGACATGCTTCACTTGCGCGTGCTGCACAGGAAGTATCCTCAATCTGTGCACCGCTTCATTTAGCAGCACATATCCTGCTTTCGCATTCCACGTGTTCTAATCCCGAGCGCTAGTATGCGCGTGTGTGTGGGCACTTGTAGGTGAGCAGTGCGCGTCGGTCCAGCATTTAGGGGATCTGCTGCTAGTGTTCCCATTCAATAATGCGTGAATTTAGTTTGTTTAAGACGTCACTTTCTTGCGTGGCACATTAGTTAAGTACTTTAAAAACAAAAATTAGAGACAAAAATTACAAAAACAACATGTTCTTCGTGCTGTGTAAACACTTGAAATCGAGTTTGTATTGTGCGCGCCACTTAAACCTTTCAAATCAAAGCAATTGGTCACATTGCAGAATTTGGAAATTTTCCCAAAAACATTGTTCCGAATTCGAAAGTGTTTCTCGAATTTTGTCTGCTTTACATTTTTTCGGAATATTACGAAATTGCACTCAATTATTTTGCATAAATTAACTTGGTTGCTAAATAGGAAAGTCCCAAATAATTTCTACAAATGAATGACCTCTGCTGACAAATTAGAGGGCAATGTGTATTCGTACATAATTTTCGAATATATTACACTGCTTTCGTTTTACATGTACAGTAAAACACCTTTAAAATTTACGGTTGGAAAAATCATAAATATTTCGAAAACTTAACATTCATCATCCAACGGCTTTGAACTATTTAAAAAAGGCTGGCTACGAAGTTCGAAGTTCGGGTACATGAATTATCTGTGAAAAGTTTAATGAAACGAGATAACATTTGCGATTCTTTGTTGAAACGAAATGAAATCGAACCATTTCTGAAGCGAATGGTAACAGGAGATGAAAAGTGGATCAAATACGACAATAATGTGCGAAAAAGATCACGGTCCAAGCTCAACAAAAGCGAGGATTGACGTTTAGAAAGATTATGCTAAGTGTTTTTTGGGATTGCTAAGGAATCATCGACTATGAGCTATTCCAGTGGCACTGTTTACTGTCACCACTCTGATGAGCTGGAAGCAAGCAATCGAAAAAAACAGCCAGAACTGGTCTTCCATCAGGACAACGCTAGACCACACACATCTTTGATGACTCGGCAAAAAGAGCTTAGCTGGGAAATTTTGATGCATAGGCCATATAGTCCTAAACTTGCACCATCGGACTACCATTTGTTTCGGTCAATGCAGAACTTCCTTAATCGATTAAAGTTGGCTTCAAGAGCGGCTTGTGAAAATTACTTATAACAGTTTTTCGCCGTGAAACCAGAAAATTTACACTGATCGAATAATGTCGCTTGCAGAAAAATGACAAAAAGTGGTTGACCGAAATGATACATATTTGGTTCATTAAAATTTCTTTTTAAATATAAATATTAAAAAAAAAAATAAGTCGAAGTTTGATTAGAAATACGAAAAGACTTTTTCGACTACCCAATAGTAAGAAACAGTGAAAACTGTTCCACCAGAATGTAAATGTGATTGAAGAAATGTATCAAAGACCT
Source organism: Bactrocera correcta (assembly GCA_027475135.1). Taxonomy (NCBI): domain Eukaryota; kingdom Metazoa; phylum Arthropoda; class Insecta; order Diptera; family Tephritidae; genus Bactrocera; species Bactrocera correcta. The sequence continues at coordinate 78,288,910 of CM050326.1, forward strand.
CATCCAACATATGACGATGCCATCAGCATATACTTAAAGTAAAGCATGAAATCTAACAATACGATAACTATTTCCTATCGAATGGCGTTGTTGTAGAACCGAATCAAACTGCTGATAAGGCTATATCGAAACTTAGACCCTTATCACTATGTAGCTAGAACTGAATTTCAAGTAATACTAGCTGGCAGTGTAGACCTAAATCTTCTTGAAACGAATCCACAAACCTTTACGCCAATTAATAGACTTTTACAATCTCTTTAAGCCTAAAAAATCTTAAGAAACCTCATTGTGGCTTTCTTTCTTTTACTCTTCTTAAAATTTTGGATATATGAAACCTCTTTTCTGGAAGCTTCTACTAATTTTTAGAAAATTCTATGAATTATAAAAACGCTGCAACATCAAAATTTCAAAAAAATTAAACTTGCTGAGTTGGTAGAGCTATCCTTAATTACTACGCCAAATATGAGCGCAATCTGTCAACTACATAGTTTGTTTACAGCAGCAGCTTAAGTCGGTACACCTCAGTAGTGCATTGAGATGTTTCCAATGGAAAAAATATCTAACAAAGAATTTGTCTGAAATTTTGTATTTCTAGCCAAATTTCGTTTGCGGAGTCCTTGCGAATGTTGGAAAAGGCTTACGGTGATTAAATTTTATCAAAAACACAAACCTACGAGTGGTGCAAAGTCTTCAAAGATGATCGAGAGATCGTTGAAGACGTGCCTCGTTCTGGAAGGTTCAGTGCTTGAAAGTAGTCAGGCAAGTGTTAGAGAGATGGCAAGTGAGCTCGACATTTCTCGCGAGTCCGTTCGAATGATTTCGGTGGATATTTTGGGTATGAAACGCGTTATTGTTTGACTCGTCTCTATGTAATTGATTTTTTTTTTTAAGTACGATTGTGGCCATCGATCAACCACGGTATTCAGCAGATTTGGCTCCGTGTAATTTTTTCTTATTTATCAAACTGAAATTGCCGCTCCATGGAACCCGTTTTCAGTCAATCGAAGAGATAAAACCAAATTCGCTGAAGTAACTGAAGCACATCCCACAAAAAGTGTTTATGAAAAGTGTTTTGAGGACTGGAAAAATCACTTTGAAGGCGACAAAATAAATATTGATCAATAATTAATTATTTTGCGTTTTATTTACAATTTCCGAGTACTTTTTGTCACAATATACTTGTATGTCTAATGATAGCGACACAGCTGTATTCACTCTGCTCAACCATCATAAATAATAGACCTAAATATTACACCATTTGTCTATTTAAATTAAACCTAAGAACTATCGATATAATTAATAATCCTGCATAAGCAGTTTGGATATATGGTTCGTAAAGATTGGAGCATCAGAAAGCTTTGAATTATACATAAAAATACGAATGATGCAATAAATATAAAATAAAGTATTATGTATCTCAAAGTAAATGCTCGCTTAATGGGATTCAATCGGCGAAAGCCAAATACAAGTGTACCTATATGATTTCTATCACGTACGTATTATGGATTCTTCAATGAAATACTATTTCCGAAAGTTTATATTGGGTCGTTCACTAAGTAATGCGAAAATTAGATTGCAAAATTGTTCCGGCAAACTTTATCTTGAGAATGCACTACAAATCATCTTGAAGCAGACGTGGTTTCTCGAATAACAACTCAAAAAATTGCTGAAAGATTAAATTTGTAAAGCAGATGAAACGTCTAAGAATAATTTCGAAGATTGACATATGGACTCCTTTTGTTCTTACAGAACGAAATTTGCTTCGTCGCATTAACGACTGAGATTTGCTTATCAAACATCAAAGAAGTTACTTTCAATTAAAAGATTTAATCGTCTAAAATGGATGAATTAGCTCAAACCACTTCGAAGGTCGATAGTCATCGAAATAAGGTTATTATGTCTGTTTGCTGGGATTTCAAAGGGATAATTTATTTTTAGCTTTTGACACAATCAATTCTAAGGTCTATTGTGATCAGCTGAACATATAGAGCGATGCACTCAAACGGAAGAGAGCAGAATTGATCAACAGATAAGGTGTACTGTTCCACCAGGATAATGCGAAACCTCATACAAGTTTGGTGACGCGCCAAAAGCTTTTCCAGCTTGAGTCATTTGTGCTAACACACTCCCCATATTCTCCAGACTTGACACCTTCGGACTATTACTTGTTGCGGTCTCTGCAAAAATTTTGGGATGAGAGAACCTTCAACTCAAATTAGGGTTTCAGAAAACGTCTGAACCAGTTTTTTGCCTGCAAGATTAAGAAATTATGCGAGAAAGGACAAAATGCACGAGAAGCCCAAAGGTATTGCATCAAAATGGAGAAAATATAATTTCCAAACATTTTTTACACAATAAAAAATCGTTTTTAAATCGCACTAAATAAAAGGAAATTCCTTAGTGAACAAGCCAATATCATTGTTAAATAGCCATGTCTAAAGTAAACATATTTATGTACTCGTATATATGTTTAAATGCAGAATATGACAGGGTGTTGCACTAAAATGCAAGGTCGGCTCCAAAGTGCAAAGAACACATTGGTGGGGTTCTGAAACTCGCTAGTCATCGCTTAATTTATTAGCCATGTAAATTAATACAATAATAAAACCAACAAAATAAACAATTGCACAATTCAGGAATTTAAGTTTTTCATAATTGTTTTTGTTTTATGAAGTCATTTACCGGGACCGACAAGAAGCTCTTTGACACTGAAAAACTTTGCAAAGTGCGAATATAATTTCTGAATTCTCTGAATGTTAAGAGCTCCAATATTTGGAGTACACGCAATGTAATTATGCTATTATATAATTTAAGAAAAACACTATTGTTTTTTGCTAAAACCGAAGAGAGAGAGAGAGAAAGACCAAAGTCTTGTGCAAGATTTGGAATAGAGTTATGCTAATAAAGAAGAAGACTAATCTGTCGTGTAAGTGTTAGGGCAAAATGATTACCGACCATTGTATTTAAAATCTTTTCAATTTGAAGTCAAAACTTTGGGTTGAAAAATAATATTGATGCCCCTGAATTTTGTTGTATCCACTTATAAAGTGGACATAGAAGGTTCCTCATCTCTATTTGAAACGCATGGAGATTTTTGAGTTTACTCCATAAGAAGTAGTAGACACTACGGATCGGTGAACTCGATTATTCATTGAATATTTGATCAATAAAAATTGCCTATCGACAGTCTTCTGCGATGGTAGACCTTCTTCAACCTTCTTGAAATTAACTGAAGTTTTTTTAGATATATTAGAGTACTCATTGATTTTTGGATCATTGCTTATTGCCTGTTGTTGTATCGATATGTTTTAAATGAAAGTGAGCTCCTCATTTTCTTGGAAAAATCAGAAATTTTTCAAGCTCTCAATTGGGAAATCATGAAAAATTGCTTGAGAAGAGGGTTTGATTGCTCATTCACAGCTATCTACGAGCTTCTCTTTACTAACTTTTTTCTAAGATAATGGGAACGGGCTTTGTATAGATAGAGCTAAAGTAGAACTCCATAATATCAGTTTCTCGGTTCTTTCAGGGTTAGCGAAAGGGGTTCAAATGATTATATGAGTTTGCCCTGTCATACAGTTTTAAAACGGCCAGTGAATTAGCGTATGCTGCACGAGCTTGCACTTGTTTGCATTTCGCATTTTGGATCAAATGTTTTATACATGGTGACAAATAAGTACCCGGAAATTGTAAATTAAAAGAAAAATATTTGGTTGCTCATTAATATTTAATTTATCGCCTACACAACATCAGAAAATTAAATGGAATACAAAGAGCAGCATGTGCAGGTGTTACTGGTGCAATCAAGTCAGGTCCGACTGATGCGCTTAATGTGATCCTGCATCGACTACCCGTCTATATTCAGCAATAAAAATAAAAGAATTAAGAATTGGGTGGTTGGCATTAGAAGAACTATGGTCATACTGATATCCTAAGCCAACTCAGTGTAAACGTTAATAAATCGGACTACATTTTCCCAATGCTGGATTTCAATGGATACTTCCCTGTAGATGAGAATGGAAAAGAGGCGTAATAATAAGAGAGGAAGATACCATCACAGTCTATAGCGACGAGTCCAAAATGGACGGGAGTATATTGCGATGATCTGGACATTTCTCTCTCTATCCGTCTACCAAACTCGGCTAGCATCTTCCAAGCGGAAGTACTGGGCATAGAGAAGGTTTACGAAGCTCTATTGAATAACTACGAGAGGATACGTAAAACAACAATATACACGGAGAGCCAGGAGGCACTTCTGGCTTGTCGTTGCCCATGAGTAATTCCAGCATAAACCTTAACGGCAAGAATACACTGAGCTTACTAGAAGACAAGCTTCACCTAGACTAGATCTGGGTTCCCGGCCACAGGAACATTTTCGGTAACGAAAAAGCAGACAAGTTGGCAAAGGCAGGAACTTACCTAAACGAATTCGAGGCAGTGTTAATACCAAGCCCGCTAGGATGATCAGGAGAGAGCTCAATACACAATTTCAACAATTAGCAAATAACAAATGGAAAAATACATGACAACATGCAATATAACTAAACAGATATAGCCATTATATAACAAGGAAAGAACTAACGACATTTTAAATAATTCCAGGAAAAGTATCTACCATAACAGGGCATTGGAAATTTGGAGAACATGCGTCCAAAATGGGTATGCTCCATAAATATGCCGAGGCTGCGAACTAGTAGGGAATAAGGAAACATTTTTTCACTTTCTCTGTGAATGCCCAGCCCTATCGCAGATCCGAGACAGAACACTTGAAGTCCATCAAGCACCAAACATCGAATGGATGTCTACAAAAAGCATATCGGACATTAATAGCTTCATCGAAACCTGAAAATGGTTTGAACGAGAAGGTGAAACATGATAGCAATAATAAAAAGGTCTACGACTAGTGTATCCAAAAGACACAGCTAGTGCTAATTGAGCCCGAAATACAACAGGGCTGTACTCCTACCTACCTACCTAGCTATTTCCTTAAAGTAATCCTCAGATGTAATACATTTATGCCAACGATTTTTCCAGTTCTTAAGACACGTTTCATAAATAAGCACATTGGGATGGCCTTCAGCTCATTTAGCGAATTTTCTTCTATCTCTTCGAACGACTGAAAACGGGTTCCATTCCGATGATTGTTGACTTGTTTGCATGTCAAACTGATAAACCCATGTTTATCGGCAGTTATACTGCTCTAAATGAATGTGGGATCGGAATCAGCACGATCAAGCATGTTGAAAAAACTCGGTTGACGGTCCCTTATTAAAAACAATTCAGCTTTATTGAGACGAGTCGAGAAAAGACCATATCATTCACTTTTTTAATATTTTCATCAGTTGAAGAAGTCGTCGAGGGTCGTCTAGAATGAGGCATGTCTTCAACGATCTCTCGACCGTCTTTAAAGGTTTATACCGCTTGTAGGCTTGTTCTTTTGATAAAACTGAACCACCGTAAGCCTTTTCAACATTCGCAACGATTCCGCACACGAAATTTGGTTTGAAATACAAAAATTCAGACAAATTCTTCCCAGGGAATTTAATTACAACGTCCAGGTACTTTTTTGTCACAATATATGTATACCTATGTACATAAGTAGTCCTATATAATTAAGTTTATAAGCACATGAACAAAAGTTGAAGTTTATACGCTTAGAAATACTATCCCCCTGTGCCTGTCTTCGTATTATAAATGCAAATCCATTTCGAAAAACTGTCTCCCTAATTAAAAGCGACTCAATGAATTGATTAACATTTTTGTAAATTGGAAAATTACTATTTCATTTCGAAACCATAAAATTGCATACACGTCCATTGTTCCATTCAGTTCAGTGTTAGCCGTGCTTCGGAACGGCAAAATTTGTTTGAGAAGACAAGAGATAGCAGTGGTACACAGTTATATCGGAATAAGGAATTCCATATAACACATTGGGATTAACAGTGCAAAAGGATAATTGTGCAAAGTGAAAAAAGAAAATGTCGGCTGCTACAGAGACAGTGCAAGAGGCTATTACACAGGCATCGGCCAGCGGTGGCTTGGGCGCCTTGTGGACCTCGCTGATTGGTGTGGTGGTGATTGCAGCCTTGTACGAGTACTGGCGTCGCAGCTCGCGGGAATATCGCATGACCAAGAATATACCCAGTCCGCCAGAGGTACCCGTTTTGGGTAATGCACATTTGGTGTTTGGCTGTTCAAATGCAGGTGGGTAACTGGAAAGCTTTTGCAAATCACTACGTTTCGAAAACTATAACTTTTTAAATGTTCGTCTTTGGATTTGCAGAGGTTGTGGCCAAGGGTAATGCTTACTTGGAACAGTTAGGTGAAACATTGCGTGCTACGTTGGGTCATGTGCTGGTGATATTCCTCACCAACCCCAATGATATTGAGATCATTTTGAGCAGTAATAATCATTTGGATAAATCGGAAGAGTACCGTTACTTTAAACCATGGTTCGGCGATGGTTTGCTCATTAGCAGCGGCAGTCACTGGCGTCACCATCGCAAGATGATTGCGCCGACATTCCATCAGAGCATTTTGAAGAGTTTCGTACCAACTTTTGTGCAACACTCCAAAAATGTTGTGGAACGTATGGCTAAGGAGGTGGGTAAAGAATTCGACATACACGATTATATGTCACAAACCACTGTGGAGATCTTGCTCAGCACCGCTATGGGTGTGAAGAAGGTACCGGAAGGTAATAAGAGTTTCGAGTATGCCAAGGCCGTCGTAGATATGTGCGATATCATACACAAGCGACAAGTGAAAGTGTTGTATCGTTTGGATTCCATCTACAACATGACGAAAATGCGTCAAAAGGGCGATAAGATGATGAACATTATCTTGGGCATGACCAAACGTGTTGTTATGGATCGCAAGGCAAACTATAATGCGGAAGGTAATGCTATTGTTGAAGAGATCGATGAATCGGCAAAGAAGGCAGCTGCTAAGAAGGTCGATGGACTGCGTGACGATTTGGATGATATCGATGAGAATGATGTGGGCGCTAAACGTCGGTTGGCGCTGTTGGACGCTATGGTAGAGATGGCTAAGAACCCCGAGATCGAGTGGAACGAAAAAGATATTATGGATGAGGTGAACACGATTATGTTTGAGGTAAATTGCTGCCGCTTATGTTCAATAAAAAACGATTTCACTAAAAATTCCGCTTTTAACCATTGCAGGGTCACGATACCACCTCTGCGGGTTCCAGTTTCGCACTTTGCATGATGGGCATGCATAAAGATGTGCAAGAGAAGGTCTTAGCAGAACAAAAGGCTATCTTTGGTGATAATTTCTTGCGTGACTGCACCTTCAACGATACCATGGAGATGAAATATTTGGAACGTGTCATTATGGAAACGCTACGTATGTACCCACCAGTACCATTGATTGCGCGTCGTGTCGACAGCGATGTGAAATTGGCATCTGGTCCGTATGTTGTGCCAAAGGGCACCACTGTGGTGGTACTGCAATATCGCGTACACCGACGTCCCGACATTTATGCCAATCCTGATAAGTTCGATCCCGACAACTTCTTGCCCGAACGCATGGCCAAACGTCACTACTACAGTTTCATTCCATTCAGCGCCGGTCCACGTAGTTGTGTTGGTCGTAAGTATGCCATGTTGAAGCTGAAGGTGTTGCTCTCCACCATCATTCGTAATTACACGATACACTGCAATGAGACCGAGGCCGATTGGAAGCTGCAGGCCGATATTATTTTGAAACTGGAAAATGGTTTCAATGTGGTGCTGCAGAAACGTCAACCGGTTGTGGCGTAAATGGGTGCTGAAGAATTCTAATCTCTTTACTTCTTCTTAATTTTTGATCTAATACCTATGACGAATTAAATTATAATTAGCTTTGTAAGAGAGCACATATTTTTGCGATTATTTTAAGTAGTCCACCTTCCGAGAGCAATATATTTTCAGATAAGCCAAATTTTATGAGAACCGAGACGGCATAAAGGTCGTGAGGAACCGTTAGGAAATGAAGCCAATTGTGATCAATGAAATTAAACGATTTTTTTTTTATGTGGAGAAGGCTTATCAAATTTGCACTTAATATCTTTAATCAAAACAAATTCACAAATTAACTAACTAACCCTAGTGTTAAGTGTGGAGAGTCAAAACTAACCAAAAATAATTAGTATAATAAAAAGCAAGCGCAGTAGAAAGCTGAAAAAATGGAAATTTATTTTGCCTTTCATTTGCATTTGCGGCGCGGACTACGAAGCTTTGTCGGACTTGTTGGATTGATTTCAAAATCAGAACACAGAATGTATTAAATAAAAAGCAATCGCATATTCATAAGCCATTCCCTGGTGTGGAACTTAGAACCCGCAAGACCCCTAGGTCGCATATAATGTATTGAGCTTTCGTTATGCCATTTTATGTTTTTTATTATAAAAGCGTAATACACAGCAGATGTGGTAGATCTGCTTTTAAAAGAGAGTGCTTACAACTCACTCGCTTTTCGAAGACAAAAATTGCGAATATACACCCATGCCTTAGGACTTTAAGCCTGTCAGCCTCTCCACCTTCTTACTAAAAGATGTTGAGAGACCGATTGGAACTTTAGGAGGCGCATTCTGAGGGACTATCCTTCAAGAGCGCAACATGCTTATTGTAAAAGCAAGTCAGTGGATACTTCCCCGCATGCTATCGTGGCATGGCTTGAAGAAGTCATTAGGGTTAAAGAATTCGTTATTGGGACTTTCATAGATATTGAGGGAGCTTTCAATAACGTTCTGGCGGAAGCAGTCGGTACTGCTCTGTACGATTTTGGGGATGAGTCAAACCTCAAACACCTCACTCTCAGCCTTCTGTGCGACAAAATGATTGGAACATAATGGGGCAACGCACGCGCTCGATGTTAATGTAAGTGGGAGAATCCTAAAAGGTCTAGTTCTCTCTCCTCTTCTATGGATCCTGATTGCCTATGCAGATGACGTAGCACGTAAGTTTAAAGGAAAGCTCCTGAGAACTGTGTACGAGTTGACGACGGGGTTTCTCAGCGTCTTAACAAATTGAGCAGTCGGAAGTGCCAATAAACGCAAGTAAAATCAGATAGTTTTTCTTTACTAGTAGATATAAGATCCCAGTGGTGCCGCTGCCGCAAATGGGACACATCCATCTGCAACTGGCGGATAAAGTGAAATATCTAGATCTCATCCTGTATAGGAAGCTTTCATGGAAGCCGAATATCGAAGAGAGAGAGAAAAAAAAAGCATCGACTGCCTTATAATGCTATAGAGAAGCCAAAAAGGTGGGGTCTTTCACCGAAAGTGTTCCTCTGGCTCGACGACACCACAGTCAAGTCCATTATGTTCTATGGAGTCTTTATGTGGTGGAAGGCTCTATAAAATACTACATTTGCAAAGAAACTCCAAAACGTTCAACGAGCGGCGCTCATCAGCATTATTGGTGCCACCTTGCACATGGCGCACATGCGAAAGTTCCTCTCAAATTCAGAGAATCTGGGTTCTTAAAAGAACACGTATCTGAAGACTCGGATATTCTGACACACTTTGACTTCATGTCGGATAACCTGGATCATGAATTCGCCAAGCGGAACTCAGAAGGCTTCTTCTCTGCCCATAAAGCGACGAGGGAGCTGTGGGTGGGAAGAGGTCGTTGGAGGAGAGGGGCAGTGAGGTTTTTTACGGATGGGTCAAAGATTTCGGGGAAGGTTGGTGGAGTTGTTTAGTTAGACTTCCTGATTATTTCAGTGTCCTTAATGCCGATATTCCTGCCATTAAGGTAGCAGCAGTCAGTGACCACTCACTCAGATAGCAGAGCGGAGGTACTAACCTTGAACTGCTGTTAATCAGTGTTCAGGATTGGTTGAAGAGTGCCTAACCTTGCAAAGCTGGTGATGACTTATCCTCTTGTGTTCTACTATTAAAAAGCTGGGCTTCGTGGAAGGTTGGCAGCACTGGGCCCCTATCGGCACATGTCGCAAAAGCCTTTTGGCTAAAGATCGATCGCAAGAGATCTAGTGATCTTTTTGCTCTCTCAGTGAGGCTAGCCTTTCCCTCGTTACGGAGCTTTTAACAAGCTCAATTGAGTAAATAAATCCTTTGCAAAATAATTTTAGTACTGTTATAGTGTAATCCAACTACAATTAAGAATAAAAACAGAAATATTTCAATCATATTCTATGTTATCCCCCGAACTCCAGTCTAAGATAACGCTATGGAAGGCTGTTGTACAACTTACAATAAATTTTTTCCTCTATAAACATTGACAGCAGAAATCAGTGTCTTTCAATATTCAACTTAAGTTCAAGGCTCTAGAATGATGCTCCTCCGACTGTAATATTCTTGGAGGATGCTCACGAGCGGGGGAACAATCTCTATCTTTTAAAGCTTGTCATTGTCTAATAAATACATTTGGTAATGTCAATTATTAGTGAGGACTAGAAGAACTGAAGACTCATGTGGAAAGGGTAGAAAAAACTTTGAATATACTTTGAAAACAATTTGAGGAAAGTTGGATTCCTATTAATTATTTTTCGGATCATTCTCTACACTATTAACAATTGCATATACTACTCTATATTCGTTCTAATGTTAGCTTCAATTCTCATTAACCAACTTGTCAAGTGTTTTTCTAATTATTTATTTATGTTTCGTTATCTTTAAACGAGATTTGCACTTTTATAATGCGTTTCGCTTTAAAAACCTTCAAAATTTCATAATATCCAGAAATTTTTAATGTTTAAGCGCTAGCGATTTCGTTTTAGCGGTGTACAAATAGCGTCTGAACCACCCTATTAAGTATACTCAGTTTAAGTCATAGCAGATATCAGAAGTAGATGGCGCATAGAACAAATGAGGAATAGAATATTGAAAGGAATTAATATATCAACATACAAGAAATACAATTTTCTCTATCCAATTAAAGATTTTTAGGTTTCTTCAAGTGTTTTGAGTCAAATTTCGTTCACTGATAGTTACATTTCCGGCTCAATGTGTATGTAAATAAGCATTTCTGCGAAGAGCAACCTGAAGAGATTCAAGAGTTGGCATTTCATCCAGAAAATGAACGGTTTGATGGTAACGTAATCGTCAATGGTGGAGTGAACACTTCGGTGAGCAGATAATGTTGCTTTTTGGGCCGGTCCAGTGGCTACAATGATCGTATAGTAACACACCGTTATACTTTTTCCTGATAAGATATGGAAAGTCTTAAGTCTATGAGGTAATCCCGTTTTAATTCAGGGCTTGGAGCAAAACATTACGCGTGTCATTCGCCAGTTACCAGTTGAAATGCTCGAACGACTCACAGAAAATTAGGCTCAATGGATGGGCCATCTGAGACGTAGCCGAGACCAACATTTGAAGGAGATAATTTTCAAAAAATAAAGGCGACAGAATGTTCTTTCGAGTGATAATAAACATTCTCCAATAAATTTGAAGGGAACCTCGAAATGGATCACCCGTTATTTTATATATTTTATGATCTCCATGATCTCCGACGTTTGCTTAATATGCCCTGTCCATGGTACAAGAAGGCTTCTAATCTGGTGCTTGATCATTGGCAGTGCACCGATAACCAACGCTACACCACAGCGACCGGACATGAGCTACCACAAATGTGACTAGACCTCATGACATACTTATTAAGCATTGCAAATTTCTGCAATCAAATGAATACGTCATTCGGAGTGCGTATGCAAATAAAAAAAAAAAAAAACGAAAAATAGATGTATATATGTACATTGTGGAGCTAAAATGTCACTATTTGTGATTGCAAATCGTTTACCTTCAAATAGGCTATTTTGATAGGCGAAGAGAGTTCACTAAAATCAATATGCATTTACGTTGTCACACTTGCTCAGCCGCTGGAAACATTCTAGATGCATTAAAAGTGTAGCAATATTTAGTCTAGACAAACAGTTCTTTGCAGCAGAAGCAGAAGTGCAGTAGCTAAGCGTACTATGGACTACACAAACGCAACCGCAACACAACATATTACCGGATCAAAGGCGTACATCCTGTCGAGTCCTTTCTATATAAGTTTGATCGGTGCATTGCTGGCGTTAGCGCTCTATGATATTTGGTTTCGTAATACCGATGCTTATAAGAAGCTGAAAAGTATACCGGGACCGCCGGTGCTGCCGTTGATTGGCAATGCGCATTTAGTATTGGGCCTTACGCCCACAAGTGAGTGTTAAGTTTCAGCGTTTAATTGAAGCAAAAGATATAAATAAATTTCATTTCTTTCATCTACAGAAATGGTACTGAAAGCAATAGAATACTTGCATTACTATGGCGAGACCATCAGCGGTTGTTTCTTCAATTTAATGGTAGTCTTTCTTACAAATCCCGCCGACATTGAAATCATACTCAACAGCTCCGTACATTTGGAAAAATCCAATGAGTACAGATTCTTTCAGCCTTGGTTCGGTGATGGTCTACTCATCAGCAAGGGCGACCATTGGCGTCTACATCGCAAAATGATAGCGCCCACCTTTCATCAGAGCATATTGAAGAGCTTTGTGCCGACATTTGTGCAGCACTCGAAAAAAATCGCCAATCGATTAGAAGCCAAATATCTGGGACGTGAGTTCGATGTGCACGAGCATATGAGTCAGACTACGGTGGAGATACTGCTTAGCACTGCGATGGGCATGAAACAGTTACCCGCTGGCAGGGAATGTGCTCGCTATGCAGATGCAGTGCTGGAAATGTGCGATATCATACAGAAACGCCAGGTCAAAGCGCATTATCGTTTCGATTTCGTTTATCAATGGACGCAACTGCGCAAGCGTTGCGATAAAATGATGAGCATTATCTTGTCGTTAACGAGGCGTGTCATCGCGGAGCGGCGTGAACTTTTCAATATGGAAACAGATGGCGTATTGGATCAACAGGATGGACTAAATGCGCGGGCAAGTGGTAGGGAGAAGGAAGGACTGCGTGACGATTTGGATGAAATCGATGAAGAGAGTGATGTGGGTAAGATTGATGGCAATTAAGCAACATACCGCACATATTAATGAAAATGTTAGCTAATAATACAATTGCTGGTGAAAGTGGAGAAAGGTGTAACTAATTTATTATATTTTTGTAATTTGTTGTTTTCGTACAGGTGCTAAACGTCGTTTGGCTTTCTTAGATGCGATGGTGGAGATGACAAAGAATCCGGATATTGCGTGGACAGAGAAGGATGTGATGGACGAAGTGAATACGATTATGTTTGAGGTATGATTTATGGGGTCATGGGCTTGGTAGATAGTGGTGACGGAAACCCATTTTTACTATCGTTTATCTATCATTATACAGTTAGCAATATGAGTGTATTTATAGAAAATTATGAAATTTCGAGACGAATATAGGGGAATGTACCAGCTGATCAAATTTGAACTGGACCGGCGTTTCACATAGTGACGAAAATACATTTTTATTATCGTTTACATATCATTATACAGTTAGAAATAATATATGAGAATATTTATGGAAAGCTATAATATCACGAGGTGCATATACCCTGTGATCAAATTTGAACCGGACCGCTGTTTTACAAAGCCTGTCTATCCAGCCAGTTTAGTTTGCGTGACGAAAATATATAGAAGAAATATCGCAATATATGTACAGGGTTTGTCCGGAAAATAATAGGACTGATTTTCTTCAGCCGCGACTCTATTTCGGAGCATACCGACTGGATTCGGTAGAGGACATTCCTAGCTAACGAACGAGGGCTGGTCAATTGACTCCGAGCACCTGGAGAGTCAAGACAAACATTTTCGCGCGATGTGTTTCTGTGAGTGGCGCAAGCCGAAAATGCAGCGTTCGTTAGAACAGAGGTACGCGATTGAATTCAGTGTGAAACTTGGTAAATCTGCAACAGAGACGTTTGATAGGATCAAGCAGTTTTATGTATTCAGATGTTGCTTTAGCAAGAAGTGGTGTATTTCGGTGGCACCAGGACTTTTTGGAGGGCCGGAAAAAGGTCGCTGATAAAGACCGTGATGGGCCCAAGAAAGGAAAGGAATGAGCAAATTCAAAGTAAAAACGATTCTCATTGCCTTTTTTGACATCAAAAGCATCGTTCACCATGAATTTGTTCCTTCTGGACAAACCGTCAACACCGAGTTTTACGTAGAAATCCTCAAGAGACTCAAACGAAGGGTCAATCGGGTCCGACAAGATATCGCAACCGGCTGCAAGTTGACCACGACAAACCCCCGGCTTACACCAGCATTTCTTGTGAATAGCTACCTAGCCAAGGCCGGCAGATGTGGCCTCCCGGACTTTTGTGTTGCCTTGCCTGTAAAGGCCGATGAAAGACAAGCATTTTCAGACAACAGAGGGGATCAAAGCAGCATGCACCACGGCTCTCAAGGCTATTCCGGAGAATGCCTTCCGTAATGCCTTCAATGCTTAGAAATCGCGCTGGCAGCGCTGCATCGACACAGAAGGAGCCCATTTTAAAGTTTTCAAAGAATTGCAACGAATGTTCAATCAAGTTCTTTAAATCGACTCTAGTATTATAAAACCTATATATATATTTATATTCAGAGAAGAAGAGAAGGGGATACTCCCGGGCGCGTTATTTTCAGTGGGCTCCGGTGATCTACAACACTTTTTGCAAATTTTCTTCTAAATTTACCCATCTTTGGTATTCTCCCTATGATCTTTTATATATGAGTCTAATTCTTCCCATACCTTATATTATAGATTTTTTAAAAATTACAACCGATTCTTGCTTCCCATCAATCATTATTAATTTACCAAATACATGTTTCTTATTCGCCTCCAACAGGGTCACGACACCACCTCAGCCGGTTCCAGTTTCGTGCTCTCACTGCTCGGCATACATAAAGATGTGCAAGCACGAGTTTACGAGGAGCAAAAACAAATATTCGCCGATGACCTAACGCGCGACTGCACCTTTGCCGACACACTGGAAATGCAGTATTTGGAACGAGTGATTAAAGAAACGCTACGTCTCTACCCACCAGTACCGGTAATAGGGCGTAAAGTTAATGAAGATGTACGACTAGCCTCCGGCCCATACACCATACCGAAGGGTACGACAGTTGTGCTGGCCAACTATGCTGTGCATCGGCGACCCGATTGCTATGAGAATCCGGACAAATTCGATCCGGATAACTTTTTGCCGGAAAAAGTGTCGAAACGCCATTACTACAGTTATGTACCGTTCAGTGCGGGTCCACGCAGTTGTGTGGGACGTAAATATGCCATGTTAATGCTGAAAGTCTTGCTCTCGACGCTGGTGCGTCAATTTGAAATACACTCGAATGTGGATGAGACACAATTTGTATTGCAAGGTGATATCATTTTGAAATTGGCTAATGGTTTCAAGGTTGTGCTGACCAGACGTGAGGTGTGAGGAGCGCTAAACGGAATGTTTTAATTTATTGCCAACTTTATAAATAATCATGTCGACCTTAGTTGTCCTTGAATTGTATATAAATATGGTTTGCATTTTTTAGTGGTCTATACGTAATTGTTGTTTTTGTATATATGTATGTATAGTTTCATTTGTATTTCACATAAATATTTATTCTGCAAATATTAGCATGAAGAAAAGTGAATAAGGCGGCAATAAGCATGTTTGTATGTAAGTATGTGGGCATGTGAAATGAAAATGAAATTAATGGCTGTGAACCTGAGCGCTCTTATGTGAGAGCTGGAAGATGGGCGCGGACGATTTCCGGCAACATATCGTTTTAATGATCAACGGTATTAAATTACAACGAGGCATTCACGACGAGTTCGACTCGCATTTCACGCTTACATCCCGCGCAGACGCGCAGGCTCAGCTCAGGTGAGAAAATTTTCAGATCTCTCGAACAGGTAGTTGGGATAAATCTATTATTTTGCAAAGGCTGAGATGGAAACCAACGCTAATGGCATTAGTATTATCGGCAGCCAAGAATGAAAACGAAATGAATGCGCACTTGCTGCTAGACATATTGGTATCCCTCGCAGTTACCATCACCTTGGGGGTGATAAGTGTGTTTGTATGTATGCGCTTGTTTACACCGGCAAAACGAATGTGTAAATCGGCGTTGCGAATCGCGTTGGTGTGTATTATCGACAGATTATCGACAATTCGGCGAAGCGATGAAAATCGAATTTCCAATTTCGCAAGCCTTTCATTAATCTTGTTAAGACGGACGGAAGTAGGCAGATATTTATTTTTTACAATGTAAATAAACGCGTTTGTGTGTAGTATTTTTTTTCACATACATGTATACATACATATATATTTGGATATGTACACACTTGATTAGATTAAAAAACCTTTGGCTCAGCGACTATTATTGGGAAAGGAAAGGATTTCCGCAACGCAATCCTTTTGCAATTTCTCTGTTCACCACTTTTACATTTCTTTTCGTCTCACTTTAAGGTATGAGTGCATATATGTACATACAAATATGAATATATACAAATATACAAACATACATACATACATATCTCACATTTGTGAAAGTATTGGCGCGGCGAGAAATTACTTTCCTTGGTAGAAAGTGAAAATCTTTGATTACTTATTGTTATTGTTTTTTCACTTCCACTTTTTATACCGCGCGCGTATTCGAAAATGTATGACAAGGCAAATCTATACCTAACACTCAATCCTTTGATTTGTGTAGTTCGTTATTTGTGAAGAATAGTACTTCCCTGACATGCAGTTGCGTATTTACACTTAAGATTTGCAGCAGGAATTAGATTTCGCAAGAAGGGTAAGGCAAGCTGTCAGATGAGGAGATGTGAATTATCACAAGACTAAATTATAAATGCAATCAGTATTAGTTTCATATCAGAGCATCCGATGATATTTCCGGATTCGATTGTTTTGCACATTGAAAAAAAAAAATTTATTACACAGAAATTCGAAATACTGCCCAAAGCTTGGTCTCTTCTCTTTTTGAAAGGGTCTGCAAGCATCGTAACAGTTATAATAGGTACCTGCCTATAACTTTGTGCCTTTAAAAGCTTAGAGAGCTTCTAATTGGTTCCTTAAATATATGTAAGCTTTACGCAAAACTTCTATAATTTTTAGTTTGAGTTAAAAAATACGGTCGATTTTGATATTTAAGGTGGAGAATGGTGGAAATAAAAGCGAGCTAATTTTAAATAGATTTTGTATTGAAAACAGGCATATGAAAAAATTTGTCTGGCAACAGACATTGAGGTGTCTTGTTGAAATCAATGGTCCGAAAACTATCGTTCTTAACGTTCTCTCAACGAAGAAAAGTAATACAATTCGAAATAATCAATTGGAACGTACCATTGGCACTGTCGTGATTATTTACTATCACTTGTGGAAAAACTAATGGTAGAAATGATCTATGGATATTTTTGTAAGAGTGTGAATGCGTATTGTAATTTGAATACTGTTCGAAGGTTTCATAAACGACAAAGCATATAGTGGTTCTGATAGATTGTTCACGTCGCCCATATGAACGATGAGTATTCGGTCTCAATTAAAAACTGGCGACAAAAAAAGAAGAAAAATTAAATTCAAAGAAAAGCAAATTTTATAAAAACATATCAGCTAGTCAAAAAGACTAGTAAAAATATTTATTATTTCTAAGGAAATTTAAGGATAAGTCTCCTAAACATGGCATATAAGGTTCTATCGAGCGTATTGTGTGAAAAATTAAAGCCCAACGTTAACAAACTGATTGGATCTTATCAGTGTGGCTTTAGACCTGGAAAATTAACAACCGACCAGATATTCAACATGCACCAAATTTTGGAAAAGACCGCTGAAAAGAGAATCGACACACACCACTTCTTCGTCGATTTCTTTTCGTGCTGTCGAAGGTAGCTGCCTTTATGCCGCGATGTCTGAACTTTGTATCCCCGCAAAACTAATTCTCTGAACCGTTCGATACCAAACGAGGTTTCAGGTAAGGCGACTCCCTATTGTGCGACTTCTCCAAGCTACTCTTGGGGAATATAATTCGAGCTGAAGAGCTGAATAGAGAAGGTACAATCTTCTTTAAGAGTGTATAGCTGCTGGCGTACTCCGAAGATATTGATATCATTGGTCTTAACAACCGTGCCGTTAGTTCTGCTTTCTGCGGAGTAGATAAGGCAGCGAATCAAATGGGTTTTGGCAATGAACGAGGGCAAGACGAAATATCTCCCGTCATCAAACAAACAGTCGTTAGCTCCCACGTCACTGTTGACAGTCGTAACTTCGAAGATATTTTCGTCTGTCTTGTTGCCAATATTAAACCAACAATAACATCAGAATAATTCTTGCCAACAGGTGCTACTTCGGACTGAGTAGGCAATTGGAAGTAAAGTCCTCTCTCGACGAACAAAGACCAAACCCT
This sequence comes from Bactrocera correcta, assembly GCA_027475135.1. Taxonomy (NCBI): domain Eukaryota; kingdom Metazoa; phylum Arthropoda; class Insecta; order Diptera; family Tephritidae; genus Bactrocera; species Bactrocera correcta. The sequence goes on from CM050326.1 coordinate 78,307,237, forward strand.
ACAAGTCACTCATCATCATCCCAGTTCTGCTGAGGCATGAACGATGATAACAAATGAGGAGTTTTTCAGAGAAAGGTTTTGCGGAAGATTTACGGTTCCTTGCCCATTGACAACAGCGAAGACCGCAGTCGATACAAGGATGTGCTGTACGAGATATACGACGACATTGACGTAGTTCAGGGAATTAAGAGATGAAAATACTCCAGCTCTCAGAACATTCGACGAAGTATCCGCCGGGGTAAGCAGGAGAAAAGGAACACACGGTGGAAATACTGGGTGGAGAAGATCATTTAGATATCTCCAATTAGCGACAAACAGCGAAAAAACCTTAATTCTAAAAAACCCTTTATATCGTTAGATGATTTGATAGCCCATTTATGAAACCTGTTTTTCTATAAACAGCTGAGATACATATGTAATCGTTGAACCCAACCAATTTTATATCACAAATCTGAACAGAAGATCTGTGAACTCCACCAGACCTTTCAAATTCTCAGCTAATCTGACCATTTTTTGCCATCAAAGCATAGTTTTAAATCTCAATTGACACAGAAAAAATGATACATTTATACCCTACACTCACAGGAATGTGTTGAAAGGCTGTGAAACACTTCATAAATAAAACGTTACGAGTAGCTGATGAAAATCCATCAACCAGTGGCACTTAAATCAATCAATCAACAATATTTTCAAATGTTTGCGCCACCACTTGAAGCTGTCAGCAAGGCGTTAAAGGATTACGGAATGAGATCTATCAACAAATTTCACTACAAAACAGTAACACACACACACAATATGTAGTATTTTTAAGTGCTTGGAGACATAAGAGCTCCAATAGGCTAAGACTTAAAGGCATATAAAAATGCTACAACTTTCATTTAGATTTCTTTATTGAAGCGTCGATTAAATATTCTTGTATGAAGAACTAAGAAACCATTTACAAAATAAATAAGAATTCTCTGAATTTTTGATACAAATATAATTTGAGTTTGGTTAAAAAATGTTCACGTTGCTGAAGATGATGATCAAAACAGTACGTAACTGATATTTTTTTACCCATAATTAAACTATGTGATTTGTCTAGAAGCGCTAACTGGAATGGAGAATCAGTTAGTTTCTCTATAACCCTATTCAGTTTTAATTGTCTAACTAAGTGTTACTGGTCACATCGAAATCGCCAGAAATTACAAGGCCGATGAGATTGATAGGCAGGCTTTTCGGTTTTATGATAACTTCTCACGTTCTAACGCTGGACCTATAGACTTCTAGTGATTTCGGACAGAGCTGATCAACAACCAAAACTTTTGCGACTGCAAATCCCTCTGACCCAAACTGAACCTTAAAAGGTTCTCCGAACTAATTACTTTTTGCCAAAGCTGTAAGGAGGCAAGCGAGGTGGAATCATCTTATCACTTTCTCCTCTATTTCCAAGGTTTTGCCAGACTGAGCTTGAAATATCGCAAATCTAGCGTAGTTGCTGGGATTGATAACAGGTTAGGTAAGGCTGTGGGGTTGATCCAAAGTCTCACTTGGACAGAAATTTGTCCTGTGTGTTAACCAAAATGTATAATCAGATCTGCATCGATCGACGAATCATTTTATGCTTACAATAAACTTATTAATGTGGTTAACATCGATCTTAGCATCTTCGCTTAGTTCGCCAAACGTGTGCCTACCGAGTTCTGAGTCGATCCAAGATAATCTGCTGATCCACGTTTACGATTTTATAAGAGACAATCTGTCCATGTGAGACTCATCGATTAGCATCAATCCTACGACCTAACATAAACTAACCTGTTACTGAGTTGTAGTACTCTAAGCTCAACATAAGAATTCTCTTTTCTTGTAATAAACAACGTAGAACGTAAAACGATTGAAAGAAGATGTTTCTTAAGTGATAAAGAAAATATTGTTGAACAGCTGGAGACACAAAATAAAGTATTAAACTAGGGATCTTCCTTGTTATACTAGATAACAATAAAGAAACCGATCCGGAAACAAATATCTTGAGTTCTTCTTAAATTCTCAATAATTCGGAAGCCATACGATTTTTAAAGATGCAAAAAAAAACAAAAATCACAAAAAAATAAAAATTAAGTTTATTAAAGACAAGACATGGTCAAAAAATCTGTATATCGACTGTCGCGACTAATTACTAAGATCATATGTGAGATATCTGGAGAGTATATACATAACTAAATGACAAGAATACAGCGACTGTAGCAAAAATAGAATAACTTACCCATTTTGCACAATAAGCCCTCGTTATGAAATGGGAGTCCATGACATCAAACTGAAAAGAGCAGAACGAAACCAGGTTACTTAAAACTTGTATGTATGGCACTTAGAACTACAAGTATTAATGCAAAATCTAGCGAAAACTCTGTGAACTCCACGTAAATCAAGAAACTACTTCAGAATCATAAAATTATTTATTTTTTATACAATCAATGCTAGAATAAAGAAAAGTTCATCAAAGTTATCTTTAGATCATTTTCCAAATTTGTTTTTTTCAAATTATATAACTCAGTTACGTATAACCAGATGTATCGGACATGTTTTCAGGCATGTAGTGAGATTGATGATTTACTCTATTCGTTGAGTTAACAAGACTACCTTGACCAAAATAATTAATAGCTTTAAGTAGATAATCAAATCTAGTCATAAAAGAACGACAGAATGATAAGGCTCCATGCTTTTAAAGGTTGTTTTTTAGACATGTGGTTTCCAAGAAGAGATAACGCATATAATTTATTGTTAATTTTATTATGAACATAAGAGCTCGGGGAGAGGTCTAATGTTCTAGCCGTGAGGCGTCCTGGAGTTATCCTGCCAACGCGGACGCATCTTTTTCCAAGGGGTCAGCGGAAATGGCGTTGCAATAGCCGAGTTCTAAATACTTTTTCACAAAAATTTCAGAATTTCTTTGTTAAAAGTGTATGTTTTCTACAATAAAAAATTATAATAAAATATTTATTTATGTGAGAAGAGAATTGTTGAAAAAAGGCTGTTTTTTACCGCAGAAAACCCAGGTAAAGGTTAATGTACCCATTCCATCAGAAGTGATCAGAAGTGAGCTGGATCGCTGAACAAAATCATTTTGGTAAGAAATTTGTACGATTTGCAAACGTTTTTTCGGAGTAAGTCTGTTCTTCATTAAATGGCAAACCAAACTGAGTATATTCGTAAATCAGCTGTCCGAAAAAATTATTGCCTCATTGAAAACCACAGGCAAGTTTTTGCTCAACATTACAATACTCTATTTTTCAACTAATTAAGATTAATCTAAAATTGTTTCAGATAAGTCCCTATGAGTTTCACTCTGAATCCAAAGTGCTAAGATTATCTAAAAATCTTGAACTAATTAGTAAGGATCACTGCTTTTAATAACAAACAGCAACCTTAAACTTATCAAAAAAAAAAAAAATAATCATCGAAATTAGCCACAACATTGTAGACTTTTCGTTGCTTCCGCTGGAAAGATATGAGGCCACTGCTTCGCCACCGCCTTTTCAGTCGAAATACCTTCAGCGTTGAAAAAAAGAGACCAAATATTTCAACCAGCTGAAATGACCAATTGACCAAACAATAAAGCCGTGCTGATGTCAAAATATTTACATGCTACAATCTGCGGCTCAAATCGCCATTACACAAGTGCATATACTCGTAAAGTAAATATATTCACACACTTGCTTTACTTGCAAGCGCAAATCGATGACTTTGCATTATGGCGCGCTCGACTCGCACAGCAGCAGCAGCAACAGCAGCAACAACAGCAAAACAATCGCTGATCAATATCTGGGCATTAATTCGTCGGTATTAAGTTGGCATGTGTGGTTGCCTTTCACTAACTTAAGTTGACACTTCATTTATCGCTGATCGGCGGGTGTATGTAACTGAAGTGGTGCGAAAGCTGTGCGCTTTTCGTTGCGACAACACTGTTAAGTGCTGCGTACTTAAGCAACTGAAAAATGCTAATGCCATTGTGTGGAAATGGCGGTGGCTTGAAAAAAAAAAAATGAAAAAAGGAAATAAAAAAATAATGCAAAAACAAAAAATCCGGCAACTTAAGTGCTTATGTGAATGCTTACAGCCAAGGAAATGCGTTTAAAAATACCTTTAGCTTTTATATGTGCTTTAGTGTGCAAATTAAAAAAAAAAAATCGATGAAATATGAATGAGTATATTTTTTGCATATCCTTTTGATCCTTACTGCTAAGTGCAACAAATACGCATACAACAACAACATGCTTTTGTGTATATTTAAAATATTTTTTCGACTGCTCTCACATCATTATGCTGCCTAATGATGCCTTTCGTCAAACGATTTCCATTCGAAAAAATCATTTCAATCATTTTCATTCACATGCACTAACCGTTCCTTCACCGCTTTCTATAGCTTTGTTCTTCACATTTCTAGTTGATTAATTTTTGTCTTTACTATTCACATTAAATTTGCGATTTGCAAAGTTTCAAGTGTGACATGACACTTAGAATTGCATACGGTTTCTCTTTAACCCAATCCTTTTTGACGACATCACCTTGTCACCCTACCGCCTTGACAGTTTTGCAAATGCAATGTGACGCATGCGCCCAAAAAGGTGTCAGTAGCTTTGGGCTCATCATTGTCGCAGGCGCCGGGGGTTCGATTTCGCTTTCGTCACTGTCGCAGTGAGAGGGTTGCGTCGTTACTTGCACTTCGGAAAATTCGTCGTGCATGCGAAATTTTTTATTTGAAGTTCTTTTTTTTTACTGCAAGCGATTTGTGTTGACAATAACAAGTTGTTGACAGTAATTTATGATTGTCTCTGCCGCATTGCCGCATATTTATGCAGGAATAATGTCACACTGTGCAAATCAATTTATAAATTTACAATATTTTAATGAAGTGCTTCAAATTGTTGATGTGCTTTTTGTTGTTGTTGGTGTTGAAAATGTTCAAAATTCAATTCATTGATTTGCGTTCATGAAAAATATGTATGTATGTATGTAGTAAAAGTGGTGACGGAATATTATTGAGTTTCTTTTACAGAAGTGACTGAAGTCATGGTAACGAAACAGAGTGTAAGTCTAACGAAACTTCAATAACCGCTAGCTGGAAGAAATATACCCTGTAATTGGTAAATTTGATGTAAGATAAGTAAGAGGAAAGAAATTCGAAGTTATTTTAGCCCATTTAAGAGGGCAGCTTGTGTACGGGTTATGGGTGCCATTAAGTCATGTCGGACTAATACGCTTTATATGCTTCTAAATCTACTGTTCTTATAGCTTTTCATACAAAAAGTAGGAACATTTTCTGTTATAAGAATCGTGGAATTGAAACATGAAAAGTTATGGACAAAGCGATGTGTTAAAAACAGCTAAAAACAAATCTAAATAGTAACTTCGTCGTGAGAATACCCTCTAGACGTGAATGGAGTAGAGGTTTAGTAGGGTAGCAGTATACTCAATCAATACCGACGCGTCCAAAATAGACTCCGGAGACTACACTCTGAGAATCTTGATACATCTACCAACAACAGTGCGCTAGTCGTTTCTTCTTTTCGCTATTTGGCTGCAATTCGAGATATCAAGTGCAGTCAGGTCTTTCTCCACCCCTCGCTCTTCAACGAAGTGAAGGTCTTCCTCTGCTTCCTGGCGGGTACTTAATCGAAAACCTTCAAAGCTGAAGTGTTTTCTTCTATCTAGACTATACGACCGTATACTCATAACTCGTACAGCACATCGTCCCATCGACAGCGGTATTGTCGTACACTCCTAGGCCGACTTGTCATACGATGTTGCTCTTTATGCCTCCACACAATATAGCAGGATGAAAATAATGGGGATCTTATTGAATTTGGTCTTTGTTCATCGAGGGAGGACTTCACTTTTCAAGTCAGTCCAAAATAGCACCTGTTGGTAAGAGTAGTTCTGCATTGGATTTTAAGGCTGATATTTAAAGTTATGACTCTCAACAGTGACATGTAAGCCATAGCTTCGCTTCCTTATCCAATCTGAAGAAAGCAGAATTAAAGGCGCTCTTGTTGAGGCCAATGATATATATTTTTTTGGTGTTGCTCAACGTCAGCTTGGTATCCCATCCAATTCAGACATAGCGGCATAAGCCTTTATGCGCTGTCGAAGGCGGCTTTAAAATCAACGAAGAGGTGGAGTGTGTCGATTTTCCAAGATTTGGCGAATGGTGAAAATCTGGTTGACAAAGCTACTCTGATAAGGTCCAACTAGTTTGTTGACGGTGGGCTTCAGTCTTTCACACTACGCTCGTTAAGGCCTTATATACGGTATTAAGAAGGCTTATCGGCAATTAGGGCAGATTCTGGGTTTGGCAGAGCACACTTAGGTTCAATCATCCGGAAGCTGATGCATGCACCTTGTCAGTTCTTCGACACCGTATTTGAATAGCTCGGCCGACAGTCCTTCGGCGGCTGCTACTGTGCGGTTCCACAGGCGGGTAATTGCTTTTCGAACCTCACCATAGTCAGACAATATAACTTTTATTCCATCGTCATCGATAAGGGAATCGTGATCACTTTTGCTGCCGTCCAGCAGGCTGGAGAGGTGTTCCTTCTGTAACTTCAATATTCTCTGAACATCAGCCAAGATCACAACTTTGGGTGATACATGAATCTAAATTGCTGAATATAATCTTTGGAGATGACAAAGCTAGTAATGCCGCCCTGCCGCACTTATTCAGTAGATCACCACGGGCTTTCCTCATAACTAGTACTTCCTGTAATGGCAGTTACTGCCGTAGGGCTCTACCCAATTTGTACTCTTGAATCCTCGCCGCACCCCTTAGAAACGTGAGCAACCCTTATGGATGCGGTAGCCAACCCTTGTAGACCCTGGGGTCATTTTTAAAAGAGAGGAAGCTTCAGCGGAGCCACTCCGACATATTCGATTTAATGGCACGCCACGTAGAAATTACTCCCAATGAAAAAGAAACAGCCTCTGATGACAGACCCCACTTTTGATGACGACCACAGCAATTGTAATGAGGACTATAATTTAAGGGCGTACACATGGAATGCCCGGTCCATAACTTGGAGAGATGCCGTTATCCATCTGGTTGATGTCCTCGTAAAAGGAAAGGCTGACATCACCGGCGTGCAAGCAATGCGAAGGACGGAACGAAGACCGAGACGAGTAGGTTCTTGTGACATATGGGTATCTTTGGTACAATATTTGGAAAGTTCAGCCTCCATTACGAAACTTCTCCAGATGGGTTGAGGCTGATCGACTTCGCTGGGGCCCGAAATATGGTTGTTTGTAGTAATAGATTCAAGTACCCTCCGGGCCTGCTTTGCGTTCAAATGATTCTGCTGCCTATTAACACCTTCAGTTATGAACTCGAAGCAACATACGATCCTATTTTCGAGCAATAATCGTTAGTCGTGGAAACACTGCTAGCTACATGGGTTTTCCCATGAGTTTCTATTAATTTCTTTAAAATGTGCCGGTGGTCCAGCGATTGAGTCGTCAAAAGTCTTTGTAATATATTTTCAAAAATAGAAAACGCATACAATGACAACAATATCGCTTTTTAAATTTCAATACTTTTTTATGCCAGTAAACAAATCATTTTTGAGTACATTGCAAACATTAGACTGCAAAGAAAATCTAAAATCTTTAAATGATGAATGCAAAATTTTGGCAAAGAAAGCCACAGCGGTAGACGTTTAAGTGTTCAAAGGACTCACGCAACGCGCCGTCAGACAGACTGCTGATTAAGATGTTGCACCAAATATTGATGCGAGCGGTAAAGTAATATTCCAATGAAAAACTCAGTGCAATTTTGTTTTTGTGTTTTTGTGCTGAATGGCTGCGAGGTAATAAAGACATTGCTGGTGATCTTTCAGAAACTGTCACAACTCCAAACGCTGGGTGTTCCAAGAGCGCTGGATTTTAGCAATAATGCGAGCGTTTGAAAGTCATCTTGGAGTGTGTGGCAGTGCGAACCACTGTGAAGTAGAAGAATCACAATAAAAAATAGGATAAATGAAATTCATGCCACATGCAACTCATACGCATTACTGTTGCATGATTTCGCATTGATTGGCAATTGGCAGTGCGAAAAGAATGCCAGAGAATGGAGAAAATAAGTGTCTGCAATATAATGAAGTAAGCGAAATAATAACTGTATAGTAATTTATTTCGCTGTAAAAGAGTGCACTGACAATGCACAGCGTCTTAACCGTAAGTTGCAACAACATTTGGCTTTGTGCAATAATCGTTGCGGATGTCTTGCTGTTTGGCCATTCACTTAAGGTGACATTGTTGTCACTGTTGTTGTTATTATAATGCAAACGCTGAAGTGTGAATATGTTTGTGTTTGTATGTATGTATGTGTGCACACATGACAGTCATAAACGTGTGACATTCAGCACTTCTTTTTCACACCGATTATCCCGCTTAGACTTTTGTTGTGCTGCGATTTGTAAATGCGTCAAAGATTTGCAACTTAACCTCACATACATACACATATACATGTATGTTTATACTTATACGTTCTGTGAAGTGTCCGAACCTGTTATTCTTTTGATGATTATTACAGATTGATAGACTGCACCGCTTGGCCGCACTTCAATGTTTTTCTTCATTTTGTAGCATCGATTGCATTTTCTAAAATCATTCGAGTACGAAATGGAAAGAAAATATCGGCTTGTTTACAGAGATGCTTGAAAATGCTTAGATCCTTTAGAATTCACTAAGTTGTTCGTCCGAAGGACGCGTGCGGTAGGTCGACGTGGCATAACATTTGCCAAAAGCGGGAGCTGCTGCTTCAAAGTGGCCAGGAGCTAATATTTGTATTCAAGTTATTAGTTTTCGAAATTGCCGACAATGAAATGACACATCAGATTTTTTTTTGAGAAAATACAATAAAAATTTTCGATTTTTTCGAATGTATATTTCACACCCCAGACCTAAGAACTAAAGTTTCGAAATAATTGCAACGGTCATCATATTTCAGGGGTTTTACACAGTTAGAGTTTTCAAAAAATCGTTTTTTTTTTAATTTTATTTAGAGGAAGAGGAAGACCTCCACTCCGTTGGAAGGACCAAGTAGAGAAGGACCTGGCCTCGCTTGGAATATCCAATTGGCGCCACGTAGCGAAGAGAAGAAACGACTGGCGCGCTGTTGTTGACTCGGCTATAATCGCGTAAGCGGTGTCTACGCCAGTAAAGAAGAAGAAGACATACACATATTTAAGAATACACACAAAATGTGAATATTTTCAAAGTTACATGAAAATATGAAGAGGTGAAGGTTTTCAGAGTACTTCGAAGTGCAAGGTCAAATTTTAAAAGGTTTTTTCTTAAAATGTTGTTTTAAAAGTCGGTGATCATCATTATCGAAAAGGGCAAACCCGATGCCAAATTTTCGCACGAGCTTCTTAAATATATGTTTTAGTAATTAATCGAAAATTTTTTCTCACCGATTTTTTTATAAACAATTTAAGACCGAAATTTTGGTCAAAAATTGATTTTCTTTGGAAACCGCCATTGTCAAAAAAATTTTATTTTGCTTATTCCTTAGATTTGCTTTACTAGATTTAACATTACTTTAACGAAATCTGTTTGGTTTTTTTTTTTTAAATTACAGAGGATCCAGTTCAGAAATATAGTGTTAACCGCAAAACGTCGTTTTTGAGAGGAGTTCCCGGAAATCAGCAGCAGTTCCTTTCCAAATAAATTTTTGTATTAATACTAAGTCTGAAAATACAGTTACTTTATTCAAAGAGCTTGAAAGCTTTAATTCAGTTGAACAGCCAGTGATTAACTGACGAGGTCATCTATAGTGCGATGACGGAAGTAAGCCCTCCTGTTTGTTGTTGTTTACGCATTATTCATACAAAAGTCATGAGATAATGGTAAGGATCTTTAGGAAATAAATAGGACTGAGAATTGCTTATTGACATAATGCTCAAGCTGAAGTTGTTGTTTGCACTTACTATTACTAATATCAGCAGATTCTTGGATAACATTTAACAACTTAAAAAAAATATAAGAGCAGAATGTGGTTACATAATAATGCATCAAGTACTGTTGCCAAAATGAAGGAAGAAGCCAAAAAGGAGTAGTCGGAGTCAGAAAACAGATTTTTGGTCTCTTCAATTAATCGCTTTAAGCAGCGTTTGTTTCTGGGGTGCCCCACTATGGACTTACTTTCTCTCAAATCTACGTCACTTTTCCTTGTTGTTTTGGTACACTTGTACTAGGTCAATAAACGTGGTACTTGTACTTCTAAGAGACCGAAAAGTAGTCAATGACTAGGGTCGTAACGGACGCCAGAGCTGTTGAAAAGTTTAGAGAATCAATCAATAGAGAAATTGCGAACATTAAAAATAGAAAGGTAGAAATGATGTAGAGACTTTAGGAAAAAGTAGTTAAAATTAAGTCAAACAATCTCAACTCTCCTGTATGTATTTGTTTTTTTTTGCATTTTTCCATTATCATAGAAATCTATAAAAGACTGATATATCCGACTCCGAAGGTATTCTGATACTAAGAAAAACCACTAGACAACATTTTCAATCTTTCAAATTGTGTACAAAAAAACACAAAGTTTTGGAAATTTTCTTGGTCAGATTTGTATCTTTACTAACTAACATAGAAAAGAATAAAACATAAGAGAATTGAAATTCAAGATTTAATTTTGATATACATATATACAAGGAGTTTACCAAAGCAATCAGGACTTTTTGATCTAGCGCCCCCACGTGGGGGGCCAGTAAGAGTTTTATGAAATGGAAATTCCATCGAAACTGTGCGTGAATTCATCAAAAATCAGCCGAAATTATCATTGAAATTCATGGAATGGAATTGTACTTCTCCAAAACATCGAATTGTCGCATTTTGACCGAAAATTTGGGCTTACGAAAGGTGTGTGCACGGTCTGTTCCGCACAAATTGACTGAAGACCAAAAATTGCTCAGAATCCAACATTCGAAGGACGTTTATTTCACCCAAAATCACATTTTACCCATTAAACACTCCCCGTATTCACCTGATATCGCACCACGCGACTTCTTCCTTTTCGGAAAAAAAAAAAATGGATTTGCCATTGAAAGCAAAGCGTTATGCAGACGTAGAGGCCATTAAAAAGAAATGCACCGGCAAACTGACGGCCATACCGGCCAACGAGTTAAAACACTCGTTCGATATGATTTTGGACCTTGCGAAAAGCTGTATTGAAGCAGAAGGAGACTATTTTGAATAAAATAAATTGATTTTGCCGAAAAACTTTTTTTCTGTTTTTTGTTTTAAAGTCCTGTTTACTTTGGAAAGCTCCTTGTAGATCTGGTTCTAAATTTCTTCGTTAATTCATCTAGTGGACCCCACTCAGAGGAATTTGAGTAATATGTTTGATTTAAGAACAGATTGGCAGGCATATACAAGATATTAATCAAAAAAAGATATCATCTGTGGCATAGAACAACAAGCATTATATGTGTTTCATTCTAAAAATGCTTCGTGAACTTGTTAGCGTCGCCCAACTCACTTTAAGACTCACATGAATGAATTCTGACCCCTTTACTCAGCAATGTTATTTTAATTTTTTTAGTTTATATCTAATTAGAGCACATGACGTTTTTGAAATTTCTATATGACAACATGTGCATTTCAAATAAGTGTGTATATGCGATAGAAGGACAGTTTGTTGACAGCCCACAAGCAAACTAATGTCACATGCATTAAGAGTACAAAATGGAAAGGAGAGCAAGTGATCACGCTAATCGGCGACATATGGAGGACACGTGAAGGCAGTTTAACGGTGTATGTGTGTATTTGTATGTGTATATGTATGAGTGTAGATAAGAAGCGGTGGGGTCGCATAGAAGCACGATAGGATCAAGCTAATGGAAGTAGAGCATGTGTCGATATAATCATAAGGTACATACACGCATACATACTTTTTATAAATATATAGTCGCACGTGAAGTTGCATACACATGTCTAGGTATGTATAAATATATGTTAACATATAGAGCTTATGGCACATGGTCTTCGGCAGCATTAGAAATGATTATATACTCGATAAGAGTTAGCAGAAATTTGCATTTTTTCCAAGGCTAAGCTGACGGTCTATTGATCGCATATATACTTATCGTATCGATCTTCCAGTTATATTTATGCTTAGCTGTTCTTTTTAGCTTATGCATTACATCGATACATTGATACATACATATATACACATGTATACATATGCATGTTCATCTGTGTTCGTATGCTTTGGAGCATGAAATTGGACTACTCCTTTCTGCTTCTACGAATGCGGCGATCAAGATGTTACATATGCTTACACAAGCAGTAAATTCATATGCAACTGAACGCATGCCACAAGTACCTATACGATACACATATGCAGCACATATGTATACACACGTATGTATGTATGTATGCAAGTGAAGAATACTCACATGAGTTGCGTTACTTATTTCTAGCGTAGAACAGTAATTTAAGGATATTCAAATAAGACCGAGCGACTGACAGTGTCAGGCGGTGCATGACTAAGGAGAATCTATGGGTAAAAACAAAAACAGAAACAATATGCAGAGCATGACAGCTAGAAATGTATACATATATGTATGTATATACGTATTATCGAAGTAGAACTTGTGGCATGTAAAAAATAAGGATAATTATTTCGGGTTGAATGACTGGCAAGTAAATAATAGAGCGCCTATTGCTTGAGCTGGCGAAAGGCATAGCATGAAATAATCATCACATCGACACATATGTATAAATGTATTTACATATTCACTTACAAAATTTAGTAATTGACATAAGAAAATTCCAAATTATTTTGAGCATTCAAGCAGAACTCGTTTGCTAATTTGCCTTCAATGTAACAGTTAGACAGCTCGAAACCCCAAAGAGATCCCTAGCGCTCAGCAGCTTCACAATTTGCATATACGCACACATACATACATACATAAATAGCTAATTGTTGATAGGCAGGTATGCAATTTGAAGTGCTCTAACCTTTAATGCTCTACTATTTTAGTAACATTTTCAAGTATTTAAATACTCTGCTCTATATCTTTTGAATATTGTAGTCCTTCTAGTTCTTTGTAACCTTAAAGTGTGCTGGCGTTCTTTGGCACTTGAGCCACAAGTAGTTACTTTATTTTAGATTTAGCCGAGAGCTACTTAAAGTGTGCTCTGTTTCTTAAGTGCTTATGAATTGAAATCTTGCTGTTGCTCTGATTTAAAGCATATTGCTGTGGCATTATTAGAGAATCCGCTTTTCGCTTAGCTTGCGGTTTAAATGATTAGCGGATTAGTTTTATTGAGCGTTGCAGAAATACCACAAAAGTGGATTAGTAACTGATTATACAGGATATTGGCTTGGTAGCCGCGTTTGAGTGCATGAAACGGTTGAAGTTCTCTTAAGAGTACGGAAATTTGTATTTCTGGTTTCAAAATTATATTCGGTCAGAAACGTTAACTGCTTTTTCTTACATACTGAGTGCTGAGACTGTTATTAACACGTATAGAATTCCAGAGAGGACTGTGCCATTTCTTTATTATTTAAAGATACCTAATGGGAAGCAGTGTTAGATACAGCCACATGAACTTTCATCTAACCACCACCACTACCCAGATTTCCTGTGGGGATATTTAAAGTCTAAAGTGTATACGAACAATCGCGCTTCGTTTCAGGCCTTAGAGCAAAACATCACACGTGTCTTTCGCCAGTTAAGTTGGACTTAACGGATGGACCATCTCAGACATAGCCGCGGCCAACATTTGAAAGAGATAATCCTCAAAAAATAATGCCAAAACCTTCTTTGAATAATAAACATTAAAAGTTTCGGGAACCACGAAATGGATCACCATTTAACTTAATTTATCGCAGTAATGGAACGAGTAAACACTACAAAATAGCACAGATTTTTTACGCAGAATCGCTTGATGATGATGAAGTTATTTTCTTTACATCAATTACTAAATCCTTCGTTTTATCTGAAATTCTCAAATAAGTTTCTCTGATTTTTTTTTTTACTTATCGTAATCGCAATGGCAATTTAGCAGTATATCGGATCGATTCATTCTACTATAATTGCTCATTCTTCATCGACCCTGCTCTTACTAGCCCCGAATCGTTTTCTCCAGAAGAAATTATTGTAGAGGTGTGTGTCTTAGCTAAACTAAGGTTTGACATTTGTTGGATAGTAAGTTAGATTAGTTGAGAAAATACACCAAACTCATTCCCGACAGTGTATCTGAAGAAATGGTATCAGGGATATCCTATCTTTTGCAAAATCTAAATTTATTCCCCATAGGTTTTGGTCGTCACTTCTCACTGCCATTATGGTGTGATTGGATTAAAAATTAAAAAGAAAAAAAATATATATAAATGCCTCTGGAATGGAAAGACATCACAGATATGTTATTGAAATATGAACGCAAGGACAACGACGGTTTCCTTAATTAACGAATAGAAGACTTAAGTTTGCTTTGCCAACAAACATAGAAACAAAAAATTACTCCTCAGACTTTTTGATTTGAATGATGTTCTCAGCCAACGTGAAGGCCTATGTTTTATCACACGGAGAACTTCAGAAGCCTCTCTGGGCTATCTCAGATTTTATGGACTCAACAACTCTGGGCACATGAAAATGTATGAGAAACCTTCAAACTCTTTAACCATAACCATGACTATATATACATACTTATGATACTCGTAACAGTCTGTTTTGAAGTTTTTATGAAAAAATTTCGTTGCAAAATTTACAAAATATTCCGAAACTATTTTTGAAGACTCAATTTTGAATAGTTATTATGAGAGTTTCTGAGAACTAAGGTTATAATTTGAAATGAATATCAGCTTATAAAAGGTATAGTACAAAGAAATCCATTATTTCTCCTATATATGGCTTTAGTTATTTTTTATCTCACGTTCTGTAAGAGCGATCGGGATATGCTGTATTAGATTCGTTTACTATGATCTGATCGCCTGGTCAAATTTTAACTCGGTCCAGTACTGCGAACAATTAGACCGTTTGAAGGTATCACTTAGCCAGAAGCAGCCAACTTTGGTCAATAGGAGAGGAATTGTGTTCCATCAGGACAACGCTAGGTTAATTACTAATCTACATAATTACTAATTAGATAGTGAGTCGCCAAAAGTTCTGGGGGCGTAGTTAGAAAGGTTCTTATACATTCACATTTTAGTCTGTAGCCTGAACCAAGTGATTACTATCTGCTACTGTATATTGCGTATAATTTTGGCGGTGAAAAATGCGCCTGAAGAGAAGCTTGTGAAAATCAACAACTTCATTTATTGTCAAGAGAATTGAAGGTTTTATTAGAGTGGCCTTATGAAATTACTTGTAAAATGGCAACAAGTTATCGAGCAAAACGGTGCATATTAGAGCTAAATATTCACTTTATCATAAATTCTCCTATATTCTGCAAAATTATTGGGTTTTTTTGGTCAACCAATTATTTCAGCATGTGGTTTATAGGAGAGTATGCGATTACTTCACAGCCACAGTTGAAGTATTTAGGGTTAATTATTCAGTGAAGCAGCTGAAGTACTAGCTATTCGTAAGATTATATGAGTTATTAGCGCTAATTACAGAAATCAAAAAAAGAGAGGAGAGAAAGAAGAGCATAATTATATGGCAGCAACGGTAGCAAATCTCAACTAAAGAACGGTGGACCCACAGACTTAAACCTGATATTCTTACGTAGATAACTAGACAACATGGGGACTTGGATTTTCACCTAACCCAAATGATAAGTAGGCATGTGTGCTTAAGTGGCTATCTATACAAAGTTCAAAATGACGTCAGTCCATATTGTTCGATGTATACGGAGTCCATAGAATACTCTGAACTTGCGATTTTTCATTGTCCACGGTTTCTAAACATTAGGGAAAAGTTATAAACTGTAATGGGCGGTAGTCTAACGGTGGAAAATTTGACTGAGTTTATGTGTCAGTCCTCTGACAAGTGCAAAACTGTTCGCGAAGCGACAACTTCCATCATGACTAACAACAGTATAGTCGTCAATCCGTGCGTGCCATAGAGAAAACGTAAAATGTCTTGCCACTCCCACTAAATAATACCTTATATATTGGTTCTGTAGGAGAGTCTTAAGTTGGGAATAGGTTAGGTTTAGCGGATTAAAGTTCCAAACTTCGGCTTTCGATGCTTCCCTCTACTTAAAAAAAAACATGTATAATCTGAAATCGTGAAAAAAACCGGTAGATTCGAAGAAATTCCTAAATTCCTGATTGGTAATTGTGCGTGCGTAAATATAAAAAGATATCTTATAAACAGTTTCAATATTAAAAATTCAGTCTCTAAGTGCAGCAATCATTAACTGTTATAACTGAATTAAGTGCCAAATTTTTATTTGATACTCCAAAAGCGTTCATATTACTGCTATTTGTTTGTTTTCAACGTACTCTAAACTACAAGTAAACATCTGCTCCTCGCCAAAGTACTCAAAAACCGGGTGTCGTCTTCGCAACCCCCCACACAAATGCATTCCCACTGCCACCCCTACGATCAGCAGACATTCTTTTTATTAGAATTTGCGCGATCGGGTCGGTAGTTATATTTATCACCTATAAAAATCAGACAATCACAGATCTAAAATTTAATTTATGTCCAACTGCTACCGCCACCGTTATTACCACGTGCGCCGCCAAATGCAGCAGTCTGCTGTTGAACAATGCAGTTACGATGGCATCAAATTCTAACTGCACTCAGCGCAGACAATAGCCGAGACGGTGGCTGCGGCGGTGGCGGCGGCGACCCAATGTCTTCGAAGACACAAGTATATGCAGCGCAGGCTGCTGGTCCAACTGTCTTGCCAGCAGCCAAAAGTGCCAAAAACGGTCGAACAATGGACGCAGCAATACAAACGAGAGACACATATACATAGAAGAGAAGAAGAGATTGCATCAGCGGCGGGGAAAATACAGCTGCCGAAATGAAAAGATTTCCATTACACGCATATTCAATGAATGCACGAATAAAACCAATCATCATCGGGCATGACAATCGGCGCGCTAACGGTTAACGTACGTCTTGTCAGTGAGCAGTAGCAATACGCAAGGTATCATAAATATTGCAGAAAAGTGGAAGACACAAATAAGAAATTAATGCAAAGTAATTTTTAAAAGTCCCACAGGGGGTTGCAAGGCAGCGCACACAGGACACATGCGAAATCTTAAGTATCCTCTTGGCAGCACAGCCTAAATACAAACATACATATACAAATGGTAATTTTTCACCAAAAAAAAAGCAACAAAAAAGATAAAAGGTATAAGAATTGAGGAAGCAAAGCAGCGCAGGACAATGCAAATGTCAGCTGATCGCCAATGTGGATGTGAGTGTGTCGCACAATATCGTTGGCAAAAAACGGAAGAACCTCCCCTGGCACGCTACACAGCTTCGACACAGAGAAAGACACGGACTCTAGGCGTTGGCTTACAACATTCGTTCTGCGCTATATATAATGTGTCGCTCTGTGGCAGGAGTCCTTTTTCCAGCTGCACCAAAAAAAAAAGTGTCGAAAAAATCAGAGTTTTTCAGCTTGATTGCATTTTTATGCCTACTACTCTCACTCACTACTGTAGCAACAGAAGTATTTGCACGCATTGTGGGCGCTACGCATGCGCCACTCTTTGCTGCCACATTGCAAACGCATCCAATTGCCTGCCTGTACGGCTAGCTGGCCGTCTAACGCCGCTAGCACCTTTCCAATTTGGCTTGAGCCTAACTGTCTGCTCTAGTATACGGTTATTTATGTAATGCCGTTAGACAACAAAAGGCACTCACTCACTGCTTTCGCCTTTGTGTCATGTTGCACGTACATTTGCTCCAGTTTGCGTTCTTGTTGCGCATCTTGAGTGAAAAAAAAACCGGTGAAAATCTCAGCTTTATGCCACGTACTACCGTTATGCTTATTATTTATGGAAAATTGTAATTCAACACGCCCCAAAAATATTGCAAATGGCAGCGCACGCAAAGCAGCCGAAAGCAAGAAAAAATAAATGGCAAAGATAATAGAAAAACGGTAAAGCGAAATGCAAAAAAAGAAAATAAATTATTGATCGAGTTTTGTATTTCATTTCACGATCAATTGTCAAATGCCAATTTACTTTTCGATCGCAACGCCGTGCGGCTTATAGCAAATCACTCATTTATTTGGCTTACGGATTTACCGTTGCTGCATCATGCTCTACTTTCGCTCATACTCCTGGCAAAGTAAACATCATTCAGGCTCAGTGCTTGATTTTGATTTGCTCTGCGGATTAAGGATCACGTTGTCGCAGTCGTCGGAGTTCTTCGTTTGCGAGGGATTTAATTACAATCCTTTTTGCGCCCCAAACTATGCTGCAGACTCAAGCGCACAATGTTGGTGCACCCTCGTGGCAACTTGACGCAGCGTGATCGTTGTTGCTTTCGTAGCGGAAGGGTGATATTTCACCTTGTTGTTGTATAGTTATGGTTTTTTGCGCTCAACATGTGCCGCTATGCATTGCTGTTATAGCGGTACTATGCGCTGCAACGTGCAATTATAATTCTGCTTTATATTTTTCAAATTCGAAATGAATATTCATAAATTGCGCGGCACCGATTCCATAGCGTTCGTGTTGATATGCAATTTCCGCTTGCAATGTGGGCGCGGTGCTGCTGGTCCAGGTGCTGTGCAAGTACGTCGTGCTCTATGGTTTGCCGGCAGTAATGTGCTTGTCTGCGCAAATTATAATTGCCACGTGTGGGTAGCGGTACTTTGAGCAAAACACATGCTGCGGGCGTTGCAGTCTGGTGCACTTACAGTTAAAGGTCTCGCGGCGAACAAGTCTTCGGTTACAGAGCTTGCTTTTAATATGCTCGTGTAGGTGCTTGTATATATGTAAGTATGTAAGTATGTATAGTACTAGCACAAGTACGGTAAATTTTACCGAATGTTAGTTATTATGAATTATTTATTTCTGAAGTTCATTATACATAAGTAGATGAATGCAGAGGTTATGAAGTCCAAGCCTCAATGACTTAGAAGGATCATTGGTTCCCGACAAAATTCCCAGTGGAATTTATAACCCTAAATTAATTCCTAATATTCATCACATAACCTTCCATACGAGTACACGACTAATGTGAGGAGACACATTACTCGTCCTCTTCGGCATTATATTTCCGAACTTGGTTGGATCTCATCGCCATATATTAAAGCTGTAAGGAGATCAAATCTAATATCCTTAAACTAAAAACTTTACTGCTGGCTTTCAGTAAATAAACTGTTACCAAGGAAAATTTTTAATGTTGAAGAGAAAAAAGAAATCAATAATGGAATTTTGTTATTACTATACATTGTGAAAGAAAAGCACCCCGAAATTGTATTTAAATTCCTCGGGTTAAAGGAATTTGAAAAATGTATTCTTCACAAATTGGTACGACTGTCTATAATTACTATGCCAAATATGAGCGCGATCTGTCAACCAGTTCGTTTACAGCAGCTGCTTAAGTCGGTAGACTGAGTTTAATCAAGAACACAAGCCCACGAGTGGTGCAAAGCCTTCAAAGACGGTCGAGAGATCGTGGAAAACATGCCTCGGTCTGGACGCCCGGACCTATTCAACTGATGAAAATATTAAAGAAAGTGAAGTTGAAGCACCATGAAAATTGTTAGGCAAGTGAGAGATGGTAAGCGAGATCGATGTCTCGCGCAAGTCCATCCGAATGATTTTGGTGGATCTTTGGGTATGAAAGAGTTCCGTAAAGGGGTCATGCTTGATCGTGCGAATTCCGATTCCACATTCATGGAGAGCATTATAGCTGCAGATGAGACATGTGTGTATGAGTTTTACTTGCAAACAAGTCAACAATCATCGGAATGGAGGGAAAAGAACGAGCCGAAACTAAAAAACCACTCCAAAGCAGTTCAAAAATCAAGATGAAGCTCGTTGTTTTTTCGATATTCGTGATGTGGTGCACCATTAATTAATTCCGGAGGGACAGACGGTCAATAAGGAGTTCTTTTTGGCCGTATGGAGACATTTGTTTGAGAATATATACAATTGTGATCGAATTTAAAGCAGCAAAAAGTGCTTATCAAAGGTGTTTCGGGGACTGGTGGAGAGTACTTTTAAGGCGACAGAATAAACATTGACGAATAATTAAATATTTTGCGTTTCGTTTACAATTTCCGTATACTTTTTATCACAATGTATGTAGGTTCTATACTTGCAGCTTACTGAGTTTTAAAGCAATATAGTATTTATTACGGATTTAAGTTTTTTTTTTAATTTAAAGACATGTTATCAAGATGTTTGTTGGATAAGTGAGCGTGCAGTCTTTAGTACTATACTATGAGCTTTAGAGAGAAATAATTCCTCAAAACCGGACACCTATGGGATCTGTCCAAGTATGGTTACTGTAAAATTAATTAAGAAATAAAATTAAATTTAAAAAAAACGGGAACTACAAATTGAACACAGTTGTCTTTTCACGTTTTATAAAATCGTGTCCGGTTTTCAGAGATAATCTGAACGAAATATTGCCAAAATAGCGTCCGTGTCCAGTCTTTGGTACGTTTTCATGTCTAGTTGTAGGAATTGGTTTTGTATGAAAATATCACAGAAAACGAGATGTTCATGAAATTGTCCGGTTATACGAGGTGTACACGCCAACAAAAAACTGTGTTGCAAACGAGATTTTATTCAACGTAGCTGAGGACTCTGCATTCATCAAATGCATTATTACTGGCGACGAGACGTAGGTTTACAAATATAACATCGAAACTGTCCAATAATCTAGCAAATGGACTACAAAAATGGAAAACACAAATTGTATGAAGACGGTGATGGCCATCCCCAACAAGTGGAAAATTCAAAAGGTGAAAATGTGTTGTGTTACTACATGAAATAAATCTTTTTCTTTAGACCTATTCATTATGTCAACGATTCATGCTATAAAACCGCTAGAATATTGTCCAAAATTTTCAAGTTGACCCTAGTAATAGTTTCGGGGATACACATAGCCTTGAGAATTTTAAACATGTTTTTCTCGAAACTCTGTTTTGAAGTCGGTCGGCAAAATGCCTCGACAACTACTCAACCGATCTTCATGAAATTTTACACAGGTCTTTGAGATACAACTCTTAAAGACTTGGACAAAGATTTTTTTTCGATTACAATTATTTGAAAAAAAAGATATCGCAAAATTTTCACCGAAATTTATATTTTTTTGTAAAAATTTCTGCCAAAAATCCAATTTTCAGGTTTTTCTTTTGTCCCAATTTTAAGTTAAGGTTTTGACTAAAACACTTTCACTTTTTCACTTTAGATGATACTGTCAACACGGACACATTTTTTCCAAGAAGGGAATAAAATATGTTTTTCCAAAAAGTTCCGAATTTCATTGTTAAAAGTGTATGTTTTTAACAATAAAAAGTTCTAATAAAGTTCAAAATAATTCATTATTTATGAAAGAAAAGTTGTTGAAAAAAAACTGTGTGTGGAAATCCATGTAACCCCATAATGGGGTCATGAAATGAGTTTTCGATTAATCTTAGATATTTATTTAATTATTTAATATTAATTAGATGAAAAAATATTTTGAGGAAAGATTTTATTTGTATATTTTACTCACCAAGGATTCCATCGCAGTTGTAATAGGGTTATAAATAGGGAATATTAAGTTTGCCACGAAGTTTGGAGCACCTATAAGGGAATAGCGGAGACCCTGTAAAATATATCTACGAGTATAAATAATCCGTGTGACGAGCTGAGTTGATTAAGGCATGTCCGTCTGCGCGTATTAGTCACTCAGTGTTTCAGATATCGAGTGAAATTTTGCTGACGTACTTTTCTTCCCAGAAAGGTGCTGGCTGATTTGAGGGAACCGCCGACATCGATTGGATAGCGCATAGCTGCCATAAAAACTAGTTTGGAAAGCATTTTCATGCGAAGAGATATTTTAAGGAAATTTTGCATGGATTATTGTCAAAGCAAAGGGCCAATCTACAAAGAAATTGTACAGATCGCATTGCTATAGCTGCCCTACATACCAAACGATCGGAATTAAATTTTTGTGAGGAATACTTTAGGGTACAATGCAAAGCCTCAATTTTCCTAACTATCTAAAGAATATCTCGATTTTATGAAGTGTATTACACCTTCGGTGAAACGAACAAGTCAACGTTTTTTCTTGTTTCGGACTTTCATTTAGGTGGGACTTAAATAAACTAGTTACTGACCCGTTTATAAAAATTTACTTTAGAGACTTAACTTAACGTAGGAATCAAACGACCAAGATAATATATAGACAAGAGCCTGGTCTTTATATAATATATTTATCAAGAGTCTCATGGCGATAGTCTTAGAAAACCAGAAAGTCAACAAAAAATTAATTCTTATGAAGTTGTAAGAAAACTACATAGACTTTTACACCTAAATTTGAAATCTAGTACCTTAAGTTCCATTATAATGAAATATTTAGTACCGGCGATCTTAATCAACATATTGTTTAGAAGAAGGAAAACTTTTGATAACTTAGAAACACTATACGATCATGCTTAGAACAAACGATATAATGAAAATCAAATGCTTCGGCATTTATCAGTCTTACGAAAATTTACAACAATGTATTGGGACCGACCGATTTTCTGACAGCAAGATTAAGTAAGCGCACATTTTATGCGCATTGTTCCGCAATCATTTGTAACGTTTACGATTTATTCTTAATGCTACATATCTGTCATCTTGAAACAGGAAGAAAAAATACACAATTACATGTATGCCGAAATCGGAATGTGAGGCGACCAACCCCCTTGTCACATGCAAATTTACACACATTCGCCATGCACCTAATTTATGACACAAATATTTTGTTCTAAATCTTGAAAGGAATTAATTTCAAGTTCATTTGACATGGCATAACACCTTACATTAGTCAAAGGAAAATTAGCATTACATAAGTAAGCGTCTGTGGTAATCGTATGCATTTTGGCGCTAACATACAGACATACGCATTAATATGTAAATATATTTGCGCATACAAAGTGAGGCGTGAAATTAGTGAAAGTGTTATGAGAAGCCGAAAAAAAAGTAACGATGTGAAACTATAAAGGCGCCGAATGTCACCCAGAAGACGGAAAAGTCGCACCCATAGCCGAGACTTGGGTGTGTGTGCGCGCATGCGCATAGTATGCCATTATATGGGAGTGCATGCATGCATATAAAGAAGTAGAGCAAGAAAGCCTGTCGCTTGGCAAGGAAAAAAATGTGATTAAGGTTACTTATAAATTAGCATAAATTTACTGCACGAGAAATTAATATTAAGTGCATGAATATGTAAATTACACGGTGATATATTAAAGGTATTACTTGCGTGGCAACGCTGATGAAGAATGGCTGCAAAGCGCCGCAGGATAACCGACTTATGGGATAAGAAATATTTTTCTTGTTGTTGTGTTCTGTTTTGTACTTACAAAGACCCGCTTGGGGGAAGCAAACCAATATGGTTGCATATAAGAGCATATAATGTATTTTCGAAATATTTTTATACCCTCAACAGGTTTATTTTTAGTTAGTCGTGGAGTCTACAGGGCACAGAAGAAAACATCGGAGACATCAGCGCGACGAACCCAGCCAATTTAGCCATGCTGGCCTGTCTCAGGCATATACACGAACTAGTCCTTCCGTTTTTGAGATATCGATCTGAAATTTTGCATACGTGCGTTTCTTCTCTAGAAGCTGTGTATGTAAAGTAATTGTCGATAACGGAGCACAATTGTAACTAGTTGCCATACAAATTGACCGATCGATCTTGTATGGAAAACTTTTTTATTTGCCAAGATTTTTTCATCAAATTTGGCACAGATTATTTTCCAAGACTAAGTTACAATCTCTGAACAAATTTTTGCGATCGCACTACTATAGCATATAGCTGCCATACAAACTGATTAACTAATTAAATCAAACTTAAGATCTCTTTATAACCTTCTTTCCTAGAGCAAACGCAACTGTGAAGGGTATCAAAGCTGTTTTTCATATTTCAAAGTTCCCGCTCCCAAACGATCGCGTTACGCTAAGAAATTGCCGCAAAAATTTTATATATCTGATCTTTAATCAAATTTGCTTTCGAAAAAAGAGATGATGCAGCGCCTAAATAAATAAGCCTGGCAGCATCAACTTCTTTGGGAAAGCGCATTTTAAAAGCAGATCAAAAACCATAAGCACAATAAATATCAACAGAGCGAAAACATTGAAAATCTACAAAAAAAAAATTAAAAATAATTGAAAAAAGGTTATGTGAAGATTGAACACCCAACTCCTGGGAAAAGGACACTTGGCGACTCCAGCACGGCACACAAACACACGCATAAGCATAGATTAAAGGTAAACACACAGCGCACAGCCCGCCAATTTCCCACGTTCGAAACGCGCTCGCTGCTCGAATCGAGCGCGATCGGTGTTGCGCGATTGTTGGCCGTGTTGTGTTTCTGTTCTTGTTGTTGGAGGACAATATGGCAGATAGTTGTCTGCAAGGTATGTATGCGCGCTGAACCTTCACAATACCCAATTGTGATGCGCAATGCTGCGGAAAGACCGCACACTGTCAGTTCGACTAACAGTCAGTCAGTCAGTCAGCGAGACAGTCATGCAGTTAGACAGTCATTCAGTCAGGCCGTCAGTCATTGCGTTAAAATTTTTGGCAGTCATACACTCCAGGCACTGCTGGGGCTTAATAAAGAGATTTTTTTTTGCATTCGCTGATCTACAGTTCGATGAATAGTTTCAAGCATCGATGCGGATTGATATTTTGCTTGGCGCACAAACATACACACACACATACCTCTAATGTAAATATGTAAACATAACTGTTAATCTGTGTCTGCGCAGCTTATTTACCTATGTTGTTGTAATAAAAAGTACGCTAATGGCCTCTTCAAGCGTAAATATAACAGAATCATCCTGCGGCAGGACATTGCAGGATACTTGATAGCTAGAGAGCTAGCGGTGCGCTTTCCGATGATTACGCAAGATTTCCCATAAATTCATATTTTTATGCGCTTTAATAGTCTATGGAAAATGTGTATGTTTGTATGTGTGTTCAGTTAGCGCTGTGAGAAATACCTTTTGCCGTTATAAAAGCCAGCAGTCGATTGCTACTCATCACTGTGATGGGTTTGTGTCATTGCGCCTGCGCGCCTCATTTGAATATTGCGCTGCTTCACACTTTTGACGCAGGGAAACTAAGAAACCGCCTCAACATTACTTAGCAGTTATTGCGCTACGCTGTCATATGGCACACCGTGTTGTCTCTGCTATGTTAGCTCTGCTATGTGCTTGCTACTCCCCTCCTTCGGTGCCTTGGCCAATGCCATATGCTTTGCATGCTTGGACGCATACGAAGATTATAATGATCAGAAGACAGCGCGAGGGAAATAGAGAGCAGAAAAAAGGAATTTGAAAACCGTTGGCGGCGTACACACATACATACATGAGTATATGTATAAACGAGCGTTGTCTGTAAATATTTTCCTACATAAATTTACTTATTTGGGACATTGCTGTTAGTAGCTACTTTATGTCCTGTGCGCTTAATGACTGCCGGTGGCTCTGGTTCTCACCATATACCACCACATATGCATACATACATATACACTGGCATACACACATAAGCATAATGGCTTTAAATTTGGACAAGTAGAAAAATGCTTAAAATGCTTTGCTGCTTTCAACGGCGTTCATTAATTTTATTACTTTCCTCTTTGCCATTAATGGTTGTTCTATACATATACATAGACAAAACATATATGTAGCTATGCATGCATGTTGTTGCAGGTCGTTTCCGGTTTGCCCGTATTTGGACTGGTTGTGGTTTCGGTAGTGTCCCGTTTGTGCATATCGTGTTTTACTTCCACAAAAAAGCATAAAAAATGTAAGATAATTTTATAACGGTTTCTTATTGTCTGTTTGTATGCAGTAAGGATAAACTTGCGGTATCTGACACATAAGCTGGATAATTTATAGCGCTTTAGTCATCTTGTCGCTTATTAAAGGCAATTAACTCTATCATTAATTTCAATATTTGTTAAGATTTATGTAAGTACGCATGCGCTTGCATATATTTGAAATAAGTGGCATAAGGAAAAATACATATACTTGTATGTACATGTTTTCGAAATAAAAGCTGAAGGTTATATAAATGAGAACTTGGTAATTGGTCAGACAATTTTTAACGAAGCATTAGTATATCGAGCATGAAGGGGTACTCCTAGTGGCATTATAGAATCCGATAGGCTGCCTCGAAAGACTTCGTACTCTCGACTCTTCAAACTATATTACTTATATCCAACTAAACTTCATCGCTATTCCCTTCGAAGGAAACACATAAACTTAAAGACTTTGCTAACTACTTGACTTCATCAAAATATTTCCGTTGTCTACGATACTTTAACTTTTTAACTGGGTGACAGTAATTTTTGATTTTCCAAAACCAGAAGTTCATTAAAGAAAGAATTACAGAAGAGGTTTTTCTATTTTCCCAACAGTTGAATCTACGTAACCGACGTTGATTCATTCATTAAGAACTAATGGATGGAAAAAACAAATATCAGATTTAACAATTTATACATATTCAGAACATAAATACCAACGAAATCATAAAATACCATCGGTTCTTGCATTCTGCAAGCACTTTTTGAACCAAGTTTGTCGCAAGAGATCCAGTGAGTTATTTCAAGTTGTAAGGGTCATTGGCCTATCGGCGACTACACCGTAGAGTTGGGAATCTTAGCGGATGACAGCTGTTGAAAATGTAGAGAATGTAGGTGTAAACATCTCAACACTTCATTTTTGATTGTTCCGCTTAAACAAGGTTTATAAACTTGGAAGCTCACACGCGATCTCCATCTGGAGGTTCAGCCATCGAACCTATCTATTTTCCCCATTTGTTAACGAAGTTTACTGTATATTTCTATATAATTCTATTTCATCTTTTCTATTATTCAGTTCCAAACCATGAATGGAGTTCCGGAATATTCAAAATGAATGATTTCCATTCTAATATCGGAGCTTTAATAGAAATACCCACTTGATTAATAAAAAAAAACATAGGAGAAGAGGGTCTTCACAGGAACCGATTCAAATAAACGAGAGAATAAGTCCTAATGTATCTACATTCCAAGAATTACATTCAAGAACAGATTTACTCTATACCAGTTAATGAATGTCTCCTCCACATTATTTCATAAATTAATGCTTTAATGAAATGAAATATGGTGGCCTCTACCAATTTCTTCTGGCCTTTCTTGCTGCCCATTATCTAGCCATGTAGCCGAGCCATCATATTCGCTGCTCTTTGATAAAAGGTATGTATAACATATATATAACAAGTTGATCTAGCTCATGGTGCGTCACTCGTTATTATCTTTCACCGATCCAAAGATTATTTCTAATTCAGTTTTGTCTTTTTGAAGTAATATTCATGATTCTACACCGTAGCATAATATTGGTCGAATGATTGCTTTGCATAGTGTGCCACGTTATTGCCATTGGAAAATTATTTTTTTTAGGTTGGTAGTACTGTCAGTCACATTTATGTCAAATTTCATGTCAAAATATTCATTAGTGTTTGAGATACGTGTCGTGTTGTGAGCTGCTAAAAGTGAGTTTTTCGTTTTTTGCGATGTCGAAATTTGTTGAGCAAAGAATTTGTAGTAAATTTTGTTAACGGAATCAATTTTCTGCTGCGGATGCGTTGAGGATTGTGCAGAAAGCCTTTGGTGATGAGGCTATGTCTAAAAAAATGTTTACAGCTGGCCGTGAACGTGTCGAAGACGAAGAGCGCCCATGGCGACCATCAACCTCAACCGACGAAGCTCACGTTCAACAAATCAAAGATTTGGTATTGAAAACCCGTCGATTAACAATTAGAGACCTTGCTGAGGAAGTTGGCATATCGAAAGGCTCAGTCAATACCATTTTGAAGGATGTTTTGGGCCTCAAGCGCGTCAAATCTCGACTGGTACCGAAAACATTGAATTTTTTGGAAAGAGGGAATCGCGTTGAAGTGTGTGATACGATGCTTTCCGACTACCAGGGTGTCATAGAACGCAATATAACTGGCGATGAGATTTGGATCTATGCTTACGACCCCGAAACAACCGATCAATCGAGCGAATATCGTGCCAAAAGAGAGCCGAGACCAAAAAAATCGCGCCAAAGTCGCTCAAAAATCAAGGTCATGTTGACTGTTTTTTTCAATTATCGTGGTGTTGGTGTATTATGAATTCCTTCCAACCGGTCAAACAGTCAACAAGGAATATTATTTGAACGTTATGCGTCGTTTGCGTAACACTAACCGCCTAAAACGGCCGAAATTGTGGAAAGACAATGCTTGGTTTTTACACCACGATAATGCACCATCCCATACTGCCTTCGCAATTCGTGATCATTTCGCCAAAAACACAACCCATATCGTTCCGCAACCACCGTATTCACCTGATCTGGCACCGTGCGACTTCTGGCTGTTCATCAAGCTCAAAAGACCGCTCCGGGGACACCGTTTTTAAATCAAGCCGCAGCGAAGACGGAACTGAAGGCCATCCCGGAAAGTGACTAAAACCAGTGTTTCGAAGATTGGAAAATCCGTTGGCATAAGTGCATTGCATCGGGAGGGGATTACGGGATGAAATTGATTTGGAAAAATAAATAAAGAATTTTTAAAATAAATGTCAATGTCACTTTTTTTTTTGGACACAGTAGTATTTTTTAAAGGGTCTGTTGAAAATATAACTTAATGATGAATGATCTTCTTTGGCATCTATATTTTGTTAGAAATTAAAAAAAAAACGTCGATCATCACTAGTATTCATCTAGAGATTGTCCCTAAAAATTTTTGGTTTCATTTTAAGCAGAAAAACATTTCCGCCTGACTTTTTCGGAGTTCCTCCGGATGTCCACTTGGAATTCACGGGAATCAAGATTTGAAATGAATTATCGACTATGAAACATTAAATTCCTTAATAAAATGCGTTCAAACGACGCGAAAGAGTTTTTCTTTTTGATTAGTAGATAATGGGTGATCCATGTAGAAGGGCGGCACCGTTCGCAGCAACTCGGACTTGAACCGGTTTTTGAGAACTTAACATGGAAGCGTACAATCCCAAGCGACATCGCTTCCGACGTTTTCGAGCCAAATTTTGTTCAGCGCGAGACCCATTTCTGGCTCGATGGCTATAAAATCTAGCAAAATTACCGCATTTGGGACCAAACTAAAGAGATTAAAGAGCTGCCACTTCATCCAGAAAAAAAAAAAAAACGGTTTAGTAACGTAACTGTCAATGGCGACTTACAAGTTGATGCCTGAAATTGAAGCTAATGACATTTAGGGTTTTAACAAAACGGCGTCACTTCCCACACATCGCATCAATCAATGGATTTATTGAGAGAAAAGACCAAGATTCGGGGTGACATCACAACGTTAGACTTTTTCTGTGGGGATATGTAAAGTATAAAGTCTATGTGGATAATTCCGCTTCGATTCCAGGGTTATGAGAAATCACACGTGCCATTCGTGTGTGTTACCAGTCGAAATGATCCAAAAAGTCATCGAAAATTGGACTCAATGGATGGACCTTCTGAGATGTAACCTCGGCCAACACTTGAAAATGATAATCTTCAAAAAATAGACGCCAAAGAATGTTCTTTTGAACGATAATTAACAAATCCCACTAAATTTGAAATTTCTGTGTTGGGTTTTTTTTCAGTAGGAACCTCAAAATTGAGCATCCCTTATAATAAATAATACCAAATAGAAAATATGAGAAAATTACTGAATTTTGAAGCAATGCAAAAATAAGCAAAATAGATGTTACGACAGAGAAAATTTATTATCAAAGGAAACCTGTTTTGATCTCTTACAGCAAGATAATATTGAAAACGATCACTCAAAAAGTATCAGGCAAAAGAACTCGTTAGATACGTAATTTCAATTAAAGTCAGGAATTGATTGTAAATGATTAATTTTATTTCATATTTTATCAGTACAAATGTATATGTATATTTATATATGTAATAATTTTAACTATGATTTAACCAAAACCGATTTAATGATATTTCCATAAACTTAATCAAATGTCTTCCGAGATAACTTAGCGGTAAAGGTTTTTTTTTTTTTTTTTTTTTGCTTTTTTGACTTGTTTATAACACTGGCATTAACTAAAATAATTAGAAGTGAAATATATATATATGTACTGTGTATATATGTATTTAAATATGTACAAAGACTTAATTTAATAAATTTATGTGTAAAAGTGAAAATAGCCTAATTTAAAAAACTAATTCGAGCCATTTTCGAAAAATGTAAGCGTCATCAACAATTTTCGCAACAAAGCGAAGAATTTCAAAGAAATTTTTCCCATTATTCCAACACAACAACAACAACCAAGTGGCTTAATTCTACAGCAATGCCACACCACCTTCGGATTTTGGAGTGTGCGCCTCCCACCAGTCCAGCACCTCGATGATATTCTCGTCGGGCAGCCCGCTCACCGTGTCGCTGGCATTTGTTGTTGTCGCCACGTCGAGCAAGGCGTCCTGGTATTCCTTCTTAAAGGACATGTGCGCGGTCTCATAGAAAGCGTTATCTGCGTCGGTGTCGTAGAATGATGGCAGGCCCGGTGTTGTGGGGGTTGTAGCGCCGTTGGGCACAAACAACAAGGTTGGCGATGTGCTTGCAGTTGTTGTTAGCTGCGACGACGGTGTGACACTTGGCCGGCAACGTTCCAACGGTGGCGACATTGTGGACAAAGGCGCGTGGCTAAGTAATAAACGGTGTTGCAGTTGCTGATGTTGTTGGAATACCATTGCACCGCCCGCGGACATATGCTTGGACGAAGACACCGAATTGGAGGGGACAAAGTCGCTTAATGTATCATTGAATTCCTGTTTAATCGCGTGCGGCGAGGGCAGTGACAGCGTTGTAGGGGTTGCCAATGCCGCGGCAAACCGTTGGCGTTCGTTGGCCGTGCGGCACTCATTACCATCGACTTCATCGGCGGTGGCACTCGTTGTGGCACACGCCTGTAATAAAAGTGCATCATTATCGGCAGGTGATAAGTTGGACGACCCCTGCGTTGGTGTTTGCGGCTGATATTGTTGGTGATCTTGTTGCTGTTGTTGTTGATGTAATATTGTGCGCTGCGTTGGGGATGATTGCACCGGCGATCGCGATAATGTGCTGGCAACCGCCGCATTTACACACTCATCGGCCAAGTCCCCAGCAGGCCGTTGTCGTTGTTGTAATGCGGCTGCCGCGCCTACCAGCGACGCTGCAGTTGCGGCAGGTGCAGCGTTAATTGACGTTGCAGACGATGGCGAAATATGTGGCGATGATGTTGTTGCCACAGGACTTAGGCAATTAGTGTCGATTAAGGTTTGAAAGGACTCATCATCGAGACTTGAGTTTGGCGGCGAGTGCGGCGCATTGCCCATGAAGAGTGCGTCCGGCGTGAGCAGCTGATAGGTATTGGTGCCGGGTATGCGTATATACTGCATGCCATTGATAGTAGTTAGACTCGGTAGTAGGTCCATTTCGTAGGCGTCGGCATCGGTTGCGCCACTAAGGTCTGATTGTGAGATCGTTTGATTATTGCCAAAATCGGTGCTATTCAAGTACTCATCGACATCATAGTTGCTCAGCGAATCATCGAAATTGGTGTCATCCAGTGGTGGCGAAAGCGCATCGAATTCATCCTTAATGAATGTGAAGCTGTCATCACTGGATGAACCGCCATGCATGAGCGATAGGCCACGATCGCTGCCGATGGGGAAGTCAAAGCCGAGTAGACGCTCCAAATTGCGTATATACTCGACAGCCATGCGCAGCGTCTCCACCTTGCTGAGCTTCTTCACCGTGCCACGGCCATTGCCTTGCGCCTCAAAAGCCTCGGCCACCTCCTCGGGTATGCGTTCACGCAGTGCGGCAAAACCGTTATTCACTTGCTTAACGCGATTACGTTCGCGTGCATTGCGCCGTGCCACCGCCTGTGGTAGCGGTAAACCTTTGCGACCGGGTGTGCCAGCGGGTTTCTTCGCACCAGGCGTATTCGGTTTTGGACGGTTTGCATTTGTGGCGGCCGATTTCGTGACCACGGCTTTGGTTGGCTTTTCACGCGCGTTTTCAACTTTATTCGCAAGTTTCGCACGCTTATTGGGTACCTTAGGCTTTTCGGTTTCACCTTCCGTTGCTTTAGTGTCGTTCGCCTTTCCTTTAGCCGCCTCGCTGGCCGTGCGCTTGCGACCTCCGGTCATTGCAGTGCTCAATGCGCCTGCATTATTTACGCTCGCGTACATGCCGAAATCTTTGATCTTCCGTACGATCGTGTTGACATTGCTATTGTTGCTGATATTCAGCGCATTACCGCTACTCTCACTCAACACATTTTGCATAGTGATGCGACTGAAGGACTTGCCAAGGCTGATGGTGGTACGTCCACCATTAGCGTTGTTGGGCGCATTCTCGTCGCCGGTGGGCGTAGTACCACTGGTATTACCACCGCTCTTGTTGTTGTTATTGTTGGTGCTCATCTTTAAGCCTTGCGGCACGTTGTAGCTGAGTATGCTCAGCGCCATAGGCAAGCCGTGTGGGCGCCACTGATTGGGGAGCTGCTAATTAGCGCACGTGCCCACCTTTTTCAGCTGTTGATGTTGCTTTCGGACACTGGACACTTGCCGCTTTTGCTATTTTAATGATATTTTACGCAAAAATATTTTTTAAATTTCAGTTTATTTATTTTCCCGCCACAACCAGCACGTTCACTGGCCCGTTTACGAATACACCGTTGCAGCACTGACGAATTTTCACAAAGTACACCGAATTTCGAATATCTCGTTTGTCTACGCACAGTCGCTGTTCGTCGTTCGTTGCTAGAGAGGTGAGTGTCCTGATCCTGTTGGTAGGACAGCTGCGTTGCTTGTGTTGTCGCGTGCCCGATGTCTTGCAATGAAATGTCATGGGGCGTCGCTCGCAACAAACGTCCTACCTTGCCTTGCCACACCACGCCACACACCGCAGCACACAAAACACGGCATAGCAACGTCAGTTTGTGCAGCGCTGCTTTGCGGAGTTGAGCAGAATACAGGGCGAGTCGTCAGTCGAAAATTTTTAGCTTGGAATTCTATTCATCTATCCATCCACCAAAAAATGCAGGAAATGACTTCGGTGACTGTTGGTGTTGTGGCACAATGCCAACACATACATGGGCGAGACACACAGAAACAAAAAAAAACTGATCCTGGCGCTCTACCTCTCTGCCAACGTCAGCGCGTATTGATCCTCTACACGTAACACTCTTGCGTGTCGGTGTGTATGTAAAGCACTTTAATAACACTAAGGTCTGCTGCACAACAATACACCGTAAATTGAATTTAGAGAGACACCACGTCATACACACACACACACATGCATATGAATTGCACAATAAAATTGTATGCCACTTATACAAACATACTTTTATGTCGTTCCTAACGTTACACATGCGCAGCGCTGAGCTCAGCAGCGGCACGTCACCTCAATGCGCTTGCGCCAATGTGGTAGTGTGTGTGTGTTAGTGCATGTTTTCAACCCCTAGCTTGGGTGCCGGCTCTAATGCTTTATAGCACCATAAGCAGCTACTAGTCTCCCCTTGCCATATTTTAGCCTTGTTCGCGTACATATTGAAGTTGGCTGCGGTTGTGCGGCCGCCTCCCATTGCCGCTGCTTTTGGCTCTGCTGAGAAAACTAACATCTGATTTTGTACACCTCTGCGCTCACTTTTGTATTATTTTCTCAATACTAAACATATGTATGCTGCTGCATATGTATGAGTGGCTTATGCGCCTGCCCTAGGGGTGGCTCAAACCCGATTGTATGTCATTGTAATACACATATACCATACAGAAGTGTACTTATGCACAAAGGTATGACAGTTAATGTTTTAGCCCACCTTTATGGTTTATGTGTTCGTATTTAATTCTGCACCCGAGTAATAGTAAGAATCGGAGAATGTATATAAGAAATATATAGTATGTCTTTATAGTTTATCGATAAACCTCGAATTCGCATGATAAAATTAATATGATTTGGATATGTAAATCATACTATATACCCCACATAAATGCAAGCGTTTGGTAAATACTATATATACGATTACCTTATATAAGTTCAGATCATTGCAAAAGTCTCTGAATTTAATAGAGATTCTATTTAATAAGAAATGAAAATCATAATTACCAATACTTTAGGAAGAATTATGTTTTTGTAAAGCTTGAGTACAGGAACCTTTAAAATAAACCTGGAAAACCAATGTCCAATCGTAAGTGATCCGAAACCAAAGCAAATAAATCTTACCTAAAACCACTATAGTCTCGAGTTTAGTGCGGTTGCAGACCTTAGGTTAGATAGACGTTCACCAAGAGGACAGTAACGAATTTTGCGTGTCCCAATTCGACAGTAACGAAAGAAGTAAAAACAAATCTGAAAGAAAAATATTTTTACGGTTCCATATGCGCCTAATCTTACCAGTGTGGCTTCATGCCTGGAAAATCAACAATTAAACAGATAGTCATCATGCGCCAAATCTTGCAAAAGACCCACGAAAAGAGGATTGATTTTTAAGTTTTTTTTGGCAGCACAAAAAGAAGCTGCGTTTTTGCCACTATGTCTGAATTTGGTATCTGTAAACTGACGTTGAGCAATACCCAAAGTTTAGTCAGGATCGGGAAGGACCTCTTCACGCCGTTCAATAGAAAACGAGGTTTCAGACAGAGCGACTTCCTATCGTGTGACTACTTCAATTTGCTTCTGGAGAAAATTATTCGAGCTAAAGAGGTTAATAGAGAAGCTACAATCTTCTACAAGAGTGTACAACTACTGCCGTATGCCAAAAACATCGATTTCATTGGCATTAACAACCGCGCCATTAACTCAGTTTTCTCGAGAATGGATAAGAAAGCGCGGCAAATGGGTATGGTGGTGAACGAAGGAAAGTCAATATAACTACTGTCATCAAACAAATAATCGTCGAATTGGCGACTTAGGTCCCAGGTCACTGGGAACTTTGAAGTAGCGGAGTCTTAGAGAGAAAGGTTCTGCTCTTTAGCAACGGCGAATACCGCAGTAGACGGAACGATGAGCTGTATGAGATATCCTACGACATTCACGTAGTTCATGTCAAGTCATGTCGTCCGAATGGATGAAAACACTCCAGCTCTGAGGGTATTCGACCTATTACCGTCAGGTGAAAAGGAAGACCTCCACTCCGTTGGAAAGACCAGGCGGAGAGGGACGTGGCTTGGACCGTATCTACGCCAGTAAAGAAGAAGATGTGTATCTCAAAGAATCAACTTAAGTTCGGTTTCGACTCGAGAGCCATGATCCGTCAATAACTAAACCAGAGGATATGATAAAAGAAAGACTATGTCTGTCGAAATTCATTCAGGAATAACTTTAAGATCGTCTGCTGCTCGAACGATCTTGCCGTCCTTTGTTTAGGGCTGAATATTTACTAATAGAATCCAGGCTAAAAGAAAGAACCCTAACACGACCCAACTGCCAATCTTGGGAGAACAGAAATCTGTCTTTTTAAAAGGAGGACAAAGATGTCGCAATTAAATTAGAAGTTTTGTATTTTCGAATCCTGTTAAATATCTCAGAGTTATCGCAGAAGAAAACTAAGCTACAGAGAATACATTGAGAGCAGGGCTTTGAAAGTGTCTCGACACAGAAACTTGCTGAAGAACCATTTCGCCAAGTGGTGGACTATGTGGGGTTGAAATTCCATACTAATATATGGTGTGGTGGATGGAATTATCAAAAAAAAAAAAACTAAACTACATCAACAAAGGCTCTGGAATTTAACCTTGATATCCGGCAAGTACATATTCAAGTGAACTATGAGGCAAAGCTAACGGCTGTCCCTCCTCATGATTTTAAGCTTTTAGAGCCAGACTAGATTTCTACGATCATGGTATCATACTCGAATTTAGTAAGGAAGTCTGGCAAAATTGGCAATCCGTCCGAGAAACGAATGTACGTGAGGAGTTAAATCCAACATCCAACATTTTCATTCCGCTCCGTCGACTGGGGTATTCGCCGGTGCCAATGCGCAAAGGACCATAAATCTTCCGCAGAAGCATTTTCTCAAAAACTCACGATGCCGATTTATCAGATGTTGTCATGGTTCATGCCTCAACACCATATAGCACTTGTAGAATTGGGCCTTTGTTTTTCTTAGTTGCCTACTCAGTCCGAAGTAGTATAGGCTTCAGCTAGGGTGGAAATCCCAGGTTTTACCAAAACCACTGAGTTGCTAGATAAGAGTCTATTTGGTTACCATCCCGGAGCATAAAGAGCCTTATGATGGTCTAAGTGCGACCACTTAACTATTGAACCTAATTCATAGTTCATAAGTTGTACAATTACAAGGCCAATTAGGATAGCATTGTCGGGCCTTGGGTAAATATGCCCTTCACTTGATTAATTTATTTACATCGACAATTGACGTTAAATTCGCTAGTCCGAGCTTGAAATGTACCTTTAAGAATCGGTGTCTAGTGATAATACGTCCAAAAGCCAGAATCTTCAACATTGACAGAATGTTTAAAGATAATAGTTTTGATAGGAATATCAATAGTTTTGATAAGAATATCAAGACCAGCTGATTTTGATTGCCAGTCATGAGGGTTAAAGCCCTGAGCTGTGGAAATCACATCGTTGCCCCCTGTAGACCAAAGACTTTATAAGAACTAGCTGCCTTATGCTTCTACGAGTAGTTAAGTGCTTTATAACCCATCAGAACGCTGAGAAAGGGATCTAGCTTTTAAGAAAATTGTGTCTGGATTTCACTTAGTAGGAGTATATTCATAATTTCAACAGAAAATGATCGCGATATGGAAGCTATCTGTGGTAAATTATACAATTATCCCACACTCTCGCATAATAAACGTTGAATATAGTAATTCTATAGCGTAAATCATGTCCCCATTCGGCCACTTATGTCTGAGACACAGCGTAGGAAAAAAGGTGTGCGAATAAGGAATATCGAAAATTGTTGTGCTTCATTATCTAAACGGTATTGTTGTTGTACTCTTTGGCTGTGGTTGTACTTACAAAACAATTGTTTGCTAAAATTTATTTATTGATTGTTTTTATTGTTTTATTGCTGTTTGAGTGCAATTTTTCATTTTAACCGGCAAGCGCGAATGATTTCGCATTGTTCGGCTGTGAAGAATGAAAGCAACTAAGAAAGGAAACGCAATCGCCATAATTCTTAATTAACGGTATAGAGCCTTTGAGATGAAGTAGACATTTTAAAGAAAAAAATCCGAACTTCCTAAGCATTCTAATTAATTGCGAATTGTGTGGCAAAGGTGGCAAATTGCACGCAAGACGCTTTGTGCGAAGATAAGAAAGGACAATGGCAAGCAAATGGAATGCAGGAAGTAGGGTGTGGCGTCGAAGAAAAGAATAAGTAAGAATTTCCCAGTACAAATGCACAATTTTGCTTATTGCCAAGATTTATGGGCAATATTGCTTTTGTTATTACAGTTG
Source organism: Bactrocera correcta (assembly GCA_027475135.1). Classification (NCBI taxonomy): domain Eukaryota; kingdom Metazoa; phylum Arthropoda; class Insecta; order Diptera; family Tephritidae; genus Bactrocera; species Bactrocera correcta. Next base: position 78,344,814 of record CM050326.1, read on the forward strand.
CATAATTGTAATAAATCCCAATTAAATTTGACAGTCGCTTTAAAGTGGGTTGGCCAGTTGGGTGTAATTAGGGTGGGCATATCACTCAGCTAAGAGTGCAAGTTTCGTTGTGGCTATGTTTAGATGCATGTATGTTTGTATATATGTATGCATGTACCATATGTCTGCATGTATGTATGTAAATGTGTGAGCGCATGTTTGTTCTGCGGAATTTTTGAAGTGTCCTGTAATGGGAATGTTGTTTTTTTGTCTACTTTAGTTTCTTTATTGTAGTCTAAAATAATTACAACAACAACACCAGCTAATATATCAACGCTAGAGTTGTTGTTGCACGCGCGTAAGGGAACAAGTTTGATATCAGTGATCGAGTTTACGCTACAATAACTTTGAGATATTTCTTTTTTATACCCATGCACAATATGTTGCATGGGTTGCTCAGCTTGTATTCAAAAAAGGGTTGTTAATAACAGCGAAAAACGAATTGGGAGAGATATATAGATTGAAACTTAGTTTTAATGAGAGACTACTTCATCTATAACCACGACTAGAATTTTCAAAAAAATTAAAAGTTTCTGGTTTTTGCCTAAAGCGCACTTTAGAGGCCCAAAACATTAGACAGGTACAATTAAAAAAAAAAAAAGAAATAAAAAATCCTTCCAATCTCTTGTATTCTCGAAATATTTGGGCCGCAACACTGTAATTCGCGCGTCGCTGGTTCTCTGCAACTATCGGATGAGTCCACTTAAAGTTCTAACTTTAAATTAAAAATTAGGACCTTCAACAGGATATATCAAGTTTGCCACGAAGCAAACGTCGGTAATCTTATAAAAATATATATACAAAAGACCAGCATTGTGAGCTGAGTTGATTTAATTTTATCCATCTGTCCGGCTGTCAGTATACACGCAAACTAGCCACTCACTTTTTGAGATATCGGACCTAAATTTTGGATACGTACCGTTTTTTCCAAGAAGCACTATGGGTCATAGGCAGGTTGAGAGAATGGAGCCATGTGTAGAAGTTCACGCAAGTTAGGAAAGTTCTCTGAGCACCATTCACTTAGGTGTGGCCGCAAACGATGCTATTACATATGGCTCAAGCAGCCCTTGATTTCCAGTCTTAGACCAAGTATCTTAAGTTTGAAGACGAAAACTCCATGTCCAGGGTTGTGCGCTCGGTTTGGGATCTGCCACGTAAAAAACCACCCTGAATGAAAATAATAAAGCGGCCTTGGGTGAGCGACCGCCCTTCTGATGACGATCTCTGCAAACGTGTTAAAGATTACGATTTAAGAACATACACAACGGTCCCAGCTGGTTGATGTCCTCCTTAGAGTAACAGAGGGTAAGCCATCTAAGAATTTCGATGGACTGGACAAGATCTGAGACGAGTTGATCATTGTTAAATTTACTACAGTGATTATATAAAGAAGCGTAAGTTCGGTGTGGGATTCGTGGTGGTGAAAGACTCTGTAGCCGAGCCCTAGCAGGCTCGGGAGGCTCAACATGCAGCCACAATCCGCATCAAAGCAGAGTTCTGATTTTCAGCTACGCCTCGACAGAAGTTAAGCACGATGTGACCAAAGATGTCATGAGCGCTTGGAGCGCAGCCCCAAATGTTGTACTAGATTAAATAGATTCCAGTATATGAAAATTCATCGAACTACCTGGCTGTCTGCGAATCGAAAACTCACCAACCAGATTGATCATGTTGTGATAGACGGAAGACACGTCTCCAGTGTTTAAGACGTGCGTACGCTACAAGAGAGAAAACAGACTGCCTACCTCCCAACGTTACAATCGATCACAGAACATGCGGGATGGTACATATACCGACGATTGAAGAGAGGTCGAAATGTAGAGTATAAAGAGCTTGAGAAGCTGACTCATTGGAGAAATGCTCGAAAATTCCATGAAAATATGCGGTGATTAGCAAACGGTTGATTTAATAACTGATGCCCAGAGCATACTGATATTATGGAGTGAACACTTCTCCAGCCTGCTGAATGCCAGTGAAAGCATAACACCAGGAGATGGTGAACTCGATTCCCCAATCGATGATGATGAAGCAGACGTTCCATTCCCGTCCATAAAAAATTTTGAACTATTCAAATACGGCGGTGAAGAACTGATAAGGGGCATGCATCAGTTTTTTTTGTAGAATGTGACCCCACAATCTGCGTCAACTACCTTGGGACAGGAATCCTCAACATCGCGAATAAGGTTCTATCGAGCAGCGTATTGTGTGAGAGATTAATGCCCACTGTCAACAAACTATTGGATCTGGTCTTCAAAATCAAAAACTGAACAGATATTAACCATGCGCCAAACCTTAGAAAAGATCCATGAAAAGAGGTCGACTCACACCACCGCTTCGTGGATTTTAAAGCTGCTTCTGATAGCACGAAAATGACCTTCCCTTACTCTGCTCTCTCTGAATTTGCTATCCGCGCAAAACTAATATGTCTAAATACCGCTGGCTTCATCAGGACCGCTCCGAGCCATTCGTTATAAAACAAGGTTTCAGACAAGGCGTCTCCCTATCGTACAGCTTCTTCAATCCACTCCTGAAAAAATTATTTCAGCTGCAGATCTGAATAGAGCTGAATAGAGAAGAAATAATCTCCTACAAGAGTGTGCAACTGTCGCTATCATTGGCCATAACAAGTAATTGTGTGGGGAACTTTCTCATTTGACGAGATATCTTCAAAATAATTGGCACAGATTTTTTACTAAGACAAATGTGCAATCTCCGAAAAAATCTTTCAGATCGGAACTCTATAGCATATAGCTGTCATACAAACTGTGCAGCCGAAGTTAAGGTTTTTTCTTGTTTTTATTACTTTTCATTCGGAAAAATTTCTGTCTCCAGATATTCAGTTCTGCGCGTAATCCGTACGTCCTTCTCTATATTTCATTTACATATCAGCGGTTTATTTGTCTGTCTGTCAGTTGGTCTGTCATTTTACTCGCGTGTATGTATGAATGTCTGTCTGCTGAGCTTACTTGTTCGGTGCGATTTGGTTGTTTGAAAGAATCAAGTATTGCACTAACCAAACTAACTGGTTTCCATATTTCACTTTGCGTGTCTGAGCAGAACTCGGTGTGTGTGTGTGTTGAACTAATTTAAATAAAATCGTAACGTATTTCTTCGAGCCGTCAGAAAAGTACGAAGTCGGTATTGTGGTGGACTGGGCGCAGAACTTGCAATACAAACACGCACTGCTATGCGAGCATATAAATCATATGATTTCTCGTTGTTATTCACACACACATACATACACATATACTAATTGTATTTCTGCACGCACACCAACACACACGAAGCTAAAAGTGATATCCTGGTGTTAAGCTCTTCGACGTAGACTTGCGCGCTTAAGTGAATCGTTTTAAACTTGACTGGAACTTGAGTCGTGTAGTACCGGTTCCGGCGGAGCCAAAAAATTTCAACACACTGTCTACAAAAGTTTACCGAACAACAACAAAAACCGAATTAAATATGCTTTTGAGTGAAGTTATTTGTATTTTTTTGTTGTTGTTGTTAAGTTTTCGCAGAATCTTTAGAAACCCTTAGCGCAAATAACTTAGCACACACACACATATATACAGTGTATAAAATCAGCCGTTTCATTATAGCTTTGAAAAGTGCTTTTTGACGCATTGACTTGGTAACGTCCTACTGAAAATTGCAACAACAACAAAAACACACAATGAAATATTTTACTTAAAGTGCCTTTAACCGCTGTACATACATATTTATATGTGTGCATATGTGTGAGCGCTGAGCCATAGGGTGTATTCCTACAATAGCATAATGCAAGCGCTCACACACACACACGTATACGAGTAATAATAATATATGCCATCATACATTCATATATGCATTCATAAGTGTACTTGCTTAGCCTGCAAGGATATTCATGCGTGTCTGCTGCTTCAGAAAAGGGTTTCTTTTCCATTATTATTCGCCTAATGAATGCGTTGAAAGGATCACTCTCCTGTGCTTCTCAAAAGCATGAAGCACGAACTTGCTTGTTGTAGATCTTTTATATGTTTTTTATTATATTTTTCTGGTTTCGAATCAATTGTTTTGAAATTGAAACAGGTAAGTTGCTTGGTGAGTTCGGTGCTTGGGCTCAGCTGGTTGATTTTTTGACTGACTGATTTGCTGTTCGTGGCTGATCGTGAAGTGGAGGAACTTGTCGCCGGCATTGTTGTAGGGTAACGGTATGCCAAGGACAAGTATATGTAGTGTTTGAGTGTTATCCTGAAGCGCTGAAGAAAGTTATTCAAAAGTACTTCGTGAAATAAATTTCTGGTATATTCAAAATGTTGCACATACTGTAAGAGAGTGCTCCGGGCGTGCTGGTTTTTAAATTTTCGGGATTCCAATAAATCGGATAGGCACAAACATACATAAATGCAGGTTTCATCTTACTACATAAGATCAGTTATGAAGTTCCTTAATACTTTCTAAACCTAAAATCTGAAGAATCTCTGATCTAAGTAACATGGACTACGATATTTTCAAACACTGAATCTCCATGATACAAAAAAAGCTCGAAATTGAAAGCTCCTGCATATTAACATCCTTGAATTGAGCTTCGAATTGCTTCCGCTTTCACCATACTCTCCAGATCTGGCCACCAGCGACTATCTACTGTTCACAGTTCTCAAAAGAATGCTCGCTGGGAGGAATTTTTCGTCGAATGAAGAAAATTGTCTATTCAGATTGACAGATCTCCCGCTCCGGAGCACAGCCTAACTCTGGATCTCAGAACTGGACAGAGTACATTCGATACCATTGAAGGGATATATCGATTTATTATCTCTGTAATCGAGTTACTTCAAAAATAGACTAGTTTGTATGCTCGGCCATAGCGATTTGCAGGACATTGCAAGAGTAATGATCTTGTTAGCTTTAGCACTTCTCTCTCAGTAGTTGCATGGAATAGGAACAAGTAAAAGCTTCACTGGCCTTTTGCGTGTGACTACTGGACATCAGACAATTTTGTTAAGCATTGGTCCAGCTTTATAACCGCGTAGTTATTCTGGGCCAAGGTACATTGTAAAAGATATAAGTGAGATTCTCATCCTTTCCAATTCCTTTCCTATTCGACAGTCATAGGAAATTCAAACGCTAATAATGAAAACTACTTGGAGGAAGTTGAGATATAAAAAACTAAACAGTTTCTTCTCGATTATCCCGCTGTTGCTAGAACAAGGCTAAGAATCTCGGATCTCACACTTTATATCTAGGTTTAATCTAGCTTCACGCAGGATTGTACTAGTAGTCTAGCTTTAACACCCAAATATAAACGTCGGAGACTCTACAAAGTAATATAAAAAATCAGCTTAACGAGCTGATTCGATTTATGGAGTCGCCAAGCTGAACTCTGGCTTCCCCTTCACTGCACGCATACCGGCTAGAGAGTTGTGGGCTAGAAGAAACCGTTGGAGGAGAGAGACAATGAGCTTTTTTACGGATTAGGGAGAATATATGAACTCTATGTTCAGATTTCCTGAATATTGCAGTGTTTTCCAAGTTGAGATTGCAACCATTAAGGTAGCTGTAGAGTTTCTGCTCCAGAGTGCAGGAAATTGGTCTACTAGTTGGGCTTTGCGAAAGTTGGCCAGCGTTGGCAAAAGCCTTTTGGCCCGACTGTAAGAGATGTTGTGACTTTTTTGCCCTCAGTAAGGCTCTCCTTAGTTGAGGTGCTTTTAAGAGGCCTGGGAATCTTACCAGAAGCCATCTGCAGAAGCTGTATGGAAGAAAATGAGGTCAAAACAACTCAACACTTTCTTCTTGACTGTCCCGCGTTTGGAAGGTCAAGACTTAAGTACTTGGGAGAGCGCATGCCTTTAGACAACCCACCGAACTGGTCGGAATGGAAATTAAACGTCTGTGCAAATTTGTATTGTATTGTATTTTCTATGGCTTCACGAAGGATTACATAAAGCAGTCCATCTAATATAACTTAATTTAGCGTATATATTTGATTCATAATTTCAAAAATGTCAAAATAACTCCTAAAAACTCACTAACTGTCCAAAAGTTTGCTGATACATATAGTAACTTTGACTATTATCTGAAAAATAGCTGATAACAATAAAATTGTATATCCTTCAGGCAACATAATTAAAATTCGCAGTTGTTTGGAGTCAACAGCGGCAAATAAGTTTGCATGAAAGGGTTTGCATGGCGAATTTATATTATATACCACATAAGGCTACGCATGCGCATAGGTTACACAAATATATGGTATTTGCCACCCCGCAATGAGCATGAGGTGAAAATCTGCATTGTGCATTGAAATCCAACAATGAAATCCTGCGCTCAAGCACAAACAAAAAATTTAATTTAATTGCAAGTATGTACGAGTATGTATGTGTGTACTTGTTTGCTGTATGAATTATGGGCGACTTGTAGGTACTTGCAGCGCGCTTGTTCACCTTATAGTGGCAACTTGCCATTGTTGTTGGCGTGCAAAATTTATACAGACGCGATCAAATATGCCATAAATGAAAGCATATGTATGAATGCACACCCTACATGAGGTTGCACGTGTGACTGAGCCGACTCGATCAGGTTACGAATATGTAGTTAGGGGTAGCTGATGATGGGGTTGGCCCGCTCGCTGCTTTCAATTGTTATGGGTTTTGTTCTTTTCTGTGCTTTACATACTCGTCTGAACAACTATTGTGTTTTTAACAAGTTTTTCGAATAAATTTTTTTTCCTGCTGTAATTTTTTCCGGTGCGACGAAAGTCACCAACGAAATGCAAAGGATCATGTGATTAAGTATTGTTTTATGTGTTGGACCTTCGGTTTGCTTACTTTTTACTCTACTGGCTCTTTCATTTATTCAAGTAAAGTGTTTGTAAATAATTAATTTATGCTTTAGATATCCTCCGGGATATTTTTACCCACATATCTGAAATTCCGTTTGAATTTGCTCGTCTTGCTCAGATTTCATTTGAATAACTGTACCATTGCATACCGTTTCTGCATCGCACAACATATGTTTCACATATAAATTTAGTGCATCATAAAAATTATCCTCATATATTTTTTGCTCTTTGTTTTCCGTTGGTAATTTGACCCCAAATTGACTTGTTTGAACTCGCTTTGCATCGCTTCCACTGTGATTTATTGAACTATTGAAATATTTTCGGCATAAATCAAATATTTGTCGCTAGTGTTTTTGTTTGTCTACTTCATAGGACATTACTTCCTCATGTCGTCCTTACAAGTGCGTAATAAAACTTTGGTTATGGTTTCTGGATGTGAAAGAATAACATGGTAATCAATATGCAACTGGGAATGTGTGTGTGCTTTGCATAAAATTACAACAAAAAGTGTGTGAATGTTTAGAAAAAGTGCGGCAACTCAAAATAGTATTTGAGATTGTGTGGTAGTAGATTTAAAACACTAGCAGAAGAAGAAAAAACTGTAATCATTACATGGTAATCACTACTTGGTAATCATAACACAATAATCATTATGTAGTAATCAGTACATAGTAATAATTACAAGTACCCAATACGTAGTCATTTTCAAATAATAATCATTACCTGTAATCATTACATGTTACTAATATCAATTACCTAGTAATCAGTACATAGTAGACATTGCATGAAATCATTACAAAGTAATCATCATTATAAGTAACCATAACATAGTAATCATCAACTGAAGTCACTACGTGTAACCATTACATATTAGTAATTAGAGTAATCAATATATGTTAATACATATCAAATACATAGTCGGAACAGGCTCAATAAAGAAATGGAAATTCCTAAAGGCTTACACTGGCAGCGATCATCAGCACAGAAAAAATACTGGAACACAAAAGTGGAACAATTCGAAACTAATTACTTCGAAAATAATCTCCGCAATAGACAACCAGAGGACACAATGCTTAGTATAAAAAGAGCTTGTCAGAAATCAATGCCCAAGGCTTCCCACAGCAAACATAAAACAGCAGTTTGCTGGTGGACTGAAAATATCGCTCAATCAGACTTACTTGCCTGCCTCATCTCAGATCCTACACGAGATCCAGAGGCAGGGAAGCCGCATCTCGAGAAGGCGATCAATATGAGCTGGGACACGCCATCGATGATAGCAAAAAGAAAAAATGAGAGGAACTATGCGAGAATATAAAAAAAAACCCTGCGGACTTGAGTGTAAAATAGTAATGAAAAATTCAGCGCTCGAGCAAAGCCGGCTGACTTAACCGCTGCCAAATGGATCAGATCGTATACGCATTCTTTCCCACACACGAAAAAAGGGCTAGTGATACAGAACATACTCTAAGATTTCCACAAATCCCCACTTTACCGTCTAACTAGCCACTGGCAAGCTAAAGGCCAAAAAATCACCCGGCCCAGACGGGATCTCAGCAGAAATCCTGAAAAAAAACTTAAAAGTCATTAACTGCAATCATTACAGAATAACCCACCAATATTAGTCGTTGAATAATCATTAATAGTAATCATTATATGATAATCATTACATATTAGACATTTAAGTTATTTATTTACGTACTAGGCATCATAATATTATTTGCAATAAAAAGATAAGTAGACGGGGATGGGAAAATATGTGGGCAACCGACTTCTAGTGAATATTTGGAGAATATTCAAAAAAATTAACTACGACTAATTTAAAGTTTCAAGAACAGAACTGAAGAAATAGAAAAGAAGCAATCTGCTGAGCTGTAATAAGTAAGCTCTTTGCCTTTAATTTATATTATAAAACTATTACATAACTGTAATAATAAATATCTATAATGTACTCTTATGAATTTTTAAGTAATTTTTTGTTTCAGAACTGAACTTATGGAACGGTAAGCCATTTTTATCGTAAAGGGGCGCTAGTTTTAATATACCAGATAAGCAAAAAACCAAATGCTACTAAGTAAGTATTTGATCATAATTCCTGGTTATGAAAACCATGCTTAAAAGTATAATATTACGGTGATGGAGTGATCTCAGTATTAAAAGTCAAACCAAGCACTTGAGCTATTTTAACTAGAAGACGTACTCTGTACCCAAAAAATAAGGTGACATTGCATTTATTTTAAAAATTCTTTATTTATTCTTCCAAATCAATTTCATCCCCTTCAAAGTAATCACCTCCCGATGCTATGCACTTATGCCAACGGATTTTCCGATCTTCGAAACACTGGTTGTAGTCACTTTCCGGGATGGCCGTCCGGGTGTTCCGTTTTCGCTGCGGCTTGAATCTCCTCTATCGTATAAAAACGGTGTCCCCGGAGCGGTTTTTTGAACTTGGTGAACAGCGAGAAGTCCCACGGTGCCAGATCGGGTGAATACGGTGGTTACGGAACGATATGGGTTGTGTTTTTTGTGAAATGATTACGATTTACGAGGGCAGTAGGGGATGGTGAATTATCGCGGTGTAAAAACCAAGAATTGTCTTTCCACAATTCCGGGATTAGCTGAGCCTTTCGATATGCCAACTTTTCAACACCAAATCTTTGATTTGTTGAACGTGAGCTTCGTCGGTTGAGGTTGATGGTCGCCCTGGCCGCTCTTCGACTTCGACACGTTCACGGCCGGCTTGGAACTGGCTATAACACTTGTAAACATTTTTTTTAGACATAGCCTCATCACCAAAAGCTTTCTGCACCATCCTCAACGTATCCGCAGCAGAAAATTGATTCCGTAAACAAAATTTAATGCAAATTCTTTGCTCAACATATTTCGACACCGCAAAAAAGGAAAAACTCACTTTAAGCAGCTCACAAAACGACACGTATCTCAATTACTAATAAATATTTTGACATGAAATTTGACATAAATGTGTCTGACAGTACTACCAACCTAAAAAAAATATAATTCTCCAAAGCCTTCGACGCGCGCAGTCTAAATTCAAATGTCACCTTATTTTTTGGACACATAGTATTACGTATTCTTTTAGACGTAGAATATTTGAATATATAAAAATGGTTATGCCTTTCTTCTTCAACAGGTGTTTGGTAAGGATATTGTTGGATTAATAGATATTAAAAAATTATCCCATTTAAATACCTACTCAAAGACATTCAAGGGATTTTTAAGACATAAATCAAAGTTCAGAAACCTTCGATAAGCTTTTGTAAACTCATAAGAACGTCATCCATAAAATTCGTAGAACAAAGAACTTACAATGTATGTATGTAGGTAAGAGGGAAGTGCCAAGGGTGCTCCAAAGTATTTTATTCAAATTTGTTAAATGTAAATATTCCAAAACTGAATTGGAGCCAACAAATACAACAAAGAGAAAGAGCTCCGTAGCTACTTGCTACGCACACTTTGCATATGAACTACTGATCATCGAACAGTGATCGATTAAAGTGATGAACGATATTTCCTGCAAGTTTCATTCAATTTCAATATGCGTGCGTGTGCGTGCTTATTTCTGGCAACACGCTTGGCTTGCGGCTTTGTTGCTTGATAATTGTGTAAATAAATATTTAAATTTCTTTAATAACCAGATTTCGGGGGTGGAAAGTCGCTGGCATAGAAAGATAGTTAGGCTTTGTTGTACAAATTATCAATGAGTAAATCCATAAAATTAATCAACCGCAAGTCAACTGTAAATGTTAACGATCATTTAGGTGGCAAGCAAAGACTGGATGGAGGGTACAATTCTTTGATAATTGTATTAAAATGTGACAATAGTGCGTCGGTGCATGAATGGCTGTGGAAATCAATACAAAAGCGGGGGTTGATATGCGTTTAAACGGAGCAGCTGTACAAATACCGGGCTCTGATCGAATGTTTTTTGTATCGAGAAAGTATATATCTATTCTTTGTGACTCGTTTTTTTTACTAATCAGTGTGTTAGTAAAGGTAAATCGATCAATATAGTCAGTTTTACGCACGAGAAATTAATAATAATAGAGACAAATATGCGGCAAGAAGAAAAAATGCTGATAAAAAAAAAGATTCTTAAACTTTCCCAGACCAACATACGTCCAACAATACATACACATATAATCTAGCTTCTAAGCAACTCCAAATTCCTTTCAAAAAATTCGACAAATCTTTGTTTCAGCGCAGACTGCTCAAAGTCACTTCGTATCATGTGCAATGAGTGAGTCTTTACAATCTCCAAAAAAATACAAGAATAAAGCGTCGAACATAAATCGACTTGCTTCCAATCAATCAATTGCAGTCAACTGTGCAAATTGCATTGACATTCGCACTTCGATTCTTTCACTTAAACAAAATGCACTTAAAATCATTGCCGCCTTAGGGTTATGTTTAGAATCGTCTGTAGTTGCGCATGCGTCCATACGGCCACTTGAAGAAAGTGCCTCTACGACACTTGAGTCAGCGCCACGCCACTTTCACGCATGCTACATATCTGAAGCAAAGTGCCCAGCATGGCAGTCGACGACACTTGAGAATTTATGAACTCGCAATGCAACCCTGCACTTATACTCATATGCGACGAACAGCCCAGCAGCCGAGCGCATTTGGTGCGGCATCCACTTGAGTCGACGACAAGTAGCGCACATTTCTATGTAAAGCATGTAAGAGGCACTTTCAAATTCCACTTCTCATACATTCATTCATAATTTTACAGTTTTCATACATTTTCGATAAAAATAAAAATTTTATGAATTGCCTTGTGGAAAACGCTCACATTTCAAAGCTAATTTTAGCTGCGCGCTGTAAAGTGTGATCTTAGCGCTACTGCTCCTTGGCTGCCTCATCCTGCCACCAGCAGTGACAATGGATGTGTTTGCTTTATTTGGTTAATCGCTTCGGTTGATTGATTTAAGGTGCACAAGTGTTGTCGGCTGAGCACATATGGCATGCAGTTGACTTGAATGTGTGGAAGAAATTCCTACTAACGGTTTCCACGAAAATCTCCGAACTGTCATTTGAAAGTTGCTTATTAAACAATCTTTGAGAGAATTAGTGTTTATTTTTAGTGCACTTTCCTTGATTATTGTCTCGTAAATCATAACAGAGCTCGTAATTTCCATTTCGTAGAAGCAACGCATGTAGCCCTCGTGTTTATCTCCAAGTCATGCAGGAATCAACTTGTATTTTTCATTAATTGTAGTAATACCACATATATTTAGACGATCTGAATATATATGATATAGTTTGTATGAAACCTTATGTCCCAAACTCCAACCCAATACTATGAAAACTGTCCCATCCGACTAGCTGATGTCCTCATGAAATCGAAAAGGCGAAATGGAATGAAGAACCCCGTTTTTGTAACATCTATTCAGATATCCCATTATGAAATTCAAAGAGTTATATTCGTACAAAATAGGATGCCTAGCTTCCCTAAAATTCTGCACAATTTTCGATAAATGCACCTTATGAACATAAGTGGTTTTAACGCCAGGACGGCTTATAGAAGTATACTCAAGTTACTATTCGAAAAATTAGGTTCTATAACAAGACAAACGACGACTATGCTGGAACACGAAAGACGATTGTTTTAGCATCACAGTTCATTACAATAACTTACTTCCAACAGTAGGACCATCTATCTCGAAGATCCAACCTTTAAAAACTTAGTCAAATGGTAACGGCAGAGTTCAAAGCATGCGCGAAGGCTGATGAGAGGCTGGAACAATAACACTTTGTATGCTCATGATATTTCTCAATGTTATTTTCCACTACTCCCAAAGTTCCAAATTAAAGAATTTTATGCAGTTGGAAGGGAAAAAGTCGAACATTCAGTCAAATCCACTACACCTCTCTTTTAAGCCAACTAAAGAAAACTTCTTGTGTTTTAGATGTCTGTATATACCCAATGACCTAACATATTCCCAAATCATCCATACCATCATACAAACGCATATTTAATAGCACAAGGACACTTTAACTTCCGATTAGGCTCTGCTAACTACTGCTGGATAGCATGTTCCACCAGAATGAAAAAAAAAAGATCAGTGGAATTGCGTTTCACATTTTCCCCTTAAGATTCAGTCAGAATTTAGCGAATCCTGAAGAAGAAAATGAATGATAGGACAAATCCTGATAAAAAAGAAGACATGAGTACTGAAACGCAAATTAATGGTGTAGAGATATAACATTGAACTATAGGATGCGGTAAACGAATACTTGGAATCAATGGAAATTATGATTCATAACCCATGTCCTACCTCGGCTAATGAACAAAACTAACTGATTTTGTTAGACTGAAACTATTTAGTTCAATAGACCACGAAACGGTTGAAGTTGGTGAGGTAGATGTGTAAAGGATCTCGAAAGATGGTTTGATCTCGTGATGAACGAAGTTTAAAATTCTTGAATAAAAAGGGAAACCCTGCAAAATTAGACCGATAGAGACACGCAAGCGGGGCCATATTTTTTCCGCTCTTTTTTCATTTCTCTTCAGTAAGGTTTGACATTTTATGTCTCGAAGATGTACGATTCAAAAACGAGTTGAAATTATTAAAATTCACTGCCAAAATTGGAGTCTGTGATCTCAATTTTAAGTACGCTCGTCCAATTATGGTCCTCTCAAATCATTAATTGAGCGTCTATTGGAAAAATTTGAACCCACAGCTACAGTAAAAAATGTTCCCGTGCCAGTGAGACAAAGAAGTGCCCATAGTGTCGAGAATATTACAGCCGCTAATCCCCAATAATTTGTCATCCATTGTGCTAGGTATAAGATCTAAGTTAGGTTAGGTAAATGAACTGATTTCTAGTGATGCCAAGAATAAGGCCACTTAGACTGCTTGAGACGGTAGAGTTGCCCAGAACTCCTGGGTTTGGATCGCATATCGACAAAACGACAAATTTTTTGAGACGGATAACATAAAGCCTGGCCAATTCGCCGGGTTCTTAAATAGTATGAAAACCGAGATGTTGCAACTTTGGAGTTAACTCAAAAAAAGTTTCAAAAGGTCCAATTTAATATAAGTTGACTTACACATTTGGTTTGTGTTGGCCCAGTTCTTAACTTTAGATAACTTGATCTCTTAGTTTGCAATAATTTTGAAATAGTAGGAAAAAACCCAGAACAAAGTTGTTTTCCAATCAATACAAGAGGAAAACATGCTACGGTGCAACCTTTACCAAAGTTTAATGGAAAGATGAGAAGTATAATGCAAATGTCCTCGTTTTTGCAAGGCTCTAGAAGGAAAAAGTGAAGTCCTTTTGACTGGAATTTTTGAAATACAAATCAAGGGTTCTAAGATAATAAATTTTATTATCTGGCGGTTTTAGAGCTTAGACTATCTCTGAGTTAGTTAGATCGTTCGAAATGCTTCTCGCAACTGATCAAAAATTTAATTTCGAATTAAAAGTGTTAACTTTGATTCCGAATGAATGATGGAAGAGGTTTACATGTCCCGAAGTATTTTTCCAGCATAAACATTCTGTATTTGGAGAATGGTTAGAAGAAAGGTTATGCTTATATGTGAGATTGTTCAGGTGGTTAGAAAGGTTATGGTTGGAAGGGTTATGCTCATATGTTAGATTGTCCAGGTCAACCTTAACACTCTTTCATATAACCTTTATTAAACATACTTCCACAACTAATGAAAGGGTGGAAAGTAAACCACTATACTCTTATGAGACCCCAATTTAATTGCTTAATTTTATGACTTCGTTTTATAGCCGCGTAAAACTACTAAAAACGTACTAAAGTAATCCATTAAAGAAATGTTGAATTTCCAAACGAACTTATCAATGTACATACATACATACTTATACAGAAATGTGGACTAACTGCACACATAAATTACATAGGTAACAATACTTCGTCCAGTTCGGCGCTGGCACGTGCGCAAAGTGTGCGCGCATGCGTACACATGGAAAATGCCAGAACAATAGATTTTTCGCGTAAGTGCATTTCCATTCGACAAATAATATAATAGAATGGTTTTTAATAGAAACGCATATATGTACATTGTAGAGAAAATTACCCTCCCCTCCACGAAATACTCGTATATGTGTACGCACGCTGTCAGCACTGTCAGTCCAGTTTAATGATCGCCGCATTGATATGCAACAATTA
>CM050326.1:78360324-78450484 GCA_027475135.1 Bactrocera correcta
ACATACACTCATACATATGAGTATTTGATATGATAAACATATATGGTATGGTATATGTATATTCCGTTTCTGTTGCTTTTGTAGATTGTGCTTGCATGCCACATTTAATGCATTTTGCGTTGATAAGCTGAAGTCGCTCACACACTGCACAAACCATTGCGATAAGGTGTTAAGGCGTAGAGACCACCAAGGTCTGAGGTCAGGGGAGGAGTTTTTTTGCTACTACATTTGATGGACTTCATTATTTGGATATAAAAATGTTGAATGAATATGTTTTGTTAGTATTTGAATAAGCCTTTCAGCACCATTATAAAGCATTTTTTATAACGGCTGCTTTTCTTAAGACGCGTGGTCTTCAATGAAGCAATGTTTTTTCGGTATTTGTCTTTTTGACAGCTGCGAATTAATCGAAGAATGAGTCCATCTACTATAGCGCGCAAAAATTAAAGCTGTTAAGATTCACTTTATAGAAGATCTTAGGGAAGGAACTTGGTTTGCGAGCTTAAAAAACATAACTAGTGCCAGAATTGAAGGCGTACGACGATCAAGCGTTCGGTGAATGGGCTTAAAGTGAGATAGCCACCCATCCAGATTTTCACAAAAATATGTTTTCATCGACGAAGCTCACTTTTGGTTAAATTCGTAGCTAATAAAAAAAATTGTTACTTTTGAAGTGATGATATCCCACAAACCATTGCTTAGATGACGTTTGAACGCCAAGAAGTAAAAGTTTGATATACTCTGTGGGCAGAGGTAATTATTGGTCCCTATTTCTTTAAAAGTGAACCCGTCTAGAATGTTGCAATCAATCAAGGACTTAGATTGTTACAAAGGCATAATTGTTGACCTGTTAATGCCTGAATTGAAGGTTGTTGATGTGGCCAGTTTTTTGGGGTTATGTGAAGAAATTATCCGTTACTTTGCTGTGACTTTACCTCAAAAATCCAATTAGGTCGAAAAAATTATATGATCTTATTTTCAAAAAAAAAAAAAAAAAAAAAAAAAAAAAAAAATAATAATAATAATAATAATAATAATAATAATAATAATAATAATAATAATAATAATAATAATAATAATAGCTTGGTGGTCTCACCGAAATCGTTTTCAAAAGAATCTTAACCGGTAAAATTTATTGGGAAAAATTCCTTTTACGAAGCCCGTGTATCACCTATTTGAGCATTTTTTTTAACCCCACAGAATTTTTTTTGTCGTTATTTAACCCTCGTCAGTGAACCATTACCAGTTGAAATACGTACGACTTAACAAACTTACTAAGAGAGGGAGATAAAAGGATGACAGATTATATAAACCTCGGAATATTTACACTTTTTAAAGTCCATAATAATACCAAAGTTCTTGTCATCGATGTATCCAGTCATAACTTCTACAACTTTATTTGCATTACATAATTTGCCCGAAATATAGTTATCTGTAGTACTAGATACCAGCATGGGAAAATTCAGCAATTCACTTGGCTAAATCCGTATCGAAAAGCCACTAACCATATCGATCATGTTATGATAGGCGGAAGAAACGTCTCCAGTATTTTAGACGTGCGTACGCTCGGAGGTTCCTATCATCGACTCGAATCTTTATCCTGTTGCAGCCAAGCTACACCCCGACTCTGTACAGCAAAAACAGCACGTCAACAAACACAAGGAAGATTCTACGTCGAACCTGCTTTCTGAGAGCATTTATCAGCAACTCGTTATAAGGAAAATGTAGGACGGCTCCTTACGTACAGCTGCAAACGAAACCATTACCTTTCGGAAAACAGCAGGTACGATGAAGAGTGCCTTGTCGCAGCAAAGAGAAAACCGACTGCCTACCTTGTAATGTTACAATCGACCACAACAAATGTGGAATGGAATGGATACAGCGGGTGAAAAGGGAAGATTTGAATACCGGACCTTACTCTTATAGAATCTAGTGACTCATCCCCAAAGCAGAGCATACTAAAATTATAGAAGGAACAGTCCTCCGACCTACTGAAAGGCAGTGAAAGCATAACACCATGAGATGGCGAAGCCGATTCCCCAATCGATGACGATAGAGTGGACGTTCTTTGGCCGATGGATTGTCTACTGAGATATTCAAATATTGACGATTGGAATTTAATTGTGCTCTGCCCCATCCAACAAAAGGGAGACCCCACAATCTCTGCCAACTATTATGTGATACGCCTCCTCAGCATCGCATATAAGGTTCTATTGAGCGTTTTGTGTGAAAAATTAAAGCCCACCGTCAACAAACAGATTGGACCTTATCAGGCTCTCGAAAATCAACAATTGATCAGATATTCACCATGCGTAAAATATTAGGTTGTCAAAAAAGTCTTGCGGTATTTTTGCTAGTTGGCGCTGAAAGCGCGTAATTTAGTTTTATTCATCGCATCGGGTCATGCTATACCTTTTTGGAAAGCTCATTTCACGCGCTAATTTGATTGATTGTCGTTTGTTTTAAGTCGTACGTGAGTTATAGCGTCGCAAACATGGAGCAAAATAAAGAGAGAATACGGTATATTTTACAGTACTACTACGATAAAGGCAAAAATGCATCTCAAGCCGCAGTTGTGCAGTTTATGGACCCCATACAGTTTCCATTTCCACCGCACAAGGATGGTTTCAACGTTTTCGTTCTGGTGTAGAGGTGGTCGAAGATGCGCCACGCTCCGGAAGGCCTGTCGTCGAAAATTGTGATAAAATCGCTGAATTGGTCGAAGGAGACTGGCATAGTAGTCATCAAACCGTTACAAACCATTTGAAGAAGTTTGGAGTCACTAAGAAGCTCCATGTATGGGTGCCACACGAATTGATTCAATAAAAATACCGCAAGACTTTTTTGACAACCCATTATTGGAAAGGATCCGTGAAAAGAGAATCAATACACCTCTTCGTTTGTTTCATAGCAACACGAATAGGAGATACCTTATGCCGCGAGGTCTGAACTTGGTATCCCAGCAAAACCAATACGGCTGTGAAAACTAACGCTGAATAATACCAAAGGTTCCGTCATGATAGGAAAGGACCTCTCCGAGCCATTCAATAGAGATTTCATCAAATAGCTGTTGAAAAACGGTGCGCATTCGTACTGAGTAGGCAACTGAGAATTACAGTCCTCTCTCGACAAAAGAAGACCAAAATCTATAAGTCACTCATTATTCCCGTCCTGCTATATGGTGCGGAGGCATGGGTGATGACAACATCTGATGAGTCGGCTTTAGGAGTATTCGAGAGAAAGGTTCTATGGAAGATTTATGGTACTTTGCGCATTGGCGATGGCGAATACTGCTGTCGATTGAAATATGAGACGAAGAGTACGAGATATACGAAGCCATTGATATACAAGTAGTTCAACGAACTTATAGACAGCCACTACGCTGGCTAAGTCATGTCGTCCGAATGGATGAAAACATTCTAGCTCTGAGAGTATTCGACGCAGTATCCTGCGGAGAAAGCAGTGAAAGGCGAAAGCCTCCACTCCATTAGAAAGACCAGACCTAGCTACACTTAGAATCTCGAATTGGCGGCAAAAAGCGAAAAGAAAGAACGTCTAGCATGTTTTTACAAACTTGGCTATAATCGCGTAAGCGATGTGTACGCCAATAAAGAAAGAAGAAAGAAATACATGTGTCGACAGTCAGATGAAAAATCCGCTCGATATCAAATTTCTAAAGTTTTTTAAAATTATTTCACACGCCATTTATCGGCACAAAGTGTTAGAGTATATGCTAATTGGCTGTAACTGGCGTTAGCCCATTCCAACCCATTTGTCTACTCTTTGCTATTTTGTTGTTTACTTTTTTATTGAACCGGATCTAGCATTGAAATTGAATGGGCGAATTTGCAATAGAACTTTTACTTAATAGATTCTAGTAGTTAGCACCACACCATTAATGCATGCAAATTGTTCTAGTTCCAGTTTTGAGATTCTAAAACGATTCAATTAAATTAATGCACTTTTTATTATGTCACACATTTTTGCACAAGTGTAGCGCCAAAGGCCCTTAAAGTGACTTTTGAGTGCCAACCGCACTTAAGGTGATGCGCCGACACGACTTTAGCCACTTTGCCACGCAGCCATCAACGGCTATCGCAATTTCAGCACTTTGCCGCTGAAAGCCATTTCATTTGCTTTATTACATAATGAAATTTACATATCAGCTGCAGCAGTAGCAGCCACCGCTGAACTTGTTTTTCATTCATTTTATATGCTATATGGATGTATGTATATTTATAAGTATATGAATGTGTGTATGTATTTATATAAGCTTTTATTATAACGCTTGCTAAATTAATTTTCTCTCCTCTCTCATTGCAGTGTCTCGCGGTCGGGCGCGTGCAACAATAATATTACATCGGCAAACGGAAATCCACTTTACAACCCGCTATGTCCGACAAGAATTAATCAAATCCTTAATTGATTTCAACACAGAATGCGTGATTTCAATTTGCATAGTCAATCGCGTTCGAAATGTGTTTGTTTGTGCCGCATAAGATCACGCATCAGCATAAAATTCGCTCGCGCACTGCCACATTGCGTCCAGCAAACGGTTTTTGCCGTTGCTGGGGCGATAAAAATAAAAACAAGTGCTATAATTTTCACTGCCGTCGTAACATTTCAAGTTTGACTGCCCGACATTTCCCATCGTTCGCGACGCACGCAAGACACATCTTTCATTTCGGGAGCCACAGAAGCCGCCTAAATGCGCCTGTCATAGACGTTTACGTAAGTGCGCTTTCAGTTAATTTATTTATTTGTTATTTACTTAACGTTTAAGTATGTTATGTGGGCATAAAACTTTTATAGTATACATACATATATGTATATGCCTGGTGCAAAGCTTTGGTTGCGTGCTGCGAGATTGTTCCTTTGGTGAGAAAATTATTCTTTGCTTGTTAACTTATACTATGGTAAGACTTTATTCATAATTTTAAACTTTTTAATTTATTCTTCATTATCGATTTCGTCCCTATCAATATAATCCCCCTTGGCCCCAATACATGGGGCTTCACTTTTATAAGGCCCAAATGATCTTTCAAAATAGGTTTCAGTGATCTTTCCTATACTCCAACGATGCCAGTAAGATCTCATTTGATGCCAGGTCCAACCTGGATGTATAACAATTTTCCAACCAAGCTCCTGGAGCTTCTGACAAGTTGCGAAAGATCTGTGTGGCCTGACATTGTTCTGAAAGAACACAACTACTGTCCTGTTGACCAAATCTGACCTATTCAGGGCGATTGCTTTCTTCTATACTTTCCAATTGATGACAGTACAGTTGCGAGTTAATAGTTTGGCCGTAAGAGAGGAGCTCATTGGAAATAATTGTATGCTACCTTAGACTCTCGCTGTCATTCCTGGAACCCCGCTGTCTTTCTCTCGGAACCTTATTGCCATTCCTGGCTTACTTCTTCTTACTAGACTTTAGGAGTTCTTCTGGTATCACAAAGCGGTCCAAGTGCGTCCCCCACCACTTTGAAGACCAGCCTAAAAAGCACGTCGTCACATTTATACTGTTTATACAGTCCTTTTTGAAACCAGGTGAAAAAACTTCTGTAGCTGGATATCAGCTGTCTGCAGTATTGAGATAAAAAAAAACAGAAAATTTAATGGGAAATGTTTATTGCCATTCGAAAAAAAACAATATTTGGCATTTACATATGTCTTGAAGAACATCTCTTTCAAATGTTAGCCGGTCTATCGGTGAGTCCAGTTTTAAGTCGAAGCTTGAAGAAAGTGTGGTTTATTGCTAAAGCCAATGCCTTCAAATAACTTCACAAGAAGTAGTCTAATGGTGTTAAATCACAACTTCTTGGAGACAGTTCAAAGTTACAATTTCTTGAAATAAACGAATCTTCAAATAAAAAATTAAAAAATAAAAAATATATACGGAAGCCCTGGACATACCCACATTGCTAGTAATTTCACACGGTTTAAATATCGACATTAGACAAAAAACCGTACAAAAATTGCCATGAAATATTTATTACATTTTCAGGAGTTCTTTTAAAGCTCATTTAAAGGGTCGTTTAAGTGATTTATTAGACTTATAAATTTTAATGATTACAAGCATGTAATAAGTTGAAACCATAAAGTTTTATGAATGGCAACATAAACGATTTCGGCGTAAACTGAGAGCATGTATTACTTGACTAAAGGCTTAGCAAGCAAGTACAAAACTTTCGAAAAAAATCTGAAAATAATATTTATTCGGAAATATTTTAAAAGTTTAAATTTGAAATTAAAAATAATTTAAATTAAATTTATAAATCATCAAAGAATACTAGATTATTTGAACTAGTTACTTTTTTAAAAAAATTTTTGGTCTTTAAATAAAAATTCTATGTACTTAGCAACTTGAAATATCGAAAAATGTAAGTCACTATTACTCGCCGCGTACATATATAGCACTAAAACAGTAAAATTTTATTTAAATTATAACTGTATCTAATCGCTTAACGCTTTCATCCGCCAAAGCTCAAAATCGTCACGATAATTTTTGCCGTCCAATCGCGCTCACATTTTGCAAACGACTATGTTCAATACTCGTACTAAGGTAATAACGCGACCCAGAATACAGTTACTGCAATGAATTTGCAATTTTCGATGCCGTATGCAGCGCCGTCAACTTCCACTGCGCCACCTGTGGAGCTTTTCCACCGCAGCAGCTTTATAATGCTTAGTTGATGGGGAGTGCTGATTGCGCTCTCGATTTTATTTTTATTCTTTTTATTTTTACTTACTTCCTGTAAGGGATGTGCTTCCTTTCCTGTTGGAGTTCTAATATGGCGAATTTGAAATAAAAGTCTAAGATATGTAGACCGAAACTGCAGCAATCGATAAATTAATCATATTTTCGTTCTCCGAGCAATCTTGTGTCAAAACATATTCCTGGAGAATAAAATATTTTGAAAATTTTTGTCTGTTTTATAATGTCATTATCGTTAAACATCACGAACAAGTTCAGCGAAATTACTTAGAATCAATACTTCTCTCGGATGGGCTTAGTGCCCTTCTATCTTGATTTGTCATATTTGTTTTGTGGGTCTATGGCAGTTCTAAATGCTTTCGGTGACACTTGTTTCTTGCGAAAAAGGGGTTTTAATTGGTACAAATTATTGAAAGAGAGTTGAAAAGCGTAAACGCTGAACCAGGTCTAGAAAGGGCATCAACATCAGCTGATTATCAGCACGCAAATAAAATAAAGGAATCGATGCTTGAGAATCGTCGATTAACAGCCAGGGAGCTTACTGGCATCATAAGAATATCGGAAGGATCAGCGAAACCCACTTTGAAAGATCATTTGGGCCTAAGAAAAGTGAAAGCGCAATTGGTGCCAGATTCCCTAAATTTTTTCGAAAAACAGCTTCACAAATGAGACAATACAACATAACTACTGGTGATGAATCTGAGATCAATGCTTATGACCAGGAAACAGAAGGTCGATGGGCCGAAATTGTGACAAAGGTGCGCCGAAGCCGAAAAAATCACGTCTAAGCAAAAAAAATCAAGGTTATGTTGACGGTTTTCTTCGATTATCAAATTTTCGAATTTCTTCCGACCGGCCAAGCTATCAACAAGGAATACTATTTAGTGTTATGCGTCGTTTGCGCGAAGCTATTCGTAACAATACATCGAAATTATGGGCCGACAGCTCTTGACATTGATTATTGCTGATTTTTTGCACCAAATTTTCAACCAGTATCGTGCCGCAACCACCGTATTCGTTTGGTTAAGATATTCAGAAAACTCAAAAGACCGCTCCGGAGAAACCGTTTTGAGTCTATTGAAGCCATTATAAGGTGAATCGCTTCGCGCATTGAAGGCTATTCCGGAGATTGACTTTAAGTATAGTTTCGAGGATTGGAGAAAACTTTGGGCTTAGCGGAATTACTTTAAGGAATACGACTTAGATTTTGAAGAATAAATTAGGAATTTTCAAATTATGAGCAAAGCCTTACTATATTTTTATTATAATGGTATTTAATCATCTAAAATGCAAAATAACGTAACATCACTTTTCATAAGTGTACAGGCGAAGGAAATACGATATAAAAGAAACCACTCATAGAAAAAAAATTTGAGTTTTGGTTATAAAATGGTTATATATTGGTTATAAAATGGTTATAAAACTGTTATATATTGGTTATAAAATGGTTATATATTAGTTATATATTGGTTATTATATCTGATAGCGACTTTCGATTTTTCGATTTTGTCGATACGCTGATTTGCATTTTAGGTAACAATGTGTAAATTTTGTGTTCCTCTGAGAACTAATTTTGTATTTTTCCGCACGAAGTAGCAGATACTGGAAAAAATATAAGATTTTATTTAATTTTTTAAGTTTTATAAACATTTTTAGAACTCCAATATCAGATTGGTCATCTCACTGATTATGAGTGCATATTCATGTGAATATACCAAGTTTTAAGCTTCTCACAATATGCTAAAAAGGAAGGAGTTAGTCTCCTAAGGCGTTAGGGTTAATTGTCTTTTAGTTACGTAAATTGTGTTTTTTTAGACAAGTGAATATGTGCACGGGTTGGATTTTGTAAGCGCGCAGACCAAGATCCTTTCTCAAATCCTCTTTAAAGTGGAGAGACACAGCTCCAATTGTTGCACGCGATGGCGGATGCACTCATTCGGGTATTCTTTGATACTCTGAACCACAACACCTAACCATGTACACAAGTATTAAAAATTACCCATTTATATGGCAGTATATAACTTATGGTGCCCATTGGCTTAGCACAGAAATTACTTAAAGCTTAATTATTGAATAACGATTGTGGCTCACGTACTCGCTTAGCGCTTGCAACGCGCGCTATCCAGCTGTTTAAAACTATTTGCACCAACTTCTAAAACGCACTTAATTAGCAGACTACTTCCAACAGCCACTACCAGCGACTACCACTACTATTGCAACAGCACTTGCTGCAATATGCAATCAACTTTGCTACTCCTACTTACAACTCAATTTCGAGACTTTCGAACTTCGTGCCGCCACTTGGCCACTACGCACTGCGAACACCCGCTGCTGTTGGAATAGCGCTAGTGGCCTTATTTTATTGACCGTTATAAGTAGTTGCTGCACATATTTCACTTAAGTGAAGTGGTAATTTGGCGCTCACCTTGTGGCGAGTAAAATATTTGATGACGCACGCAGTGGGCGACTGCAACGCGCCGAATGAACACATTAACAATAACTCGCAATTACAAAGCGCTGCGTTGATATGCGTTCGTGCATGTGTTGCCGTAGTTTTTGCCATAAATGTGATGCCATACTGTTTCGCCGCAGTCGCTGACAGCTTATTGAAGCCGTTTACATGGCTCAAAGATAAAATTGGCTACAGAATATAATATATGAGTGTGTTAAGTAAACTAAAATACTTAATGTCGCTACCAAATCGTGCTAGTTGTTCGGTGTATGCATTACAAGGTCAAGGCAACGTGCAAGGTTTAGAAAAATATCCGTTAATTTGGAATAAATAATTTTTTTTTAATTAGTTGGTATGATCCAATTTAGTCTAATATGTGCCATTTTATTCGATAACTTGTTGCATTTTGAAAATAATTCCATAATCTCACTGGCATAGAAATCTTTATCCCTATTGCCAAAAAAACTGCAACATCCGATTTTCCTAAGCTTCTCTTGTGGTTAAATTAGCATCTGCGTGATCATTTGCTATAGACGGGAACAAATAATACTCACTTGATGTCAGCTTCTGACTATAAGGTGGATGCATTAACAGCTCCCAACCAAGCTCTCAGGGCCTCTAGTGAGGCACTATCGATGAGTGTAAACTGCTTTTGTCCTCGTGAGATAAAATTACTCTTCTATAGGTTTGACTGGCACTCGTCCGAATAAAAAGTTAGGCCATAAAGGAAGAGCTCATAGTAGACGTTTCCATAAAACATAAAAAACCTTCTTGACCGCCAATCTTAGCTTGAATAGCGTTTCCGCCTGCTGACCGCGATTCGAATTCGAACATTTATGCTTGAAGTTGTCGTAAGGGTGCCACTTTTCATTCGCTGAAACCCATCATTGATAGATTTTGTTGCAAGTTGCACAAGGAAATGATGTCCTAGTACGGAAAAGTTCTTCTACCAATATATCTATTTCAAACGATCCATCAAAAGAGGGTCAGGCAGTGATATTATTTTTGAAACAAAGATGTTATGTTTATGGACATTGATTTGGATACTAGCTACACCTGAATAGTCTCCCATTAATCTCCATTAATCTGTGTGAAATTTAGTTTAATGTTTTCACCATTGTCATCGTAATCTAATGAGTTCGTACAATAACTTGTAGACCAATAAAAAAGTTTTAGGAGTCAGGTCTTACCAAGACATCAAAGATTATTAGGACCACTCAGTGACATGAACATCATTGCGGAATAGCTTGAGACTTGGCTAATTGTAGCTTTCTTACATTTCTAGTTAATGGTCACTGTGACGAATTTACTGTGGTTTGTCTATATAAGCTGACCTGTTATATATGCTGTTATATATCTCGATTCGGTCTTGTCAGCTGACCTTTAACAGGTATAAGTGTCAAAGGTTCAAAGATGTCTTTCCATGCCAGCGATAACTGGAGAAAAGTTGTGAAATTGAACTCGGTCATGCATATGGTCGAAAACTACCACGCCCACCATCTCTCATTATTCAGAAAGAAAGGTTATATACGATTATATACGATTCCACTAAATTTGGTAGCGTCTTCCGCGGCTCTTATCTTTCGATAAAAAGATTTTGGACACCTGGGGTGAAAAAACTGAGATTGTTCATCAAATGTACTGAGCAGCAACAAGCACATTATTAGTTATTCTTTTTCTTTATTGGCGTTAATCGCTTACGATTTTAGCCGAGTTTACAACAGCGCGCCAGCTGCTGCTTAGCGCTAATGGAGATTCCCAGTGTAGCCAGGTCTTTCTCAACCTGATTTTTTCAACGGAGTGGAGGTCTTCCTAGACAGCATAGCTGCTGCCTCTGTCGCCGTATATCTCATATAGTGCATCGTTCCATCGCTGCCGTACTCACCGTTGCGAATGCGCAAAAACCATGAATTCCGCAGAACCTTTCTCTCGAACATTCCTAAGACCGACTCATCAGATGACGCCGTTATCTATACCTTCGTATCATATTGTTCGTCAATAAGGGACCTTATTTTTCAATTACTTACTCAGTCCAAAGTAGCATCTATTGGCAAGAGTGATTCTGCGTTGGATTTCAATGCTGATATGGTTGTTGGTATGAATGCTTGTTCTAAAAAAACAAAATTAAATTATCTACGGCTTCTATGTTGACTGTCAACAGTGACGCGTGAACCAAGTAGCGTACCCGAAGACTGTTTTTATAACTACATATTTCGTCTTGCTCTCTTTCACAACAAGACCCATAGTATTCGCTTCCTTAGCCAGTCTCACTTCATCGTCATCGCCTTGGGGAATCAGGTTCGCCATCTTCTGATGTTACTGTTTCAATACTGTTCAGCAAATTATGAGTTCAGTGTGCTCTGGACAACAGCTACCAGATCACAGTTTTGGTCCTACAAGAGTATACTCCGGTCTCGAAATCTTCCTTTAGTCACAGCATAGCACCGGGCATTCATATGAATTCTCTTCAAATGTAGGCCTTAATAAGTTTGCAGTGGTCGTCATCAAAAATATGGTTGCTTATTTTTCATTGGAGTGATTTCTAAGTGGCGCACACCTTCGCTAGGAGAAAATTTTATGCAAGTTTATATGGCAAATGGCTTGCTTCAAAACCACTCACTTGCAGTGGCCCCTCTGGTGAACAGACGCTGTCATTAGTCTTCAGTGATCGCTTGAAAATTATTGCTAATGATTATCTTAATATACGTAATTTTCATCATTTTCTCGGTCATTCTATAAAATATATATTTATATATATATGGGTCATTCCATCAATTGGCGACATGGTTTTGTACCCGTGGTTCTCCGATTTTAACCAAACTTTAGAATACCATAATATAGACCAGTAGAAAAATATCTGTTAACTTTTTCCTGGCCAAAGTCGCTCCATTGTTTTTTGGCGCGCACTTCAAATTGAGATCAAACAAAAAATGACTTTTTCTTTTATATTTTAACGACCTCAAAATTGAGTGAAAAAATGTTTAAGTTATCCAATTTTATGTAAAAAAATCTCAGCTTTCTTTTAAAAATATTTTCAAAATCCAAAAAAATTTTCAAAATCAAAAAAAAAAAACATTTTTTTTCCAAAAACCCGGTTTTTTAGCAGTTCCCCCAACTATTTTTCAAAATTGACCGTTCCATTCGATTCCTCTTTAAATTTTACATAAGAATCAGTGTTCAAAAATATGGGACTCTGATCCCATGAACAGCAAAAAAACATGCAAAGTTGTCGCTCTTATTATATATTTTTAAACTTTTTTTTCGCACAATTTAAATAAGAGTTTTAAGTTTTTTCCTTTTAAAAATATTAATAAAGCCAGCCTTTTGTGGTTAAAATAAAAAAAAATGTGGCTACCAAAATCGTAAAAAAAAAATATAAAAAAGTAATAATATTAATTATGTGAATCTTTACTTCAACGATTTATTCAATTTTCTGCAATTGAAATTGCAACAACAATGCAAACAGATAACATTTTGTAGTCACTACAAAGAAGTTCGTTTCTTAAGTCTTTCGTTTCGACTTCAGCAAACTTTGAATTCACAGTCTATCAACACTTGCCCTTAATTTCATTGTCACTTTTGGCAGTTGAAATCTTAATACAAAACCAACAACAAATCAACACGTAGCAAATTGGCCACTTTACAGCCATAAACGGACTAGCAACAAAGCCACAATGATTAGCGACAGGATAACGCTTCTTAGAGCCGTTGCAGAGTTACGTAGCATCCGTTCGCGCGCTAATTTGGCACAGAGCTAATTTAGAGCTAGTGTTTGGTAGTAGCGTTTACATTTATTGTATTCAAATGCGTTGGGCGCTTGGCGGCCCAAAAGGGTCAACAACCAACCGTTGCTAAGGCATAAACCATAAAACCAAAATAAAAAAAAAATAAAATAAAATTGCTGCGCACCACTAATGATGGGGCTAAGCTACGCATCAGATTAGAATGTGCCAGTTTTGCGGCACAAACTCATCGCTCTTAACGCCACGTAGCCGCACAGCGTATCCTTTTCTGCCACAAAAGTGAAAATCTCTATAATTTGCTGCAATCCAAAGCGAAAGGGCGGCGGCGTTCAATTTCTGTTTATTTATTTCAAAGCTAAGTTGTAGTTGATTTAAGCGCAGCAGACGCGCTTGATTTGCATGTGAGCCATACGGCAACCGCAAATTAGCGCATGGCTCTTGTTTACCTACAACAAACATGACTACATAGTGGAGTACGTGCGGCTCGTTGCAGTGCAAACATAAGCAAACAAATTTGCCGAGTATTTACTTTAACAATAGCAAGTTGCCAGCAACTGTATGTTGTTGTTGCTGTTATTTTTGTTGTTTTCGCATCGCAAAAATATGTTGCAATAAATTTTAAGCAGCCACTGACCACCAGCAGCCGGTCAAGCGTGCAACACGCGGATAGAAGAGCAGGCGGCGGGCGTACGCAGGTTGCTGTCGGCTGGTGGCTGGCGGCCGGTTGGCCCAAAAAATTGTTTGCGGTTAATTTGGTTGATTTGTTTGTTTTTCGCTTCATTATTTATTTTTATTTCTTTTTTGGCTCCTTGGCGCAGCGCTTAAATTATAGCGATTGTTGTTGCAGCTACTGTTGGCTACCTGTTGCCTGTTGCCAGCGCGCGGCGTTGAAGTGTTGCCTCCGCCACTTGTGGCGTTAAATTTTGCATCTCCTTGATTAGGTGTTATGTGTTGTGGTTGCGGCCAACGCGGCGGCAGAGCAGTGTGCAAGTGGAAGTGGGCAGTGTCTGCTAGCGACGTGCTGCAACAACCGACGAGAGGCTGCTGCCGTTGCTCGTTTGCCTTTTTTATTTCTTTGCTTATTGTTATTGTTTTTAACAGTTCATTAAAAATGCCCGCTTGCGCCAGTTAAGCAAACAATTTGAACCTTAATAAGCGCAGACACACACACACATACACACAAATGCTGTTTAACTTTCGCCTTTGTTTGTCTTTCGAAAGTTACGCCCACTTTGGCGTGTAAACTTTTTCGAATGCCACTTTGATATAAATCATAAAGCGTGTGTTGTGTTGTGGCAAGTATTGATTGAAAAGCCAAAACAAATAATAAAATGTGTGAAATAAACGCCAGCAACGCAGCGTGTTGCAAGTGATCATTAACTTGCAGATTTTTGGAAAATACCCCCCTCATGCTTTGCCGCCTACCCACGTGACTGGCGTTGGCTGTGCTGCTGATTAATTTGGCAGGCAGCGCTTGATTTTATCAGCTTCGGCGGTCTGTAGATGTTGCAAGGCTGATAGCGAGCAATTTGCACAAAATTTAGTGTGAAACTTGACAGTTACGCGTGTAGTAAATTGTAAGTGAAAGGGAAAATGGGGTCACAATAATAAGAAAAATAAAGAGAAATGTGATATACTTACTACGTTTCGTCGTTTCTCAAAATGTATATATATATATTTTTTTTTTTTTTTTTGATGAAGTAGGAATTATTTGGTCGCAGTTAGAAAATCTATTCTAGCCAATATACCAACATAGACTTTTACTAAATACTATACATATAGTTACATATCATATTCTTATAGTTACATATTTTGTGTACGCCAACCAGAAATGTTTGATTTTAAAAACGACGCCTAAAAGCACACAACAAAAATTACTCATTACACATCCTTCAAATTTTATCTCAAATACGAGCGCCTAAAGGTATGCATTATTTCTATGTTACCTAGTGCAATTTTTCTCTATATTAGGTGGTTACCAGATGACCAAATTGGGTATGAATATGCAACAATAAATATGTATATAATCTCGCAGAAATGTCCGAATACTCCCAATCGCATCAATCGAGGCGCATAAAATGTATCGGGTTTTTCAATTGAGATGATATGATTTCTTAGTGTTGTTTCGGTAATTTTTAATATGTTATGAACCGGAATCTTCTCACGACTTCATCTTGGAAAGATTTATGCAAGCACAACATTGACAAATTATTCAATCTTATTATCAAAATAATCGTTCTCCAATTGCAACTTTTCGTGCGCTTTTGCCATTTTACATATATCCGTAATAATCGTTCACCTTTATTCACTATTCGTCAAGTTGAGAGGTGTTCAATCTTACTGAATAAATCCCGTTGGGCCAGAGCGAAGAGCTCCCTAGACCTCTTCCGATTTACCCCATACCAGAACCAACTTACGTCTGTACAGCTGTTGATAATTGACAAGCGTTTTCTGGCCTGAGTTCCCGATAACGTACTCTTCCACCAACCCTCCCGTAAGCTTTGATCCGCTCGTAAAAAAGCTCAGCTCTCCTCTTCTACAGCGAGTTCACCCCTCCTTTCCTCCTTTGAATATTTATGAGCAGAAGAACGACGGCCAGGGCTACATAGGTTCGGTGGCTTGGTAATTAAGTACGAGGACTTTAGCGTACTCAGTCTCCCAGTATCCAGATTCTGAGGGAAGTTTTAGTTGCCAAGCACCCATGCTATGTGCAGGTTGGCGGTTAGTACCACGATTGGTGTGGTTCATATGTAGTTTGTATTCTGATGAGAGTTGATACGCCTCCAGGATGTTGTATGACTAGGGAATAAAACCAGTTCGGTCTTTGGTTAAGATACCCTGAGTTAGCTCTCTACCGCTCGATAAAGTAACAATGTATTCCGCGCGTTGGCTACCGAACCAATGATAATAAAGGTTCTTTTTAGCCGTGCTTTCTCTAGGGACTTACTCAGCAACATGGAAGGTGAAGTGGAATCTCATTCGCGCGGCATATAGTCCGAGGTCAGTAAGAAACTGGATGTGAATGTACTAAAAATTAGTATTTATTTACAAGATTTTAACACAAATTGCACTAGATGAACTAATCTATGAGAGTAGAAGGATCGGTGGTTGGAATTGGTAGATGACACGATAAATCACGATGACTTGAAACAACCACAATTCAGTGACGCGCCCACCAGTCAGAATTGCGTGTGGTAACAGAATTCTTCAAACTCTCCGAATGTCGTGGGAATAAATGTGGACCACCGCTACCGATCTCATAGGGCATACCATTGTTGAATACATAAGCCTTGGCTGGATCGGATGCACTATAACTGGTACCCACAACTGGTGTTAAATAATTGCGGCTTGACGGGGAAACATGTGGCACATCGGCTTGACGGAAGAGGGAGTGACCATAAACATTGTTACGTATATCGCAGACTGTATTATCAATCAAAGTACTTAACGGTGCTTTATATATACGGAAATTCACATCATTGTAGTCCAGCTTGGAGAACAAAAAGATCGGCATGCGGTTGGATAGTTCCCAAACATCCCTATTCTCATCGATCTTCACATCGACAGGAAATATCAAACCAACATCATCACGATCCACAACACCATGAAACTGTGGCTTATACGGCATAGATGAGTGCCAACAGCCGACTGCATTCTGATCGATCAAATTGAATAGCTCAATACCATCATCGCTCATAACATGTGCTGTCGTATGCGAGTTGGGGCCACGTTCATCCAGCGCCACAAAATCGTGGAAGCTATTCTCAACGCGACTCTCATCACGCAGAATGCGTGTCGACACCGCAAACTGACGATGACTTGCCAGCGGACTGAAGAACATAGTACGATAACCATCCGAACGTATGGGTGAGAGTGACATACCAAAAACACCCTCATTGCTCCATTGGTAGTTCACGCCGCCAATGTTGAAGTCACCGCGTAATGGATCCGGAAAAAAGTATGAGTGTCCCGAAAAGCGCCACGATTTATTCTGCTCCCACGAGTATACAATCAAACCATAGCCCAGTTCATCGGTAAAGTAGGCGAATGCATCATCACATGATTTACCAATATCAACGGCAATATTAACAATAAACGTATTCGCATTAATGTCATCCGGACGCAGCTCATAGCGGCGTATGCGCGTGTTCGTTCGCAAGTCAAAGACATTCACGGCATATGGACAGGGATAGGTGGTGGTGTTTAGGAGTCCCAAAGTGCCGGCATCAAGCACCCACAGGCGTCCACACTCATCCGCTTTGATGCGATACGCCGTGGTGATGCTATTCGCACAATCGCCAGCTGTGTTGCTGCGCCAGTCGGGGTATGGGATCAGCTCCGGGGACCCCATCGGAGTATGATCCATATTGATATAAGTCAATGTAGCCGGTATACCTGGAAAGAGTTTAAAAAAAACGGAGTATAGATCATATGGAATCTGAATTCCAGTTAGGCAAGCAATTAAGTATAGCAAGATTTTAATATTAGTGTGAGCGTGACTGACTAAAGCCTTAAATCCTGTGTTATATTTCGTTGATTTATGAAGTACATTAGTTTAACGAAAGATCTCGCTAAAGTACAAAATCTTAAATGGATCTCTGAAAATGATTCCAGGCAATCTTTTTTGTTATCACAGAAATATGTCTTCTCTTCGGTTCATATTTATTTTCTGCTTGCGGCACCTAAGTATATGACATCTGGGTATGAAGAGTTCTGCATAATTTAAGCCGCCTCAATAACC
The DNA here is from genome assembly GCA_027475135.1 of Bactrocera correcta. NCBI lineage: Eukaryota > Metazoa > Arthropoda > Insecta > Diptera > Tephritidae > Bactrocera > Bactrocera correcta. The sequence continues at coordinate 78,377,976 of CM050326.1, forward strand.
TCATAAAGTTTATTAAATATTTTTTTTTTTATTTTAGTATGGCGGAAGTAGAAATGAAAGCCGACATTGAGTGCTTGAAAAAAACGTTTACTTTCATTTTATATTTTTATTCCTCTAGACTTGGTTGGGATTTAAATGGAGTCAGTATGTTTTGACAAGGCTTTGATACCATAAACTCTTCTATGTATTTTGTTCATTTTATATTGGGTTGTTTGGAGGCAGGGTCACTCGAATTGTGCTTGACTATATTTTTTCATAATTTTCAAGGTAATTTCTTTCCAGAATCCACTGTTCACATTAAATAACTCTTAAATATGAAAAAATTTTCAAAGTGATTTCCGTCTCTATCCTGTCAATTCTTGGCTGGATCGGTCTCTTAAGCCCTTAAAATAAATAATTTTATAAAATTTCTTCAAATCAGTTATTGCTTGGAGCAGACTCTTTATGACTCAGTCAATATAAACCAAGTCAATATTTAGAATTTTTTAATAGAATTTAAGGCATTTTAGTTAATATATTTAGTAAGTGGTCTAGACAACCGTGTTTACTTAGCTATTTCCTTCAGTTTCTCTGTAATTCTTAACTGGTTTATAAAATATTTTGATTTTCACCAAAGCTTGAAAGTGATGTTTTTATAGCAAGGACTTAAAGCTTTGATATTTTTACAATGAATGTAAGCTAATTAAAGTGAATACTAGTAGATACTAGTTAGGCCAGTGGAATTATTGAAATCAGCATATAGCCAAGCCACCAATGTACATTAGTATCTCCTCGCTTCCGCATTTAGCTTCCGCTTTTCCTTAAACACTGTGCATGAACCGGCTAACATTCTTTTCAATTGTTACTTGAAATTAAGATATGTGAAAAGACCAATTTGCCAAGATAAAATTGAAATTATAAAACAAAAAACTCCAAAAAAAACTTGCCTTGCAGTAGACGCACATTTTATCTCAATTATTTAAATACATAACTCAACTGATTTTAATTTGATCAGGCGTTAATTGCTGCATTTGTCAACTGGCGGCATGTGTACGTATGTTCATGATATATAGACACACCTCAATCTGAGCTTGACTATGCGGCAAATGGCGTTGTGTTTAAAATATTTTAAATTCAATTCAATAATTTTCAGATTTTTTTCGCGAATATATTTGTTGACAAGTTGTCGAGTGTTGGTTTAACATATGTATTTGTTGCAACTACTGGTTTCTTTAAATTAAATAAATTACACAAACGCGTGCTCCAGCGCATAAGGCGTGTAATCCCCTCACGCAGAGCGGCCTTTGGCGTCGGATACTGAAATTCAATATAATAAATGATAACTTAATAGCAGGCAATTTATAAGCTAATGGCTATTCATATGCTATATTTTTAATTTTATTTGACAGCTTATACATATTAATATTATTAATTAAATTGAGTGTCAGTTAAATCATGTTCCGGCTGGGTGTTGATGTAAGATATTACCGTGCATACTGATTAGAAATTTTAATTTATGCTTTATTTAAGTGAATTTATTAAATAAAAAATAACAGGCGCTTTTAAAATAAAATATCATAAATTATTGCATTTACTGTTGTAAACTAGTGCATTCAAAGTTTTTATGGTAATAGCGCGCTTGGAGTTGTTTCTGGTTTTGTTCATATTCCACTTCCGGTTATGTTAAATCTAAATCTAAATATCGAATTTAACACATTTTGCATTTCGGTTGATTAATTATTGTCGGTTTGTTAGACTTTGATAATAACGCCGTTTATCTGCAAAGTCGTTTTCACATAATAAAATTATGATTCATGTTTTTTGCGGAAATCTGATATTACTCCCATCAAACGTATGTATCTCACGTTGGTTAAGAGCAATCGTGATACGCTGTTTGGCATTTGAAAGATAAAATTCCGTACCAAACAAACTTCTCAAGCAGTTTTTTGATTTCTTTAATCAGTCCTGCTTAAGGACGTATCAGAGATGAACAACAACAAAGATAAAATACGATATAAAATTGATGTTTTTTTTTAATTTTTTTCTCACATTGTTTACAAATTATTTTATTCTGGAATGTGCATTTTCCGCAAACATGTCTTTCGCACTTCGAACAAATTTTTGTTGTTTTATAACCTTTACAAAAATTAATTCGATTTGATTTCGTACAGACAAATTTTCGAACTCGAAGACAGTGTTGGTAAAATCTTTTTTCTTTAGCTTTTATATATGCATCTCCGACTTTTGAAGTAAACTCGAACGAAAATTCCTGCCACGAAATGTTTTCAGCCTTTGTTTCTATGTGCAAAATGCAGGCATTTATTCCAGCTAGGCCCAAAATATTTAAAAATACCTGCAGTGGCCACCAACATCTTTTCAACATCATTTTTTGTCACTTACACATATGTATATATCAAATTTTGTACTATTATAAAATAATAGTTTCCGGTATTCGTTTTTTTTTTATATTTCTATTAAGTTATGTATAGAACATAGGACTGAGGACTGACTTTGGCAACTCTCTCTTGTTTCCACGAATTGTACAATAATTGTAGTTTTTTATGTAATTTCTTGGCTAATGATACACTTTTAAAAAATTATCCATAGTTACGTCCCTTCAGCATCTGTGAAAGAATTTATCAGATTTGGGACAGCGAACTCCCCAAGGAGTTGCTCTTCTCGTCATTTCCCAAATAGAAAAACCCATTTATTGTGTGGCTTCTGTAGACGTCACATACCAACCAGATCTTTATTCCAAATTTGTCTGGTTTGTTTGGCACCTAGTCTTCGACGGAAACAATTGCTAATCGACACCAATAAATGCACCAGGCTTATTTAAGTCTACAACTTTGCTTAACACACGAAATGCTTTATGATCCATTTTTTTGTAAACTAACACAAGTTGATTTACAAAAATTCTAAAGTAGTAGTAGTAGTTGTAGTAGAGTAATAGTATTATCTACCTATGTATGTGTCAGCCTCAGTAAAGCGTGGACGTGCCCTCAGCCGCACTTTTCTTGGAATTAAAAAAGAAAAGCAAAATTTTCCGCAAATGTGGAGAATTCGGCTCAAAAAGTGACATTTTCAGTTGAGAATAAGTTTAGAATGCAAACAAATCTTTACAAATATTTTGTTGGGTTAATGTTGACACCAATATCCCAGATCGATATAAAACGATTTAATCGACCAGTGCTTGACCCTGGAGACATCTATTGGAAAATGGCGGAAGCAAAGTTGTAGACCTACTAACAAAATTCGTCTGAATTTTGTATGTTTCAACAGGACAACGCACGGCCATGCAAAATAACACGCAAGATAAGAACTCGCCTTAAGCTCTAAGGTCTTTGTGGGGATGTTCACATGCACATATCTTTTAGTCCGGACCTGGCGATAAGTGGCTTCTACTTATTCTCGTCTAAAGCGAAAGATGTTGCTAATGAAAAATTCACCTCAAGAGAAGCTACAATTTATCGAGATTTTTTGACACTAAATAACTTTTGAATGGGAAATAACTATTAGCATTGATATTTATAAACTCAATTTAGACTTGCTAAATATCTCCTCAAATTTTTTCGACAGATCAGTCCACACAAAAGAGTTCACTGAGATAGTTTGAACCGTATAATTTAATACTACAGAATTTCTGTGGTTTAATCAACGACGTTGATAATATTAAGAGGAGTTAAGTTGTCATGCCTTAAACAACAATTTAAGCAAAGTTCTCACCAGGAAGCATAAAAAGTCTTCTTGAGTCTCTTAGAGCTGCAGCGAAGTCAAAAATATCAAGGGCACATGTACATATGATCCATATAATTTTCAAAGAATTTTTTAAAAATAAATAGACAGTTTAAAACAGGTTCCGGACGGCCAGGCGGTCTATGGATTTGATAGAAAACTTTTCAAGTCAGAAGCGGAACGTTTTTTAATAGAAAAATTTGCAATGTAATATTGCGCTTTGTCTAAATTGACACTCACTTAAATGTAGACAACGTGCTCGGTTACGACGGTGGCAACTCTTTAGTTTAAAATTCAAATTGCTTAGCACCTGTTTAGCAAAAAACCATAAACTTTTACCATTTACGTCAAAATGCATGCCTGTCGAACATCAACTATTACCTAGTAATTTAGTGACTAGTCGCTACTACTCGCGTAATTCGTTCAACACATTCAAGCTCAATTTTTCCGCTTGACAGCAACTTGTCGAGCTTTTCCGCTGAGCGGCTGACAAGTCGCCTGGGGATAATCCGTGTATCGCATGACAGCTTAACTCATGTTGATTTAATGTCTTAAGACTTGTCAACTCTGATTTTTAATATGGCCATTCACACATATAAAAATTGTATGCTAAGGTATCGCGCAGTAAGAAGTTTAACCATGTGTGTGTGTGGAGCTTAGGTCGGAACATATTTTACAATACTTGCAGCATTACTTCCCCATAGAAAGCATTGCGTTCGCATAGAAGATGTTCTATGGTATCTTTTTATTCTACCACTTGATGGCTTCTAGAATAGTGATTGTATGATTTGTGTTTGTGGTAGCATGTTTGAAAATTATTCAGTGACCAGTTAGCACTCCTACTAGAGTTCTTTGATGCCATGCAGGCAATTGTTGAGCAAGTAAGGAATTTACTTCCAATAATATTTTCAAAAAGGTGTGTTGTTTAAATATCTACAAATAGCCAGATGCACATAAATTCTCTTTTTATGGCGTCTAATTTCGGGGTCTGCCGATGGCTAGTTCATGAACTTCACAGTCAACAGTGATATCACTTTTCCTGGAATACATTGCAGGTTTATCGTTAAATAGTATGCTAGGTTGATACACAGGATTATTTCCACATTTCCATTTTATAGGACGAAAATGGTCGAAATCGCATTACAAAAACACGCACATAAAACATAATTTTTTATTCCATCTGATTATTTAAGTTCCAGTATAGAAAAAAAGAAACTACTAAAATAGCGGAATAAAACCTTTTCCGAATAGTGCCTTTGTAGTTTGCCACCTTGTGATTAAAAATTGTCCAAATTTAACCCCCACTGGACCCCACTGCTTATAGTTGAATTTTTACTGAAAATATCCGTCAATGTGTGAGATATCCTTACATGAAAAATGGTGGTCTGAATGCCCAATATAGATTGAATCGGGTCAATACTTACCCCCATATACCTAACATAGAGATTTTCGAACTTCGGCGTGACTTTATACCTCATCGAAAATAAAAAAGGGTGTTTTGTTCATAACCGTGTATCTTTGCGCTTAAAATGAATAAAATCGGGTCAAAACGTGATTTGGTCCCTATATAAATAATATCAATATCAACATTTGCGAACAATTGGCTGACTTTATTCCATAATGATGGTGAGGTATGTGAGGTACTTTAATAAAACCCTGGTTGAATATTATTAATATGTGATTCAACTTTCATATTTATAGAACTTAATTTTGATTGCTCAATTTGTAAGGCAGCTATAGCTATAGCCGTCGGATGTCGACGAGTTCGACGAATGAATGAGCAGCCACTTGCTTTTATAGAGTCTCCGATTTGTTCTTTTGTGTGTTACTCATATCGTGGAAAGCTTAATTATTCCTTTTAAGTCAGGGTACAAATGTCGAAAGGATATTTAATCACGAATATCTGAATGATTATAAACACAAAATCACTCGATTATAGCAAAAGCATTAACACTCAGCTCTCAATTATGAGTTGATGTATGAGGGTATGAACTGAAAGATTGAAATATATCCTTATGATTTATCCTCAAGTATCCTCATACTCAAGTCAGACTATTTAAGGATGAAATGTACAGGGATCAGACTTAAAGCTGAAGGATATTTTCAATACCTATTCCTTTTTAATAACAGAAAATGATCAGCGATTATCTTTTTTATTCACAATATGTGATTTCATAATAAATTATTGCTGCACACTTTAAAAATTATCCTTTCACATCCTGGCACTTAACGCTTGTACCTACCATCACGCCAACGTGGCACAGTCACAAACAACCGATTGCCCCAGTGTTCCATGCCGACGGGCAATGCATTCTGTGGTATATAATCACCGCTGGCAAGCGCCTGTTGCTTTAAACCAGGACTAGGAAATGCGAAATCCAATTCGGTCCAACTGTAACGCTCCTGCAATTTGTATGTGGCCTGCGCATGCGCAACAATGCACAGCAGAGCAGCCAAGTTGCGAAGTGTTAAACGGAAATTCGCCAGCATTTTGTCACAATTTAATTATTTTCTCTTTGGTTTCAAAAAGGATATGCGTATCCTTATTTCGTATTGTTGAATATTTCAAATTTAACGTTCGTACAACGGCACAAAGCCACGCGCACGCTCGCACACACCAAAACGCGCACTTCCGTTTCCTTGCGTACAACGCGCTGCTCGATAATAATAACTGTATGCACCAACGTTGGCAGCACTAAAACACGACTGTTGTCCAATTGGCCAAATGTTGCGACTTTTATAAACTTCTACAAAACGACAACGCAGCGCCGACAAGCTGCTTAGTACCTGACACGGTAAAAGCATAAGCAGCATGTACAAGTGTGTGTACTTATAATATTTTTACATATTTTTAATTCTCCGCTAAACAGCAAGTGTTTTCAAAACGACGCCTAAAAGCATGCCATAATTAATTGTCTTAGTCCTCATATATCTAATAGAAAAATTTTTGATTTTCATGTCGAATTAATACATGTCGAATTAATACTTTTTTTGATAACTGGGTATATTTGTGCTGAAAATGGATGAAAACTTGCCTTAGCCTCCATATAACTAATATCAAATTTTCATAAACCCGGTGGACTTTACTTCATACATACAAGTATATAATAGTTTTGGTATTTGAGGTAGCTTAGTAACACCAGTGGTGGATTTTCTTCTGTTAATAGTATGTTATATTGCCAAAAATAGATAAACTCGGGTCAATACTAGCCCCATCTCCCGTATACCTAATATTATATAAGATGTTAAAACTTTCGGTTAACTTATACCGTATACATACATATATCGGTCGACAAGTAAGACAGCTTAGGACAATTAATTGAGAGTATAATGTTCAATATACTTACTTTAGTTTAATGCCGAGAATATCTCAAATTATTTACTCTAATTTTCGTTATTCTAACAAACCTTGTGCCGAATATATGGCTCATTGTGTGAGTTAAAATACATCAGTTGTGACAAAAAAGTAACCGGAAATTTTAAATAAATTTCAAAATATTTAATTACTCATCAATATTTATTTTGTCTCCTTCAAAGTCATCCACAGAAGTTGTAAAGCACTTATGCCAACGATCTTTCCAGTCATCGAAACAGTTTTCATAAGCCCTTTTTGAGATGGTCTTCAGCTTCCTTATACAATTTTGTTTGATTTCTTCGATCAACCGAAAACGGATTCTACGGAGCGGCGAATTTAGTTCGGGAAATAAGAAGAAATCGCATAAAGCCAAATCTGATGAATACAGGCTGTTCGATGGTATTCGTTGGGTTTGTCGCTTTAAATTCGCTCACAATCGCGGGTCAATGCGTTGGTGCTTTACCATCGTAAAAAATCCATGAATTCTTCTTCCACAATTCCGGTCGTTTTGGATGGATGATCTCACAAAAACGCCTCAATGCGGGCAAATAGAACTCCCTATTGACCGTATGTCCCTCTGGAATAAATTCATGATGCACCAAACCACTAATATCAAAAAAATACGATGAGCATCAGCTTGATTTTTGAGGGGATGCGGCGTGGTTTTTTTTGGTTTCGGCGCGTTTTTTCCTTTCGTTACTATGATTGTTGACTTCGTTATATGTCAAACTCATAAACTCATGTCTCATAGGCAGTCATGATGCTCCCCATGAATGTGAGATCGGAATTTGCACGATCATGCATGTCGAAAAAGACCTGTTTAAGTTACTCTTTTTGCAAAAAAATAATAAAGATTATCGGGACAACTCGAGCAATAACACGTTTCATACCCAAAATATCCACTAAAATCATTCGAACGCACTTGCGAGAGGCGTCCAGCTCTTTTGTCATCTCTCTAACAGTTGCTTGACGATTTTCAAGCCCCATATCCTTCACTTTTTTTTAATATTTTGATTATTCATTCATTAAAGAGATCGAAGGTCGTCTAGAAAGGGGAAAGTCTTCAATGATTTCTTGACCGTCTGTGGAGGCTTTGTACCACAAAATAAATTTTTTTGAAAAATTATTTAATATTTAATTTCAATTTCCTGGTACTTTTTTGTCACAATGTATACATTATATATGTACATAATTGCTTGCATGCTGTTCCTCTAGTTGACGTTTTACGTCTTAAGGTATTCCCTGGCTTTGAGACGTGCAAATTGCAAAGATATGCGCTATTTGGCTGCAACCGAACTAAGTCCTGCCTTATTTGTTCACTTTCAAGTTCTTATTGCCTATTTTACGATTTACCTTACTGTCACGTATTTAACTGTATGTTTAATTTAGTTATTCCTTCAGTTCATTTGTTCAAACATTTGTAAAGATAAAATTTAATTTATACAACAAAAAATTAAAAAAAAAAAAACAAAAGATAAAAAAATCAAAATTGTCTTACAGTAGCTGTAAATTTTATCTCAATTATTTAAATACATAAGTTCACTGAATTCAATTTGAGCAGGCGTTACTTGCTGCATTTGTCAACCTGTCGCGTGTGTATGTGTGTTCATCATACATAGACACACCTCAATCTGAGATTGACTATGCGATAGATGCCGTAAATATTTTAAGTTCAATTCAATAATAAAAAGATTTTTTCGCGAATATATTTGTTGACAAGTTGTCGAGTGTTGGTTTAACATATTTGTTGCCACTACTGGTTTCTTTAAATTAAATAAATTACACAAACGCGTGCTCAAGCGCACACACTGTGACGCGGAGTCGCCTTGGCTTCGAGAATTGATATTATGATAACTTAATAGCAGGCAATTTGCGGTCTAACGGCAATTTATATGCTATATTTTGAATTTATTTGACAACTTGTGCATATTACTAAATATTATTAATCGTGTCGGGTTAGGTGTTGATGTAAGCCATTACTCTGCATATTGATTAGAAATTTTAATTTATGCTTTATTTAATTGACTTTAATAAATTAAAAATAATGAGAGCTTTTATAATAAAATATCATAAATTATTGCAATTGAGTTGTAGACTTGCCGCTGTTTTGTGGTAATAGCGCGCTTGGAGTTGTTTCTTGCTTCGCACATAGTCCACAGGCGATAATGTTTTATTTGGACTTTTCGCTGAATCTAAATGTTGAATTTTTCATGCATAATTTCGTTTTTTAGTGGAATTTAAAGGCAATTTTTTATTGTGTACCACATTTTGCGATATTATGTATTGTCCATTTCGATCACATACTTTCTGTCATCTTTCGGTTGAGAGATTAATTTCACACTCATGAAATTGATGATTCTTGGAGACAAAACTTGTTCCAGTTGGCTAAAAATATATGATCTCTTTGAAAGACAACATAACATTTTTTTGGTGGCTATTAGCTCTCGTAATGTTTTGATTTGCTTCATACTTTTTAGACCAGTCTAACTTGTAAACTAACTATTAAAAACAATGCTCTGCAAAAATTTATACCTTTTTTGACGTTTGATAAACAAATCAGAGTCGATAATGTGACAAAGCAAATTGCGTTCTGTAAAAACATGAGGAACATATACTCGTACATATGTTAAGCTTCGAAGTTAGTCTAGACATTTCATGTGCTTGTAAACCGTCGCGTTGGACAAATTTAAACTTTCTACAACCACTCGAGTTGCTATTCAGCGGTTTGCAACAACTAACGGCTTTATTTTATCCACATCGGTTTTAAGATGCTTTTTAGAGCGTGATGCATCCTCAAGATCGAAATTGCTGGAACGAAATTTTGCAAACCAATTTTGGTATTAGCGTGCGCTCAACACATCTTCCCGTACATATGTAGTATCACATGATTTTGGCCTTGCTTGAACTGCATTTTTACACTTTTGATATTAGAACGCTAAAATCCGATGAAAATGCTGTTTTTCATCCTACATATTCGATAAGGCAACAAGCCAAAAATATTTAAGAAATTATGATGATTTTTACAAATAAGCTTCAGATGTATAACGGTAAAGTAGTTAGGTTTAAAGTTGTCTGCGAAAAAATTCAATAAGAAAAGCTGTTATAATCAAACGAAATTACTTACTGAACGACCCAATACATACAGTAAAATGGTTCAATATTTTACTCCTTTTGCATTTCGCTTGATTTATTTTTGACGTTTTGTTCACCTTTTGATAATAAGACCTCCTATTCGCAAAGTGGAAAGAGAAAGGGTGGGGAGATTGGAGATAATTCCTTGAAAGTCCGAAGTTTCCAGAGTAACACGATGATCTGCAAAAGTCTTTAGTATAGTTCGAGGTATTTTTTCTAACAATACACTGCAATCATTCTGAATTTTAAATTTTCCCCTACGTCGTTTCTCTGCGTTTCGATAGTAGACATCGTCGATTTCGTTCATTATGTAAGCACTGTTTCAATTTTCCAGCAGCTAAACATTACACGCAAATTATGGATCGAATTTTCGTCGGCGAGTCACTGCTGAGTCGCAGCAAAATCAACACTTTTCTGAAGGATTGTTACTGGTGATGCGCGCGGAAATGGTGGCCAATACAGGATGGACATTCAGTAAGGTTTTGCTGTAAGTTTTCGCGGCATGGAAAATCTTTTATCAGTTACTCCCCAACGTCCAAGTTCATCATGTGCGCATGAGCTCATGGACTGCATACATATAATTTATAATGGATGGCCTGTGAAAAAATTTAAAAAAAGCGGAGCCGGTAATTTTACCTACCGACCTAAACCGATCCATGTTTTTCAGCACGTTTACTTTGGTGGATTATGCACAAACTCAGAGACGATGTACAGTGCGCACCGAAGACGTTATTGCTACTGTGAATAAGAATATCGTAATAGACCCGAATAGGTCCATTCGCCTTTGTGCGCAACATTTGGAGCTGCACCGATCCACTTTATGAAAAATTTTTGGAAAGCATCTTGATTTGCAGGCTTACAAAATCCCAAGCAAGAAAAAAATTGAAGCCATCAAGCATGCGCACGTTCGGGTCCAAAACGCAACGCTAAGCAATCGCGCCTGAGCCCGAGAATTAACGAGAATATTCGGCGCGTTATTGCTGACATACGGTCTCAATTGCTCAGAAAGTCGTCGGAAATTGAGTGTCGGCTGAGCTTTATTTAAACCAGCGGCGGTTACAAGCCCGAAATCATTTTTAAAACATAATCGTGAACCCTTTTCTTTATAATAAAAATATATTTTTGCCCATAAAATAAAACTATATGCGTTATATTTCTTCTTGAAAACCAAAAGTTCAATCTCTGAAAATAGCATGTTAAAATTTTAAATCAATATTTCAAATAGTTTTTGAGTTACACCCGTGTAAGGGTAACCGCTCAGTTCAATCAGCTCTATCAGGTTATCGTCAAAAACGTGTGTTCCAAAAATTTTCAAATAAGCTGTTGTAACTGGAAGAAGAAATCCGAACGCTTTAATTTTTTCCTCGAAGTTGTAAAATATTTCAATTGGGAAAGATTAACGGTAATTTCTCTTAGCTTTGGAAAATAAGTAAAAACGTAGGATGAAATTGTAAATCTTATGAAGGTCGCCCTAACTCCTAAACCTTTGTCTAAAGTGTACTTTAATTTGTATTTTGCTTATGAGAATATTATATAAAATGAGTATTGGAATCGATTTCTTGTAGAATGCATGGAAGTTAATTAATCAAGCCTTTTATTAGCTTTGCAATGTTGTTTTCCTCTTTTCTTCGACACATTACTTCTTGTATGATACTCTTCCAAATCAATTAGATTTTTGAGCTTTCTCTTCTCTTAGCCACTAAAATAGTTGTGACTTCAAAATAGTAATATCGCCCTCGTTATTATATCGTCAATCTCTGTAACGTCTTCAGTAAGAACGACGAAAGGCTGGTGGAAATAAAATCTTTGGCCTACACATGCGATATCTTACCGGCCTTCGGAATGAACCCAACACTAACCTGGAAAGGCTTAAAAATATTCTGGCCGTTAAAATCCAGCTACCGTCCCAAACCTTAAGTACCACAAAGGAAGGGGGTTCTCTTCGAGGTTGTGTCAGAAGATTCATAACAGCCTTCTACCTTTCCGCCTTCTTGGCCTTCCTTATTTCGGACATGTAGATTGTGAACCCAGTCTTACACAGCGCCCAGTCGTTAGTTGCCCCAATTTTGCGGGTCTTGTTAAAGAGTCGCCTACACGGAGCTTAGATTTCCGAGAGTTCCAGTGTCCACAAGAGGGTTTTCCCTTTACCGCTTGGTGAAGTAATTTTGTATACCGAGCATATGGATCAGAACCAATGATAATACCGGTCCGTCTATGGGAACCACTAAGGAATTCCACCTTATCCTCGTGCGGCATATAGACCGAAATCAGCCAGAAACCTACTTCTTTACCGTCTAATTTTGCGGTGACGATGTCACCTTCGCTGAAATTAGACAAGAGAAAAACTTGCGGCCTACGTCGCTGCCCGCTAAGAAATTACAGCTTTTCGTCCTCAATCTAGAAATTCTATAACTGCCTAGTCACGGTTCCTAGATCAGGGCGACGCGGCTGCGTCTCGTTTCAGATGCTTCTTCCAGAACAGCCGTTTCAAACTGACAGATTCACTAATTGACGATCCGCCTTCATTGCTGGCTAGGTCCAATAGGACTGGATCCATCCTTTCTCCAACACACCAGGAGGTTGAAATACTACTATTACCTTTTTGAAAACCCCGTTATTTTGCCACATTCTTTCAATTAAAATCAGTTCCCTCTTTTTAATAAGTTTTATTTGGAAACCATTTTGCAAAACGATCATCTTAATAGTAAGAACAATGACTCTTCACCGCTACAAATTACCATAATAAATTTGTATACTATATACACTTGCATGGATGTGAAAATAATAAAAATGAGTATTTATTACAACATTATAACTGTCTCAAATGAAATTAAAAGCAATTACTAAACTTTATTGCGAAAGTGTAGCCTTGCCTCAGGTTACTTAGGTGCACGGAGATACAACAAAGACACACAAATTGCACTAAATAAACTAATTTATAAGAGAAGAAGGATCCGTGGCTGGAACTGGCAGATGACAAGAGAAGACACGATGACTTAAAGCAACCACAGCTCAATGATGCGTCCACCAGCCAGAATTACGTGTGGTGACATAATTCTTCAAACCCTCCGAATGTAGTGGAAATAGATGTGGACCACCAATACCAGTCTCGTAGGACAGACCATTGTTGAATACGTAAGCCTTGGATGCATCGTTGCGTTGTGTTGTACTATAACCGGTACCCATAAGTGGTGGTAAATAATTGCGGCTTGGAGGCGCCACACGTGGCACATCGGCTTGAATCACCGGTTTGGTGGCTAAAGGCGGTAAATATTGCTTGGTGAAGAGCGTTTGAGACTTCGGCAGACTCACTGGATTTGGCGGGCCGTAAACTTTATTACCAACAAAGCCCAATTGTGTGCCAAAAACAGTATTCGTACTTGTAGGTGTTGAATAGAAACTGGTGCTGCCCACCGCATTTGATGGACCATAAGCATTGTTACGTATATCGCAGACTGTATTTTCAATCAAAGTACTTAGTGGTGCAGTGTAGATACGGAAGTTCACATCATTGTAGTCCAGATCGGAGATCAAAAATACCGGCATGCGATCGGATAGTACCCAAACATTCTTATTCTCATCGATCTTCACATCGGCAGGAAACACCAAACCAACATCATCACGATCTACAATACCATGAAACTGTGGCTGATACGGCATGGACGAGTGCCAACAGCCCACCGCATTCTGATCGATCAAATTGAATAGCTCAATACCATCATCGCTCATAACACGTGATGTCGTATGCGAGTTGGGGCCACGTTCATCCAGTACCACAAAATCGTGGAAGCTATCCTCGACGCGACTCTCATCGCGCAGAATACGTGTCGACACCGCAAACTGGCGATGACTTGCCAGCGGACTAAAGAACATAGTACGATAACCATCCGAACGTATGGGTGAGAGTGACATGCCGAAGATACCCTCCTCACCCCATTGGAAGTTCAAGCCGGCAATGTTGAAGTCGCCACGCAATGGATCGGGGAAGAAGTACGAGTGTGCCGAAAAGCGCCACGATTTATTCTGCTCCCACGAGTACACAACCAAACCATAGCCGAGTTCATCGGAAAAGTAGGCGAACGCATCATCACATGATTTGCCAATATCAACGACGATGTTGGCAATAAACGTATTAGCATTAGTATCATCCGCACGCAGCTCGTAGCGGCGTATGCGCGTGTTCGTTTGCAAGTCAAAGATATTCACGGCGTATGGACATGGATTGGTGGTTGTGTTACCAATACCTACAGTGCCGGTATCAAGCACCCACAGGCGTCCGCATTCATCCGCTTTGATGCGATACGCCGTGGTGATGCTGTTCGCACAATCGCCTGCTGTGTTGGCGCGCCAGTCGGGGTATGGTATTAGCTCTGGTGAACCCGTCACACTATGATCCATGTTGATATAGGTCAATGTAGCCGGTATACCTGGAAAGAGTTAAAAAAAGTGGTTATACGTTATAGTAGGTAAATAGTGGGTATAAATTAGCATAAGCTTTGTTAGAAAAATGGAAATTATACACGTATGTATGTAGTACAAGTGGTAGTATCGACAAGATTTTTGTCAAGAGATTCATTAAAATACCCTTCATACTATCATCAATTATATGGAGTAAAGTCATCCGGATGTTATAATGTTTTTTTTACATTTTCATTGAAATAACTTAAATATTGGCCGATATATGCGGTATAAAGTCACATAGAAATACTAAATGTGGCAGAAATCGGTCGGGCGGGTCCAGGGATATGTGATGTGGAGGTATAATTCTACCACACCGTTTTGAAAATGAGTTGGTTTAACTCCATTAGAATTCTTCTTACGGAGTTATTTAAATTCACAGTTCTCTTGTAACAAGCCAAGAACCACGTGTGTTTTAAGGTAGCAGATTTAACATTTCATCAATGAAATTCGGTCACATTTATGCAGAATTATAAGACTGAAAACTGTGTTTCCTATTTATGTAGTTCTAATCTTGCTTTAATTTGGGTCAGCCTTTATATGGTTCACATTCGACCTGGTAAACAATAAAGTTGTTGAAAGTCAACTGAGATCAATGTCCAGCAGAACCAGTTTTTCTTTTAGAAGGCTGTAGATGACTAAACTTATATATAGTGCTATTGGTACGAAAAGCATTGACTTAAGTCTCCACGCTACATTTTTGTGATCTATAAACTAATAAAAGTAATAAGTAATCAGGAGCGAATCCCTAAAAATGGTTTACTGAAATATTTTGTATTAAAAAAAATATTATTGTTGCGGCTGCTCTTTCGATAGAAAACATCTTTGAAGTTATTTAGAGCACTGATGGGTTGTTAATAGTCCTTGGACGGATAGAAATCCGTTCCGGTTACGTACATATGTACACGAAAAATATTTTTCTACAAACGCTTAATTTTTTTCTTTTTAGAGCGCACTTGTATGCTGTCTGGGCCAGAAGTGATCCTCTAAGTGTTAATCCGCCTTAATAAGCGTATACATTGAATAAAAAATTTTTATTTGGTAGTTCGATATTAATCACTAGATAAAGTAAGCTAAAACTGTATATTTGATTTCAAGATCTTATGAAGTCAATATGACCTGATACCATAAATTCCTCTACGATTTTTGGAAGTTTTATAACGAGTTGTTGAGAGACAAGGCCAAATAGTTTAGGCTTTTCAAAATTCATTCAACTTCTCTTTCATTCTCAACAAGTTTATTAAAATATTAAATAATATAAATTAAAATATTTTGTTGGTCACTAAAGCTTGTAAGGGATATTATCAAAGCAACGTTTTAAAGTTGTGATAGTTTTATCCTGAATACATGGTAATCTAACCCAAATTTGTACTAGATATAGTTAGGTCAATGGAATTATTATAGTACTTCCCCACTTCCGCATTCAGCTTCCGCTTTTCTTTAAACACTGTGTGTGAACCGGCTAAAATTCATTTAAATTGTCACTTGAAATTAAGATATGGGAAAACCTCAATTTGCCAAGATAAAATTTAATTTGTATTTACAACAAAAAAAAAACTTGTCTTGCGGTAGCCAGTTATTTTATCTCAATTCTTTCAATGCATAAGTCAACTGATTTTAATTTGAACAGGCGTTAATTGCTGCATTTGTCAACTGGCGTCGTGTAGACACACCTCAATCTGAGCTTGACTATGCGGCAAATGACGTTGTGTTGAAATATTTTAAATTCAATTCAATAATTTTCTGCTTTTTTTCACGAGCAATATTTTTCGCGAATATATTTGTTGACGAGTTGTCGAGTGTTAGTTTAACATATTTGTTGCAACTGCTGGTTTTTATTTTATATTAAATAAATTACACAAACGCGTGTTCAAGCACATACAGCCTAACGCAGAGCCGCCTTGACTTTAGTATTTGATATTCAATACAATATATCGGGTTTTCCAATAGGGATGATATAATTTCTAAGTGTCGTATCGGCAATTTTTAATATGTCTTGATCTCTAATTGGTTTAATTTTGCAAATAGATTGAGTTGTCCCATAAAAAAAAAATGCGATGCCGTGTGGCAACGTACATACTCACATACATATACATTGAATTAGATAAAATAGATTTAAAAATTGTTTAAAAGGGCAAGCAAATCGATAAAGAAATCAGAATGAAAATATTCTCACTCAGTGAAAGGTCTTTAATTTCCGCCACCAGCGCTAAAAGCTTGAAGAAATCTCATTGAGTTTCTAACAGTAGTAAGATGATTGGAATAACATGCTTGGATTTGCACAGTTACGATTCTGTTTTATTTAGATTATTGGCTGAAATTATTGCGATCATATGACAAATGTAGATTGAGCTAAATATTATTCGGTTTATTGAAATGAAATCCAACTAAAAGGATGTCTTTAATTGAATATTAGTTATGTTCCTGATTCTATAACAGACTCTCGCGGAATTTCAGTTGGTTGGTTTGGTTTATTCTGTTTATGCAGTAAAGAAGAGAATGGAAAAGATCGAGGTCAATTCCTCCAAAGTCCAAAGCTTTCAGGGAGACCCAGTGCTCTGCAACAAATGTTTTGCAAATATTTCTCTTCAACAATTCACTCTGGTTCGTCTCCGGACCGGTTTTTTTCTCCCCCGCATTGTGCTTCGGTAATTTTGATGTCAGCAATATACTTCGCTCTGAAAGGCCAATCGTCGGAAATGCTGATAAAATAAGAGAAATCGTCTAGTTCGACTATTATAATTGATTGTTTCGAGTACCCAAAAATTTGATATGCGGTTGCCTCAAGGGTTAACGCAAAGCACACTTAGGTACCAAAGGTTTATAGGCGAATCGCTGCTGAATCGCAACAAAATCTACACATTTCGGAAAGATCGTTATTGGTGAGGCCCGCGCAAATGGCGTCTAAGCCAGGAGTGATATTCAGGAAGGTTCTGACTAGGTTTTGTGGCATGGAAAAATCTTCTTTCCGTTACTCCCCAATGTCCAAGTTCCTCCCTTATATCTGATATGGCACCAATAGAACCGTTTGAAGAAAGCAATCACCTATAAGCAGCCAGTTTTGGTCAATAGGAGAGGAATTGTGTTCCATCAGGACAATGCGGTGCCATACACAATAATACAAGATTATAACTTGCCAGAAGCTCCAGTTTGAAGCTCCAATTGATTTCTACTTATTGTAGCTATTTATATATATATATATATATATTTTCCCGTAGTTCCTAGGTGGAACATAGGGCCTCAATAAACAAATTATAATTCATTTTATTTACAGCTATAAATTTAATTTCGCTCCAAGAATAACCACTTCTTTGTGCTTCTGCTTCGACTTCCCGTCTCCAGGTGTTGGCTGGTCTTCCACGCCTTCGGCTTCCTTGCGGATTCCAATCTAGCGCTGTTCTGCTAATGTCGTCGTGAGGTTTACGCAGAGTGTGGCCGATCCATTTCCATTTACGACGTCGAATTTCGATGTGGGCCGGTAGCTGTTTGGTTACGGTCCAGAGGTTAGCATTGCTAATAACGTTAGGCCAGAATATATATTGTAACTATTTAGGACAGATTAATCGAAATTTGTAGGCTCTGTAATAATTTTGAATGGTAAAGAACCATTGGTGTTGATGTAAAAGGCTCATTTTCTTCTTGCTTTTCGAGAGAAGTTCTTGATCCTGTTCACTCAGAAAAGTTTATTGAGATTCTCTAAACTGAAGTGTAGGTAAATATCAGGAAGTGCAAGTGCATACCTTGAACCTTGTGTTACAGTTCTCACTAGACTTACTAGAAAAGGATACAAACAGTCATTATGTGTCCCTTAGAACTGAAGAGATAAAACAATCAAGGATATATGTAAATATGATCGATTTGCTTAATTCTCAAAAATTAGTTATAACGGTTCCGATTGTGTTAAGGATTTAATAAAAACATTTTCAAGTCAGAAGCGGAACGTTTTTTAATGGAAAAATTCGCAATGCTATGTTACGCTTTGTCTAAATTGGCACTCACTTAAATGTAGACAACGTGCTCGGCAACGTCGGTGGCCACTCTTTAGTTTAAAATTCAAATTGCTTAGCGCTTGCGTAGCGAATAAACATTAACTTTTAGCATTTACGTCAAAATTAATTTGCTTGCATGTTTTCAATACCTGTCAAACATCAACTAATTGCTGCTTGGTTAGTAAGCTAGTGACTAGTCGCTACTACTCGCGTAATTCGTTCAACACATTCAAGCTCAATTGTTTCGCTTGACAGCAACTTGTCGAGCTTTTCCGCTGAGCGGCTGACAACTCGCCTGGGGATAATCCGTGTATCGCATGACAGCTTAACTCGTGTTGATTTAATAGCATTTAAGGCAACTGAACTCAGATTTATTTAATATGGCAATTCACACATACAACGATTGTACGATAAGGTATCAAGCAATAAGGAATTGAACTAAGTGTGTGTGGTGCTTAGATCGAAGCATATTTTGAGACCCTTGTAACATGTTGCACAGAGTGTGATGCTAGTTTGGTTCATTTAATAGCTGTTTGGTAACCTATAACTTAACAATATAGATAAAAATATAAAAGTATCAGAATTACGAGTCGAATTGATTTTCTTATGATTGTTTGTACGTCCAAATGTCTGACCTTCGGTTACTGTAAGCTGGTGATAAAATTAATATTATATTTTGGATAGGCAAAAAAGTCTTTTCGCATTTTGTCAATTGATGTCGCAGTCATATATCTCGAAATGTGAGATTATAGGCTTCATTTGACAAAAAAAAAAATTAAATTCGGGGAATTTGAAAAAAAGTTACAGCTGTTCAAAAATGAGTGAAAATAATGAAACAAATCGCTGTATTTTGAAATTTTTATAAAAAGGGAAGAATACCTCGCAAGCTACCAATGAAATTTACGAAGACGATGCTGTGTCAGTTCGTGTAGCACAACAATGGTTCGCCCGCTTCCTTTCTGGAAATTTCGAAATTTCAATTTACACTAATGAATGTTTTACACAGATGGAATAATGTCTTTAGCGCAAAAGGCTTTTTCGACTACCCAATATAAGGATTTTCGAATTTTAGGAAGTATCTTTTAAATCCTCATGTTCTAATACTTTACATACATTCCAATAGTATCATAGGTTAGAAACTTTGTCCAGTTGACATTTTTTCAATCGAAAATAGTTAAATAATTTATTAAAACTGCTGATCTTCTTTGTGGCATGCTACAAACCCATTATCGCTCCATTTTATTTGATCTTCAGCGTGGAATTTTATTAATAGTTGTTTACATAAATTATGTACCATTTATTTAAGCACCGTTCACACATTTCTGCCACATCCCCTGCTCCGTATGCCACAGTTTATATCGCACATGCATGGACATGAGCAAACACAATGGCTCAGTCACTTACCCACCCAAAATGGGCATATTTGAATATCTGCCACAAATATCTCGTCCAGCAATGACCGACGTCTAAACCGAAATAACTGAGCTTGCTCAATAGAGAGGGAAAAACAGGAAAATTAAAGAAAAAACTAATCAAGTTGTAAGAAAATTGTAGTTTAATAATAATAGTATTGGCAACACGTCCATCGTGTTAGAAACAAAAGAGGTAGAGCCGCCAAATAGTGGCACGCCCATGTATTTATGACAGGTTGTTGCTGTGAGTTGAATCAATTTATGCGCTGACTGCATGGTGGATAATATCAGAAAACATTGCGGCGTCTATGTTTCAAGTCTTATGCAATCGAAAACTGAAGAGTGGCTATAAATCTTCATACTTTAGAAAAGTAAAATTTTTTGAACTTTTTGTGGACTTTTTTTTGTGATTACTTTTTACATAATGAGGTTTATAAATATTTCAACGACGAAGTATGTGCAATTACAACCTTATTCTTCTCGATCTCTTTTAAAGTGCTTAGTGCTTTTCAAAATATTCCAAGCAATGATCTTGGTTTTCAAAATCCATATAATAATATCCGAGCTTTGATCTCGATCTTAAGATACTTACGGAGAGAGTAAACCTTAGCAGATCTACTTAATTAATTGAAGAATTAGAATTGGTTTTGGATGCCTTTAGACTTAGGTGGGCATAAAAATACATTCATGATCAAATTTGACCCGGATCGGTACATATAAACAAATCAATAAATTAGACTTTCCAAGATTGATATAATTCTTTCTTGTGTTTGTCTGAGGTTTTAACTTTATATATCAATTAGCTTGTGAAACTGTTTGTTTACGATGCGATCCTAATCATTTTTATGTATTTGATCAATAGACTCTTGGCCGATACTAAAAAGCGGATTTTTCACTTTTGAAAACAGAAAAAAATTATCAGGATCCAACTCTGGTGAATACGCTGGGTACGCAGATATGATTATTTGATGACCGAAATGGTTGTGTCGATCAATAAGGAGATGTTGAGATCATCTTATATACTTGTATATGGGTCAAACCACGTCAAGTGATCTACGAAAATTTCAAAAAGTCAAGTTTTTCGATATCTGATGTCTACATAACCATTCCGTTTCTTACTTTCTTTCTTTGAGGCAAGTTTTCGATGACTTAACCACTTCAAATACATAAACTCCCGGAAGCCCTTCTGCAACTTTTTCAACGATCCACATTGGAATTCTATTGGAAACACAATGTTCCAAGAAAATTTGTAACTCGTCTACGGCAGTTTAAAGTTCTTAATTTCACCAAAAATTTTCCCGCGTTTTGATTTTCTTTAACACGCTTTGGTTCAGATCGTCGTATAGACAATGCATGGATTTCCCATGTTGATCACGTTTTCAAGTGTTAGCCGCACATTATTCTTGGCAATTTCGTCCACTATTTCATTTCCCTCGATGCCTTTGTGGCCTGGCACCCAGTAGAAGTGAAGTTGCTTGCTTCTGGCAACACTTTTCACTGCTACCCTGCTTTCTAAGACACGATACGAGATTACTGCCTCGTTGCTGCTTCGCTGTATATGTAGATGTTAACTCTGGAATTGCCTGCATGTGCATTAGAGGTCAGCTCTGCGGCTTTCACAATAGAAAAGACCTCAGCTTGAAATGTACCGCAGTGGTCTGGCAACTTAAAGGGCTGCCTTTTGCCTTACTCTGGACATATTCTTATTCCAAGATATCGAAGACCGTGTTATCGTTTTTTTGACTATTAATGTTTCCTAGAAGAGATTCAGTCAGAGTTCTAAGCACAATCCTTAAATATTCTTTATTAACAAATTGTATACTGTGGTTATCGATGAATTTAAGATTTCCCAGTTCTATCCATGCGTTCCGAATGCGAGAAACGGTAAAGGATTTGTGTACGGTAATTCAAATATGTTAAATTTTTATACCCTGAATAGGGTATCATTCATTTGTCCGTTGGACTATCTGCATATAAGGGAACTAGTCTCTCTGCTTCACAGATATCGATCTGACTTTTTACATGTTATTTTCATTTGTCGGAACCGCCGATATCGGACCACAATTTGATTGGTCAAAGTCAAGGCTCAGTATGGAAAGCGTTTTAACAACATAACTTCACGAAATTTGGCACAAATTATTGTTGAAGGTAACGCTATAAGCTTTGAAGACATTGTTTATTACACGAAGAATGCACCACTACCTTAAGCCTATTGTGCCCTTTGAAGACATTGTTCAGATCCGACCACTTTAGCATATAGTTATTATTCAAACCGACCGTTCAGAATCAAGATAAAATTATTTTTATATCCTTTTACGCTATACGAAATGCTTTTTAGAAGGGTAATTTAGCTTCAGTGTAGCCTGACTTAACAATTTTGTTTGTTTTTACCACCCCATTTACCACTTTGAACCCACTGTAGCGCCGTATTCTCACATCATTATTCATTAATTGGCCATCATCAGCTTTAACTGTTGAATCAATTTCCAGTTTATTTGTAAATATTTATTAAATGACTTACCAGCCACGCAGTTGGTCTATTCGTTTTGCACATTTTCGTATCGCGGCTGCTGTTTGTCGCCGTTTTTCTTTGGTGGCTTGGCTTTATTTTATTTTCATACAATTAAAGCTGTGCTTTTTTGGGCATAACAAATTCATTTATACAATGTTGCCGTTACTTCACAAAAAGTTGCATTTGTCATTTATTTTAAGCCTTGTTTTGCTGCTACAAATCAAAACGCGTCACTTTGTCTGGCGTGTTGAGCATTTGTTGCACGAATCGAACACAAATTGTTTTTGCTTGCCTAGACTTGTACGATTTTTTATACATAGTGACGCATTGAACAACCGGCTGGAACGTGTAAATATTTATATAAAAAAAATTTAATTGCTGAAATTATAATTTTTATTATTTGTTTTTGCTTTTTCAATGAGTTTTGCTAAAGCAGTGGAATGCAATTGTGAAAAGGGAAGTAATTATGTAGATATTTTGAGGAAACTGTAAATTGCGAATATCTTAATTAATATAGCCCATAAAGGTATATAATTTCCTAGAGGAAAGATAACTGGGTTGCAAGTGTTTGGTTCTACACTTCAATAGCTATCAGCTGTGTGGTAGTGAGGTGAATGATTTCGGCAAAATGGTGTAATCGAGGTGTAAAATCAGCGCTTTATTGAAGCAAACTTTTCATTAGTCGTTAGGTCACATAAATCTTATAGCTTCAAACCGTTTTGTAGACATGCGTTTAGTCATCTGGCATCTTTTAATTATTTTGATTTTTTGAATGAGTCAACTCATTATTGTATATTTCAGTACTTTTAGACCAGACCACTGTAGCCGACAAAATGTTCAAAACAGACAAAACGAAAAACAGTCGTCAAAATGTCTTAATTAAAGTACATAAACGAAATCCACGCATTGCTACAACATTCTAACATTACATCGCCAAAAATGTACGTAAATTTTCCTAAATGCCCCTTATATGCAGCAAATTGGTCGACGACATTTGTGGCAAGTTGTAATGCTGTGCTTTGATTACAAAAATAAAAGAGTGCGTGAGAAAAAATGTCTGGTGAGAATGAACGCTAAAACAAAAACTGCTAGAATTAAATACGGAAAAGAAAAAAAATTAATGCTCGGCTGGAATTAATTTGATTTTTGATTAAATTTAATGTAACAAAATGAATTAATTATTTAGTGTAATAAATTAAATTATTTCGGTTTTAATTGTATTTAATTGAACTAAATATTAAAGTATTTTTACATGTAACTTAAACAAAAAAAAAACTTTGAATTGATTAGAAATTATGTGAACTGATGTGACTTGCTTTGTATCGATTTTTAACTTTTCACGTTAAATAAATTAAATTGTATGAGGTCGAGATGGTTTTACGGGGTTACATGGGTTTACGGGTTTCATAAAATCAATTTTTTTTCTTATTAAATTCTCTTCTAAAATATTGTCCTTCTTCAAGTTGATCCGTGTAATAGATTCAGAGATACAGCCTTGAAGACTTGTGCGCTTGAAACTAGCTGGGCTAAGAGCGCCGAAATTTCTTGAGAACTACTCAACGGATCTTCATGAAATTTTTCACAGGTCTTCAAAATAAAATTCTTAAAGATTTTTTTTTTTTTTAATTACAACTATTTAAAATAATAAATCCCGAAATTTTCATTTTTTTTTAAATGTGTGCCAAAACCCCAATTTTCAGTTTTTTCTTCGTCCAAGTTCTAAGTTAAGGTTTTACACTTAAGTTTTTCACCGGAAGTGGCATCCCAATGGCCGATTTAAAATTTTTTTTTTTTTCAAAAATTTCAGAATTTCTTTATAAATTTGTATGATTGTAACAATCAAAAATTCTAACAAAAAATTTTATTTTTTATATGAGAAAAAAATTTTTAGAAAGGTTGTTTTCTAGCCGAGAAAAAAAAATTTAATTAAGTCCAGAGACTCAAAAAGTAGTTATCGACTAAATCATGATTATATAGATAGGTAGAGTGGATATTCGACGACTCGTCGAGGCTTTTAGGATGTACATACATATATTTATAATATATTTGTTGTTTACATGTCTACAAGTAGCCAGAGGAATATAAGTTGTTCCTTTTGTAGACTAATTGTCGTCTGAGTCACAGTCACCAGGAATATCAGTAGACCTGATACCTATTGCAAGTTTATCTTGAAATAGGCTGTTATAACCACTAGAAAATTAAGGATTCATTATATTTGACGAAATGCTAAGATACTTTACTTTTTCTTCAAAATCGCTTGGCTATCTCTATATATAAATATATTCCTTCTTGTGAGCACGCTACTTAGAACAAGGCGACTTTCTTTAATAGTTGTGATCCTCGCTTGGAGTATACTGTATTGGACGGAAGGCAATTTTGGTATCTAATTTTACTGAGAAGATAGCATTTCCCACTCGATTATCTAGTTTCTAACTATCTGTACAGAGGCTTATTGCTTTGTCCCTGTCTACCTCATCCTTTTCCCACCTTAATCACTAAAGTTTGCTGGGAATTTGAATTAGTTTGGGATCTATAAACTTAAATGTTTTTGACTTGATTGAGGTAAATCAGATTAAGTTACTTAATTGAGTTGACTTTAATTGACTCGAATTGAATTTAAATGAACCTCCGAAGCTTTTTCTTGGGTATTACAAACTTCATGTCAAACTTAAGATGCCCTGTTCAGGTTAAAGAAATGATTAATATTAAAATCAAATAGAATTGAATTGATCTACTATATATCAACTTTACTTGAATTGAATTCAATACAACTGATTTAAATATGATTGAATTGGCTTGAGTCAACTTAATTAATTTAAGTTGAATTGTAATAAACTGAAGTAACTATTGATTTTATGTATTATATAAAATAATTTGAAAGAAATGAAATGAAACTTAATTAAATAAGATTGATTCGAATGCTTTTAGTTTCATGTTGAAAATTTATTTTCAGAAATCAAAACCGAAAATTTTTGATTAATACTTGCAATAGCCCATTCACCACTTCTCTGCACTTCTCTTCAAGCTTAGCTTTGGCAAATGATAGACTTCTATTAACAACAGCTTAATAGGAAGTTTTAGCCAGTTTTAATCAGCACTTAACAGAAAATTGTTGTCATATTGATTATCGGCCAACACCACGCGCCATAATGTAGTCCAACGATATGATATGCTACGCTATGCTCACGGCTGAATTTTGCGTAATAACGTATTGAGTTCGTTTTTGAGTTTTTTCTCACCTCTTGTAACAACTTTTTCACTCATGACTTCGGTGTTATTACATTATTACTCGTACATGCAAATTATGAGTTATGAACGCTGTTATTTGAACATGCCACATGTTGCATGTAGTGTTTTAAAAAGTGTGAGGCTTTTGAAGTTGTTCTAACTGATATTTATATGCGATTATGGGTGATTAGTAGCTATGAATTTATGTGGGGCATAATTGAAAAGCCGCAAATATAATATTATATTACCACGCCGCCGGTGCTCCCCTTGCGAAAAAGAAGTCAGTAAACTTTTGGGTAATGTTGTGTCATTTTGTTTGATTTCAAATATTTTATTGAATTGAATTGTCATGTTTTTTGCCTATGATTGTCTTTTTTTCAGCAGCAAATAAGCTCTAAATGTTGAAATGGAATATTTTTTGTTATTGTTTAGTCTGTTCAATATATTATTAATATGTTTTGCATACAAACAGTTAGATATTTGGGTATTTTGTATGCTTTGACCACATTATTTCCCATTAACAACCAGTTCATTATGAAAGTTCGCCGCCATTTGTTTAGCATTGGTGAAAAAAGTAGTGATTGCGTTTGTAAATAATAAAGTGATTGATTAATTGAACTTTAACAATCAATTAAGTAGCCGCCTTATAAAAAAATTAAAATTTGTTAAGAAAAAATCAGTAATTTTGGGTAGCAATTTAAGTAGACAAATTGACAAAGATCGGAAAAAACAGACTCACACTTGCCAGCGAATTCATATTAGCATTTCATTGCAAATAATTCGACGTTTTTAGAAAATACCCACTTCTTGAAAAAATCCCCGTTTGTTTAGCGAAAAGAACTGCTCAAATTTTTGACACCTTTTATCTTACTGGGTTTTATTAAATTTGTGTATGAAACCTCAACTATTATGTTAGATTCGTTCATACATAGCGAACGAAAAAATTAATTTGCTTTGCCTTCTCTTTAGACTATACTAAACATCAAACTCAGACAAAACGTAAGTGTCGTATAGAGACTTCACACGACTATAAAAAAGTTTACGCTAACAATACAAAAAACAAATAAAAAAAATATGCGTTCGATTTCAGTGTATTTAAGTAGATATCCAAATAATCAAAATTTCTACCAAACTAATCATCATCATATGTGAGGGGTTTTTTGCTTTTTATCTCAAAACTTAGTTCAACGATAAGCAAATTCTTTCTGGTGTTAGAACATGCTTTCTTAGTAGCAACGATAAAATTACTAGATTAACATACACTCTCGGTCGATCTCGTTAGCAATAGGAGCATAAACATTAGCAGAATAGCATCCTTATAAAGAATATAATAAATAAGTTGAGAACTCAAGTTAATGCTCCAAACAAATCTGTATTCTGATTGCGTTCAGATTTTGCGGTACATATTGCGTTGGAACATTTTTTAAGCTCTTTAAAAGTAGACTAAGCTTCAACGCTCCACTTTAACCATGAATAAAGAATTAAGGTCTGTTATAATTTTCTGAGATTTTTAGATTTTAATCCGATTAAAAAGTGGATATGACTTTCTACAAAAAAAGCAAACTTAAAATTATCTGAGAAGACAGATGTGAATAAAGTACGGTGAAAAGTTAAATTTAATCAGCAAAAAGGTCTTAAAAATAGAATATTTTAAGTTCCCACCGAAAAATAGGCAAAGTATTTTTAGTTTTCTTTATATATTTCTCATATATACCGCCTCAATCGGACTTATCTGTATATATGCTGCATGCTTCTTTAATGAATAATGTTTTCTCCAAGGCTAATGATACTGATTCCATAATTTTTTTGGGAGATTTCAATTTACCGTGTGTATCAGGGACATGTATTGATGGTTACATCATTTCTGTTAGTACTCACATTTGTTTTAACGAGTTCTTAGATGAAATGTCGAAGTTGGATCTTAAACAAATTAATATTAATTTTAAACAAGTTTGGTAAATTCTTAGTTCTGGTTCAATATTCTCTGTTGTTCGATCTGATCCTTTAGTTTTGAAAGGGAACTCGTATCATCTTGATTTGGAAATTAATATCAAAATCATAGCCAACTCAGTTCATAATAATACACAAGACCTTTGTTCTCGGTTAAACTTTGCGAAAGCAAATTTTAAGAAGATTAATTTGCGAACTTTCTTAAATAAGTTGACCAGATTATAGTGGAAATGTTGAGTTTATTGGCTTAGTTTTAGTGAAATTATTTTAAATTAATTTGAAACATTCAAAATGTGTTGTTATTCAAGGAATAAGTTCTAATTTATGGTTTTCGAAAGAATTATGTGGATTAAAAATATAAAATCTCGTGCTTTTAAGCTTAAAAAAAGGTTAAGTTGTTGACCTTTAAAGTAAATACGCCAAAAACGATACATTTTACTTCTTTACAGAAGTCGCTTTCAAAACTGGACGATAAACGTGACACCGATGAAAATTCATATCTCAGAATCTACTCGACTGATCTCGGACAAATTTTAGTACGTAATAAGTATTAACTCAATAATCACAAGTTCTGCTGTGAAAATGAGCGAAATAGGATTATAACCCAATTTAAACTTCCTTCTGATTCTTTCACATTCTAGTACAGAAATCAAGCATTAATAAATATATTCGTATGGAATTTTACGCAAATAGTGCCTTCGAGGGGTGACATACCTCTCGATCTAAAGACTGTTATAATCGGACTATAGCTATTCGGGTCCCCACATTACGAATATGTAGACCACAGTGCGTTTGTTTGCATTTTTGTCGGTTTGACTCTCTGAAATATCTGTCTATCTGTGGGATATATTTCGGGAATTCAGAGAAAATGTTTCTTTCTTCTTTCGGGACAATACTGCTTTTAGCCCTCATATAACTAATATAAAGATTTTCAAACTTCCTGGTGACTTTACACTACATAGATGGGCCAATATGTGAGTTATCTTAATGAAAATAAAAGAGCATGCTCTACTTAGAAGAGTGTATTTTTGTGTTCAATATGAATAAAATCGTTGGAAAACTTGTCCTAGCGCCCATACAACTGATATTCAGGATTTTCCAACATCCGGTTGATTTGACTCCATACATACGTTTATATATTTATAAAATTGTTGCGGAATAAGTGCTGAAGGGTACCTGAGTAATATCAAAAATTACTATCGGCGCTTTAATTTCTCTGTCCCCAATATACCCTACATGTATAATGATTTCCAATTTCCATCCGCTTAAGTTGATCAAAATTTTGATATTTTAATAAATTTGGTGCATACGTTTTCTTAAAAGCTTGAAAATTATATTAATGGGTTGGAGCGCAATATTAATGAAACTGGTCTTGATCTAAACCTCATATTCCTAAAATAATGAATTCCGATCGCTTGATTGACGTTTTTCTCAACAACTCAATGTATTAAATTTAGCTTCTCCGGTTGGGTTCTCATCACATATGTTTGTATATCTCATTTGAGGATCATTTAAGTATAATTTACGCTGAGGGTAAATAAATATAGTAAAGAAACTAAGCGATTTTGGGACTTTTAAAATAAGTTAAGATGATATCAAATTTGAGTATTATTTACTCACGATTTCGTCGAACAATGAAGTTGAACGCTTTCGCAACAAGTTTTAATATTCTCCACTACTGTTGGAACTTGATTCTTACAAGTTGAAAGAGTATAAAATGTTTGGTTATAACCGAACTTAGCCCTTCCTTACTCGTTTTAAACTATATTTATTCTAACTGTATTATAAGAAAGAAGATACCCTCTGAAAATAAAGCAGAACTTGAATCGAAGCTAGAATACCCTCCAAAGTTTAATAAGAACTTAATTTGGATCGTTCAGTTTGTATGACAGCTATATGCCATAGTGGTCCGATATCAGTGATTCCGACAATTGAATAGCTTTTTGGAGAGAAAAGATCGTGTACATAATTTGAGGTCGCTATCCCAAAAACTTTGGAAGTAGTACGATTATACAGACAAACGGACAGAAAGACGGGCATAACTAAATTGACTGAGCTCGTCACGCTGATCTTGTACATATTTTCTTTTCAAGGTCTCCAACGTATGCTTTTATGTGGTATGATAAGCTTAGTATAACCTCGACAGGGTATAAATACCGAAAGAATCTTTAGTCTCAGATATCTGCATGAATATATACACAAAATCCCCCGACCATAGCAAAAATAAAGCATTTACATCCAGTCTTCTATTATAAGTTGATTTATGAGCGTGTGAACTTGAATATCACAATGATTTATCCTCAGGTATGCTCATCCTCAAGTCAGCTTTTAAAAAATTGAAATTAAGATGACTGAGAGATCAGTCTTAAACCTGCAGGATATTCGTAATATTTATTCTGTTTTTAATAACAGAAAATGATCAGCGAATCACGATAAAATAACACTTTAAAAACTATCCTTTCACATGCTTGCACTTGACGTTTGCACCTACCATCACGCCAACGCGGCACGGTCACAAACAACCGATTGCCCCAGTGTTCCATGCCGACGGGCAGTCCATTCTGTGGTATATAATCACCGCTGGCGAGCGCCTGTTGCTTCAAACCAGGACTAGGAAATGCGAAATCCAATTCGGTCCAACTGTAACGCTCCTGCAGTTTGTATGTAGCCTGCGCGTGCGCAACCAGGCACAGCAAGGCAGCCAAATTGCGAAGTGTTAAACGGAAATTCGCCAGCATTTTGTCACAATTTATTTATTTTCTCTTTGGCTTCAAAAAGGATATGCGTATCCTTATTTTCTGTTGTTGAATATTTCAAATTTAACGTTCGTACAACGTCACAAAGACACGCGCACGCTCGCACACACCAAAACGCGCACTTCCGTTTCCTTGCGTACAACGCGCTGCTCGATAATAATAACTGTATGCACCAACGTTGGCGGCGCTAAGACACGACTGTTGTCCAATTGGCCAAATGTTGCGACTTTTATAAACTTCAATAAAACTCGTTCGTAAGGCTGGCTAACTGTCTGGCTGGTTAGTTAGGCGCTGCTGCGGCAGCGGTAGACAACGCAGCGCCGACAAGCCTCTCAGCACCTGACACAGCAATGCGCGTAAACAGTTAACATGCGCTTGTGTGTATGTTTCTGTTTTATTTTTGCAATTCTTTTTTTCGTTTTTGGGCTTTCGACGCGCTAATGCCTCGCTTGTTGCTTGTTTATAAGGTAAATTGAGCGTCCATTGCTGCTAATTTCTTATTTTTGGCACTGCTTTTGTTGCTGCGGCCACAACTGCCTTAGCTCTAGTTGATAGCTGATATATATATGTATAATTATCAATTAAAATATTTTGCTAAAACCAAAATCTTATGACGTGTTTGAAGGCATCGCGGCATCTGCGTCTGAGTTGGAAAATGCCTGTTTCAATTTCGGCCACAATCGCCGCTTGACGGTGGGCGTTCAACGGTCACTAAATGGCCCAGTTTATAGCTTCGCGGCACGCGGGTCGCATTGCAAGTCTCTAAAGTGGCGCAATAATTTACTGAAATACCGTTTTGCATATGCACATGCGTTGGTCCATGTGTCTACTGCCCACTGCCTCAATGACCCAAATTCGCTTGCGCAAATGCTCACTAATTTTATTTCATACTTTTTGCACTATTTGCTTATAATCAGCTAATTCTGTGGCGTGTCTGCGACAACTTTTCGTATGCAAGCTTAGATGCTGATAATTCGTATGCAATTTTTGAAAAAGGCTGTTAGAAATAGTTTATAAACATATAACATTTCCATATCAACAGTATCGCACTCGCGCCACATTCGCATAAATCCTTTAGATCGAAAAAGCAACTTCGGTTGCTATAATACCCTTCACAAATGAAAAGTGGTCATAATTAAATTTGATCGAGACTGGCAGGTCGAGAAGACTGCAGGGAATATCTAGATCTCTTGTGCACTTGTCCCGCATTGGCAAGATTACGCTGTAATCATTTGGGGTCCCCACAGTATGATCCACGGGAGGAGGTGTCGAAATTTAGGTGACTACGTTAAGCTTCGCCTAAGCGAAGGCATCCTAAAGGATGACAAATCCTCATGGATCTAGAAACTAAGTTCCATCGGGTATCTCAATGGTCCAAAACTGGTCTTTACTTGACTCATTGGCCTCCCAGACTAACCTAACCTAACCACATTTTAATTGGTCAGTTCGTATAGCAGCTATATGTACTATAGTGTTTCGAACTGGAAAGGTGTATTAGGGATTGTAGCATTGCTTGAGATAATATTCATTGTTGTTTCGTGAAGATATCTCGCCATACAAGGACTTGAATTTGTTTGTTCAGTTTTTTTGACAGCTATATGATATAGTAGTCCAATCAGAATAATTTGTTGAGGTATTAAAACATTGCCTTAGAGAATATTGAAAACCCAATTTCGTGAAGATATCTCGTTAAATAAAAAAGTTTTCGGCATAAGGTCTTGGATTTGACCCGATCAGTTTCTATGACAGCTATAAGTTATCGGCAGTTTCGCAGAACTTTCAAATTTAAGAGAGAATGTTTATTGTCATTCGAAAGAGCAATCTTTGGCATTAATTTTTTGAAGATTATCTCTTTGAAATGTTGGCTGTGGCTGTCTCAGATGGTCCAGCCGTTGAGACCAATTTTCGATGACTCGTTCGAGAATTTCGACTGGAAACCAGTGAATGACATGCGTGAAGTTTTGCTCCACGGCCTGAATCGAAGCGCGATTGTCCGCATAGACTTAAGACTTTACAAATCCTCACTGGAAAAAGTGTGATATCACACGACCTTGGTGACTCACCGATCGACGCAAAACACGAAATTTTCTGCTCACTGAAGTGTTCTGTCAATAAATCCATTAATTGATGCGATGTGTAAGAAGCGACGCCGTCATGTTGAAACCAAATGTCGGCGAGATCATGAGCTTCAATTTCAGGCATCAAATAGTCGGTTATCATGGTGCGATAATGGTCGCCAGTATAGCCAGAAGTATAACCCGATGATACCACCGTCCCAAAAACCTCACCAAATCGTTGTATTTTCTGGATGAAATGGCAGATCTTGAATCACTTCAGGTGACTCTTTGTGCTTGGCTTGTTTACATAACCGTTGGGCCAGAAATGGGCCTCATCGCTGAAAAAATTTACCTTGACAAACGTAAGATCTTCTATGAACTTTTCAAGAGCCTATAGAGTGAAACAATGTCGCTTGGAAAGGTCGAGCGGCCTTAGGTCTTGCCCAAGCTATATTTTGTATGCTTTCAATTTAAGATCTCGACGAAAAATGCGCCAATCGTTTTATACGTCAGTCCGAGTTAATGCGAACGGCGCCGAAACGGCTCTCCTCTATCTTCGCGTACACTCCCAGCTACGGCTGGGATTCATATTCTTCATATTTTGAAAAAAGTATCTCCACTTGTTCCAAATTTTGTGGCAAACCTAATTTACCCTGTTCAGGGTATTAAAAAACGCTCACATTTACCGTTGTATTTCAAATATCCTACTCCCTGCGCTCGTAGTTGTTCCTATTGAATTTTGTTTCATGTGAAAAACTTGTTATTATCTCCCTGTGCTTTCACGTACTTACGTACTTACTGCACGTCCCACTACATGCCACAGATACCTTTTTCGTGTCTTGCATCGAGCAATTTCTACTATCTTTTTAATTTTTCAACTAATGTTTTAAACTGGATTTGAAAGAAAATTTAGTAAACGCGGTCAATGCATTTCCCCAACTGACTCTACCCTACAAAACGATTGTAGGAGAGATTTGTTGTAAAATCACCAGCTAACGATGCTGACTTGCATTGTAATTTAGTGTCAATTAAACAAATCAGGAACCGCTTCAAGTTTGACAAACTTTCAAGTGGGACATTGAGCAATTTATTGGATTATTTTTCAACGGAAGCTGTGGCAGCCACTTAAGAAAATAACCATTAATTGTTACTAAATTTCTCATACTGAAGTTCACGCAACTATTTGCTAATCAGTGCAAAATTGTCAATAAATTAACACTATGTAAGTTTATCAACCCATCGAAGACATCGAAATATTTGAGCGGACGTAAAACGGAGTATTCAGTTATGAAGTGATAATGTTAGTGATATGTCTTCCTCACAAATTTCATGGTAATTTTAGATCAGATAAAATCCTTATCGGTTGCGTACCAAGCAGACATTGACCAACCAGATTCCTTAATCTATTTGTATGGACTTAATTTATGAGCTAAAGTTTACTATATGCTACTCTTATTATAAAGCGAATTTTGTTTTTTAATATAAATGTTTCATAGTTTCATCATCACGCTTTTAATCTTTCCAAAGTGGATTTCTGAAAAAAAAATTATGTGGTCATGGTGTGTTATGCTCACTGGCAAAGACTAAACCACATTATTACTTCCATAATACTCCATACATTGAGCGCCACACAGTCCATCTATGGTTAGGGTATTTTTCTTCTTGGACGAACTATGAATATAACACTTTTCGTAAGCACTTTTTGAAATGATCTTCAGCTGCTTCAGCGAATTTTACTTTATTTCTTCGATCTACTGAAAACGGGTTCCACGGAACGGTCACAATTGTGGTTCTAAGCGATGATGCTTTATTCCGACAATCCATCAATTGTTCTTCTGCAATTCCGGCATTCAACGGATGATCTCACGGAAACGCCTCAAGACGGCTTTTTTCTCGGTTCGGTTAGGATGAATATAACTTTGAAGAGCCTATTGATAAAAGGCAATGAAGTCTTAGTTTTAAAGTTTTTCCTTATTTTTTTCTACCCATAATTTGATTCTCTGACCTTTTATTAACAGAAATTTCCATTTAAGTTATTAAAATACCAATTAGGATGCTTGGAACTTCTAGTTCCTAGATTAAATGTTAATGGCGTGTCTACACTCAAATTTTTCTTTTTCATTAATGGTTGCCATAATGTTCTGACAGTCCTTTTCACTTTAAACCTTAGTAAAAAATAGTATAAGCATAATTATACACACATACAAGGTCTGTCGCAAAAGAAACAGAACTCTTTAAATATAACTGTTTCTGGTGGCGCCACCTATTGGTGGGTATATGAAATAAAAAGTTTGATCTCTTGTTGACATTTCGTATAAATTTTAAGACAATTGGGTAACTACAGTCGATGTTATCGATCAAAAAGTGACCACAGCTGTGGGTCATCGGTCGCAAAATGCGTTTTGAACAAAGAGCAAATAATAAAATTTGTTTTATACTTGGGAAAACGTTTACTGATACATTTCAAATGATGAAAAAAGTTTATGGTGATCAGTGCCTATCCCCTAGTAATGTGCATGAGTGGTTTAAGCGATTCGAAGAAGGTCGTGAGGACCTCTGCGACGATCGGAAGTCGGGCCTAAAAAAGTCGTCTTCAGAAGTCAAAAATAAAGACAACGCTGATTTGTTTTTACGATTCCGAGGGTATTGTACACCGAGAGTTCGTCCCACCTGGCCAAACGATTAATGCTGTGTTTCACCTTGGTATTATGAAGTGTCTTTTGTCACGCATTCGTCGTGCTTGACCACAATACCGTGAGGCAGGGTCCCGGCGTCTGTTGCACGATAATGCGCCGTGTCATCAGTCTGTCACTAATTTTTGGACAAAAAACTTCATATTAACCATTAATCACACACCCTACTTACCTGATCTGGCACAATGTGATTTTTACCTATTTGAAAAACTTCATTTGCCCATGAAAGAACACTGGTTTCAGGACATTTCAGCTATCCAAAAGGCGACGACCGATATTCTCAAGAGCATTACGAAAAATGACCTTAAACACTCATTTGAAATGCTAATTGACCGGGCTAAACGCTGTATCGAAGCAAAAGGAAACTACTTTGAATAAAAAATATAACTTTTGAAAAATATTAATTTTTTGTTGCTTTTTTAATAGTCCTGTTTCTTTTGCGACAGAGCTTGTATATTTGCTTAAGTTATGTCTTCTGACAAGTCTACTACTCTTACACATTTACCTTCATTTGTGGGTTTTTTGAAGATCATTATCATTGGCGCAACATATGTACATTTGCACTTTTGTAGATTGCTAACACTCCACGATTTCACACTCGATTATGAATCACGTTGACATATCAAAAATTAAACTATGGAATTGTTCAATTATATTGAAATCGTGTACAAGCTTTTAGTGCCGCTCATTGACTTTCTAAAATCCAGCGAATAAAGCGGATTTCGATTACTTGTTAATTAGGCGGAGGTAAATGGATTATGAATTGACAAGAGAATGGATTAGGGATTGTAATCAAATACTTGAGTACAAATGAATTAGATATTATTAAAAAAAAAAGACAAAACTATTAAAATGGAGCATGTAGACCGATTTCCTGTACGATGTGTACTTTTGACCTTGAATTTCAAACAGTTTTTAGATTTTGTTTTAACGCAAGGATATTTTGCAGATGTCGTTCTTTGATAGCACCCTCTGGGTTTGCCGATGCGTTTATAACATTTGCTAAGCCTCTGTTTGCGACAAGGTTTAATTATCTTAGAGTTAATGTGGAAGTAGTGCCGACTAAAAGATTCTCAGGGTTATAACAAACAAGTCGGTATTGTGCCACTAAAAGTCTTATCTTCGAAATTATTTTAATTGGAAACCATTAACAATAATATGAAACTATAAAATTTATCAAAAAAGTGGTAATTTATATCCGCACAATATCCGTTACGCAGTCGCACATGCATGTGATGCAACATGCCGCAATATATCACAAATATTTATGCATTGTGTAATAGAAAAACATGTTTGCCACATATTCAATGAACCATTATGATACATCCAAGCATCCTTCCGTGATTTATACGTGTCGATTGTGTAATGGAAATGATTACCAGTAAAGGCGTCAGAAAACTATTAGAAGCTGTAAGCATGCAGCACGCGATCTTGCATAGCGTGCCACTTGCAACACAAGCAATCACATGCTTATACATACATATGTTTACACATTTTCTATATATGTCGTGACATGTGTTTTTAATCACCTGTGGCTAAGTGCAAAACAAAACTCTGCTCCCATATGTGGCAGAGGAAGAAAAAGCTGACTCCATTTAGCTTAGGAGAAATGCCAAATTTGTAAGTCGCTCATCAGGAGGCAAATGCAGACATGTGTGTCTACTTTATATAATTAAACCAAACGCATTAAAAAATAAGTTTAAAAACATATTTCTTCTCTGCTTTGTGCTTATCTTTGGCAACTTCAAAGTCAAGTTCAATGGTAAGACCAAAAAAGGTTGTGTTGAAATGGGGAAATGAAAGCTACGAACATATTAATCAGTTTGACAGCTAACTTGCCCCAATGAGTATCAATGCAAGTTACCTAACATAAAGCATTAGTTGACCAACAAAAGGAAGGAAATAAAAGTGTCCATTTTCATTTTGCTTCGTAGAAAACGACAATAGTTACTTCAGCAATGTTCGATTCGGTACTTGCCTGTTCACTACGTTTGAGCCTCGTTCTCTTGTCAAAAAAAGTGTGCTTGTGAAAATGAGCCGTGAAGCTGACGAGTTAAAGTCCATATGAGGGTATGTTTTTAATCAGAACGAGTTTTTCTTCTATTTAGTTGGGCGATTAGCAGAAGCATGAATTTTTGTCGAGTTTTTCTTCTATTTGAAACTCTACAAAGTTGGGCGATTAGCAGAAGCATGAATTTTTGTCAGAGTTCTTACTCAAATCTACGACTTCACTTTTCATCTCAATAAAAGCAAGTTAATTTTCAAACAAGTTAAAACTAATATTAGCGAAAATTATTAATTTAAAAAAAAGTGAAAGTGTAGAGTTTGTAGACTTTTTAAATTTTTAATTTTTTTAGTTTTCTTTTTGTTTAGAAGGCTGCAAATATGCTACAAAACAGTGATTGTGCAAATCTCGTGAATATTCTAAAATATTTTTGTAGTGTAGAGTTTGTAGACTTTTTAAATTCAGTAGTTATGTTGATAAAAGCACTGTAAGTGTTAAGCAAAACACTGAATGTGCAAAATTTGTGTATAGTGAACAATACTAAAATAGTGTAGAGTTTGTAGACTTTTTAAATTTTGTATTTTAGTTGATTAAAGCACTGTATATAAGGTATAAAGAACTGATTACATGTAGAATAAATAACATTACGGTAGTGTAGAGTTCATAGAGATTCAAAATGGAATAAAGTGGATAATATTTAGTCATCTATCATTAATCAAAAGAAATAGTTCTCCGAGGCGCCAATTGGAGATTCCAAGTGTAGCCAAGTTCTTCACAACCTGGCTTTCCAAACAAAGTAGAATTCTTACTCTACTTCCCAAAACACAACAAAAATAAAAAAATTTATTAAAAAAAAAATCTATTATATTATCAAAAAAGTCTCAAAAATCGATCAATAGTAAAATAAATGATCACGCGATCTTATCTTACTTTAAGCTGTTATAATAAGGGAACTCCTATATTAAATCTTATATTGTTAACAAATGCTAACTTAAAATAAAAGCTGTTTAGGCTAAAAACCGCTCTCAGTAATATAAAAAATAAAGTAAATAAAACAAAATATAATATAATATATAATTTTTGCTCAAAATTTACCACTTTTCGTTTGGCTTGCAATTCAAGCCAAAAAAAAATTAATTTAAGCGCTTGGGAACAGCAATTGTCATCAGACTTCACAAATCAATGTACCCCAGGGGTCTACATTATTCATTTTAGATATTTATCTTCATTCTCTTCAGGTTTCCTCACTTTCAGATTTCATACGGACACTTGTATGTTATGTTGTTGTAATGTTTATTACGTTAACTTGCATCGTGCATTATATTTATACTTGCTGTTTTTGATACAAACTATTCTTAAGCTGAAATTTAATGAACTTTTGACAGCTGTCAAACAAAATATATAAGGTTTGGCTCTATGATGTAAATGTAACCAATATTGAAAATTTGTCTCAAAAATATAGATCCATATATATTTTTTAGTTATATATTAAAGATATGATTTTAGACCGAAAAATATTTGTGAAGTGGCAAATATTTTGACGACAACTTGAAATATAAAACACATGCCTCAAAAATAAAAATTGCGGATCTCCAGTTCTCATTTCTGTACCTTAGGTTAAAATATCATCCATGCATTTGAATGCCTCCTAAAGTGTTTACCACACAAGATGTAGAGAAAGCTCCACATTTAACTAGTCAAATCAAAATAGCAAAACTAATGACTACTGTCATACGTACCCAACTTATAGTTGTTTTCCTGTTGTTACCACTTGTCGAAATATGACGTAAATATGTTTCCAATCGATGACGACATTGATCCGGCAGTCACGATTGACTTAAATAATGTAATAAGGCTGAAAAACTCATTAAATATATTTTGACGAAGACATACAGGATCACAATTAAACACCGACAAAAAGCGGTTTAAGTAAGAAAGCATTAGATCCGGGCAGGCTCCCGGAGCTTACTAAGTATTTCTAAGCGAATGTCAGTGGCTGATTGGTAACTAAATAGTATCACAATTATTCTGGGCTCTTCGTGCTCTTCTTTTACAATTGATAAATATATTTCTACCCCAGTTCATATGTAAATGTAAATCTGATCGTTTAAGAATACTTAAGAGGCACTTATGTTTCTGGAAGGGATCGGTATGAATGATCTCTGTGAAGACCTGTAAATATGTCTCAAGTCTATTCATAGATAAGTCGTGGTTTTTCCTGCTGTTCGGCTTAATAATCAATCTAATTTTTGAGAATAATAATATCACATATACTATAGGTGTCTCTGAAATAGAAAACATTTCTAAAAAAATATTGAAAGTTTCTTGATATTCGTTTTTAGGAAGGGGTAATTTAAATTTTTTGTTTCAATGATGTTGATAATCTGGGAAAATTATTTAAAATGATATTGAGTTAACGAAGTTTCAAAGGTTTACCGCTTTGTTTGAGCAGGGTTACCCCCTGCTGAGTAATGTTGCCACCTGTTTTGTTTTTTTATTTAAAATAAATTCAGGAAATATAATCAAATGGGTATCTAAGTAATTAGACGATTTAAAAATAATAATGTTGGAAATGTTTTTGAAAAGGGTTGCCACATTTTTATTTATTTGTTATTAAATTTGATTGAAGAAATATGCTAAAATAGAGGTATAATCAAGCGGTTTTAAAAATAATAATAATGAAAAAAATTTAAAAAAAATGTTGTCATCCGCTTTTTAACTAAATTTGACTGAGGAAATATAAATTGAATTTCTAATTACAAGTATAGGGGATTCAAAATGTCACATGTTTTTAGAAATTAAATTTGGGAAATTTATTGAAAGGAGTATCAATGAGACGGGTTTAAAAAATAATAAGTTTTTGAGAAAGGTTGCCACCTGTTTAATATTTTGTTCATTAAATTATTTTCAGAAAATATATTAAAATGAGTATCTATTTAGAGGGGTTTAAAATAAATTTTTGGAAAAGGTTGCCATCTTTTTATTTATTTATTTTTTCAATTCAATTCACGAAATAAAATAAAGTGGGTGTCAAATTAAATAGGTTGAAAACATAATAACGTTATAAATATTTATGAAAAAAGGTTGCCATCTTTTTATTTATTTTTTTTTTTTTCAATTCGATTCACGAAATAAAATAAAGTGGGTGTCAAATTAAATAGGTTTAAAACACAACAATGTTAGAAATATTTATGAAAAAAGGTTGCCATATGTTAATTTTTTTATAAAACAATAATTAATTTTTTTATTACATAATAAAATATAATAAGTTGGGTATCAAACTTCGAGGTCTGAACAAACTATGATGTTTGGAAATATTTTAGGAAGGTTGCCACCTTTTTATTATAATTTTTTTTTTAATTTGATGTAAGAAGTATATCATAATAAAACTAATATCATACTAGACGGATTTAAAAAATAATAATTTTTGAATATTTATGGGAAGAGTTGCCACGTGTTTAGTTTGAATTGATTCAAGATATGTGTACATATATTATTATTAAGTCATGTCTATTTAGACATTTTCAATTATTTTATATATTTTTCTAATTTTTTATAGAAATGTTGCCACATATCAAAAAAATTTATTTCAAAAACAATTATAAAAAAAAATTATATTTTTTTATTGAATTTTAACTCAATAATAAAATTAGCGTGTAACGGTTTCAATTATTATATTTTTTTTTTTAATTTTTTAGAAATGTTGCCACACGTTTAAAAAATTTATTCCAAAAAAAAACTATCAAAAAAAAAAAATAACCGTGTCAAATAAGACATATATTAAAAATATTTGTAGCGCACAATATGATAAGATTTGCATTAGAATACAGACTGCGCCCATTTAAGGTGGTAAAATGGTAACATATCTCTTCT
The DNA here is from genome assembly GCA_027475135.1 of Bactrocera correcta. Taxonomy (NCBI): domain Eukaryota; kingdom Metazoa; phylum Arthropoda; class Insecta; order Diptera; family Tephritidae; genus Bactrocera; species Bactrocera correcta. The sequence continues at coordinate 78,419,110 of CM050326.1, forward strand.
TGACAGTTATTTTTGGACACGGATAGTGCAAATATTGATATGGTTTGTAGTGTGATCATAAAATATCGTCAACTTATTGTGCGCGGGTATCAAAAAGGCACAAATCAATCGACATGAAATTCAATCATAATAATTCAACTTGTTTATTTCGCTTTGGACATGTTGCAGCCTTCTTGATGTTAAAGGAAAATGCATTGCCTGCTGTTAGTGACCACATTGTTGCCAATAATTATATTTTTATATTTATATGTGTAGACTACCGTCTTTTCACAATGCGGGAATGCCAAAGTCTATTGCAAGAGCAAACTATATACATACTATATAGTATATTTATATGTGTATACAATTATATATAAGATAAACCAAACTAGTTATCAACGGCTGCACGCAATGACTGATTGTGTCAAGAGCAACAAAAATGTTTTCAATTATATATTTATATATGTATGTATATGCGTGCTTATATACATATGTATGTAGTATAAGCGCAAATCTTTGTTGCAATATTAAGCTATGCATGTTGCATCAACGCCGGCCGAACGCCTAAATAGGCTAAATGCCTTTACTATGAGACAGTAGCATGAGCAATTGGTCACACATATATTATATATATACCTAAGTCAACATATATACATAGAAACATATTATACATATGTATATGTGAGTGTTAGCACATATTAACTGCTCACTAATTGGTTATTAATTGTGCGCAGCCGCCACTTGCAGTCCTTAATATTGTTTGCTTTTGTTTGTAGCTTTTTTGCCATGACTTCTTTTGGGGAAATTGGCTGAGTTTGGCGATTTTTAGTAATTAACAGAGTCGCTAAGTGCTCTTGTAAGACAAAAAATGTGCTCAACAAGCCATATACATATATGTATATTTCGAAAAAAAAAAACAAATTAAAATTAAAAAAGTCAAAACTAAAAAAAAAAATCAAAATTAAAAAAAAAATCATTCGCAATCGAATTTGCAACAAAAGTGCCAACTGTACATTTCATGGTCTATAATTTGGCATTTCATTGTCGTGTCGTGCGCGTTGCGGCAATTATTTGTCTGTGTCTCAATTTAATGCAAGAAATCGAAAATATTATATATACAAACAGACATATGGACACATGGTTACACATTCACTATTTCGCCGCCTTCCACGCTTGACTCATTCCCAGCACCTTTTTTTGCCAATTTTGTAGGCACGAAATCTAATTCACTCACTCACTCATTCCTCCATTCATTCGTTTGTTCGTTCGTTCGTTCGTTCATTGTGTGAATGAATTACTATTTCCACCGCTATTGTTGGCGTTATTGTTTGCAGTTAATAAATTTTGTTTATCTTGTTGTTGTAGTAAGTGTCAATCAGTTGTAGAATAATTAATTGCTTTCTGCAAGTAGCTTTTTGGACTGTCCAAATACATATATCACTGGCAATAAATTCTTGTTGTTGTTGCTGTCAGTGGCACGTGGAAGTTGTAAAGTGTACAGTTTATTTGGTCAAGACCTTGTCAATAAAACTGTCATTCTTTGCATATCCGCATGGTGACTGCATTCCAGTTTTAGCTTTAGCTGTTGCACGAATTTTTTATATTAAGAATATTTTATATCAGATATTAGCTAACTGAGGAATTTTAATATCGAAGATGTAAAGTAAACTTTTGGTCTAAAATGTTTGTTGAATAACTTTCATATAGTCCTTTTATTTCAGTAATATTATTTATTATTACAATTTCGAGTTATTTTGATGTTTCCGAACCAAATACATGAGTTAGAGGTTCTTTGTAGAGTCAGGTGAGAGTTTCAGCGAGTTGATAACTAATACTCATACTTTATAAAGAGCCTTGAACTGCAAAGGTCCTAGATTGCTGAGACGAGTTCTATATAAAGCTGTATTAAACTTCCTTTAGCTTAGGAAGCCTTTATTCATGCTTTGATTGCGGACTCTATTCCGGCTGCTTTCATACTAATAACGTTTATGTTATTGGAGACATATTAAAAGATCCGCTTTTGCCAAAAAAACGCCCAATACACCTTCCTTACACTCTAGAGCTCTCAGCTTAAAGTTAACGAAGCAGTATAAGTGGATGTACCTTTCGTATAATAATGTAAGCTTGTGTTGAGCGTACGATATGTTGGCCATCTGAATCTCGCCCCTAATGTAAGCTTATAGAATCTTTTCTCAAGTGTCTTCAGAAAGAATTAGGTTAAACTTATTGGTCTATATTCGTACAAATAAAGGTATACTCTTTTACCCACTTTTAGTGTGTATAAGATCCTAACTTCTCTCCAAAAAGTAGGCAGCTAGTTAAGCCTCATACATGCGTCACATCTTATTATCAGGTATGGTACCAGCACTGTTGATACATTCTGTATCATGATTCGAAGCCGTTCAGTGCCGAAAGTATTTTGTCTTTCATTCTGATATCGGAGAGACGCACTTGTTATTCCCTACATATTGGAAGTTAGTGATTTTTCACTGCACCAGTCCACTCTCCACATTTTTTGCGTATTAGTACTTTTTGTTGCTTTTATAGCAAGTTCCCCAGCCTAGCTACCTCGGTTGGTTTTCCTAACTTGCCGCGGAAGCTAGGCCAGGTACTTTAGTGTAGATGTCAAGCTTCAGACTAGCTCAGCAAGCGTTAAGCAACTACTCGTCGCTCTCAGCAAGGGCTATTTTTCAATGGTTGTAAGAGTCCTAACTAGACAGCGTCCAATCGGGATACAGGCAGTAAAATTGAATATCTTACTAGATACCAGTTGCATCAACTGTTTTAAAGAAGATGTTTGTGGCAATTTCTCGCTTTTGCAGAACAAGGCAAATCACCTCGGATGTCATACTTTCAGGCATAAAGGTGCAATCGCGAAAATAAAAATAAGAAATCTAACCAAATTTGTGGTAGATTCAGGGCGCTTTGTCCATAACTAATATCCAATCACTAAAGGTTTTCGCCTGGCTGCAAAGAGGACGAAACATAACAGCCGAAGTGTGATCCTTCCGATAAGCTGACGGATCAGCCATATAACCTAAGCTAAATATTACAACTTTTTCTCCAGCTGGACTCCTCATCGGATACTTTGGACAGTTTAAAATGTCCATGGACACTACGTCTGCGTGCTACCTGAACATTACGGCTACGTGCTTCGAGCAGCCTGTTTCACCAAGACGGCTTTACATTTGATGGAGGTTATTGAGAATATTCGTAACGCGACGGTCTTTTCTGTGACGGTCCGTATGTAGTTCTCTCTTCAAGAAATTGTTCATAAATATGTTATAAAGATTTTTTCATGCAGATAAAAGCAAAACTTAAACTAATTAAAATTTAATAGCTTTCTGAGATCCATTTCACTGCACTTGAAACTTCCACCTCGTATGACCTTGAAGAAGAGTAAAAATGTTTTAAGACCGCAGGCATGCAATACTGATAGCTTCCCATTAATACTTGTATCAAATATCTATTGAGTAAGCGGTATTAAGTTTACGTAATATACACTCTTTTTATAAATATTTTCATTTTCCGATCAATCACGATACCTGCTGATTCGATCCAATTCCGCGCTTTGCATTCGAATTCATGCGTACTCTACTTCATTACAACGAATGGACCTGCAAATAAAAGCCTTTTAGCAAAGTCAAAAGCCAAAGTTCAATGGCATTTTTTTCTGCAAAACTTTTGATTGGCGATTTTATGCAGTGTCAGCAATCGTGTTGATTCATTCGATATGAATGGATCGAAATTAAGTACAAGCGTAGCTGGTAGATTTACAAGCAAAATAATAGAATTTATATTTACTTGCGTATGGATACTTTTACTTCGTCGACCCAACCCAAGCCAGCGGGTAGCCCTAGTGCAGATTTCAGCAAATAAACGGACACACACACACAACATACAGCCACACAGGAGCGCATAGTTCAAGTACGCAAAGCGGCTTGACGCCAATCGAGAAGCGAAGTGATACAATTTTGCACGAAATTCCAGTGGCAAACATCATAATCGATGCACAAACACACGCACACACTTGTACACTTGCTAATTTATATGTTAATTACTAATGAGCTGATTGCAGCACCAAATACACCGTTGATTAGATCGCATTACTTGCAAAATATCGCGCATTTGGCAACAATTTTAGCTTGGACTGATTCGGAACTTGCACTAGATTCCAAAATGGCAAGCAAAAAATTGTTGATATCCACATATGCTGGCATGCAAATATCGAAACTAGTTTTAAGTGCTTTTTCTTTAAGAAACAGGTGCAAAATATTATTGCACACATAACTCAGTTTTAATCAGTGTGTTTAAAAATGCGTTGTTTATGCTGCCTGAGTTGCATTGAAAGCTGTGAAATATGCGTCGTATTCTATTCACGCATTCATTTTGTAATGCAAAACCCGCAAGCTATTTACATTTTCAAAAGAGTGTTAGAATACTCGTACTAGATAACTGAAATAAAAACGGTTTATTTTTTTTTTTTGCATTATTGGTAGATATTTTATAATTTTTTTGTCAATTTCCTACGGATATCCCTCTTAAAACCTCGCAGAGTTTGATGGTTGAAATCTTTAACTCTAAGGAAAAAAATCGATTTCCTTTACTTTAAATTTGTTGCTACGATGTACTTTAATGGATCGTCTTAGTGTAACCCTCCGAAAAATCACTGATTTGGCCCTTTTCTCGACAATTTTTCGATTAAAAAAATCGAGAAAAAAATTGAAAGATTTCACAAAAAATAACATCCATAGCGCAGTAGAGAATGACATTAAAAATTTTCTCTCCAACAGGAACTAGATATCTTCAAAACTCTTCCTTTGAGACTAGAAATCATTGTGAAAAACACCATTCTGAGAAAAACGCTTTTAAAGATTGTCACGCTCTGTTCCGCACTCTACTCCCTTCCTACAAAAAACGTTGTAGCGACCGTAATAATTTGAATTTTGATTTCAAAATTTAAGAGAATGTTTACTACAGTATATACTATTATATAGTGCTACTAAACCAAATCTATTTTTCGACAATTTCACACTGAGACGATTTCTTAAGGGTATTCTCGCAGTTTACGGAATTTCTTGAAGTTTTGTTCGGCCACGAGCCCCGCATAGACTGGTTTTGGACTTTAGCAATGCCAGATGCCATGACGTTACGCAGTTCATGAGAAGTAGTCATCTTTCAAGATACCAGCGCTTGGCGTGAATTTCAGTAGGTTCTGCTATCGACACATTTTCTAGTCATAGTATGGAATCCCTAGCATTTGAAGCTTTGTCTTTCTGGCTACGGACAAGTAAAACTCATCAGTCATATAGATCTGTCATCCCTGCAGACGTCTGCCACCACCAGCCTGTGACAAGTGATTATTCCAATCATATTCCTACAGTCTCTTCTACCAATAGTATTGATAATTTTTTGTATTTTGTATCCACCGTTTTTCATATGTCCTTGAAGTTTTGCACCCTGATATATAATTCCATCGAAATTTAACCATCTTTGCCGTGGCTTTTGTTCAAATCGTCGTAAAGACAATGCTTGAATTTACCAATGTCTGTCGAATAACAACCATACATCGCTCTCGGCAATCTCGTCCACTACATCAGTGCCTGACACTTAATAGAATTGAAGTCGGCAATTCTCGCCGATATGCAGAACGAGATTAAAGGCTAGCTACGCGGCTTTCCTAATATCAAAGACCTCTTCTTGTAATGTACTGCATTAGTCCGGCAGCCTAAAATGCTGCCTTATACCTAACTCTGGAATCCGTGCAAATGTTGAAATTTGCTGTGGGTCCCACAACCGACCGTAGTGCGACTCCACACTGAATTGAATTTTTCAATCATACCTGCTTTAAAGTTTAAACCACAGCCATCAGGAATCTCCCAAAAATGACAAACCCAATGCGTAAATTGGAGCGAACTCCAAGGGTTAACTGCTTCACGTGGTACCAAAATACAGTCTGCGGATAGACGAGTTGAGCTCCCAACAACTCAATGACTTTTTGATTTGTAGCTGCAACTTCAAATGTCTTTTCATTGGAAGGAAACTCATTCAAAGTCTGTAATATGAGTTCAAGCTGAGCATTATAGCACTATTTCTGACAAAAAATATGCTGAAACCAACTATAGAGTCGATACTTACCATACCGGCGTTACCCACCGAGCTATGCCTGAAAGTTCCGTGTGTAAACTAATAGTCGTCTCCTGATTTTGATATGCAGTTTTCAGCAAAGAGTCTATAGTTTGAAGATTTAGCACTAATTCAAAAGCTGCCGATAGAGTGGCAATTTAAACTTCCATTATGCAAACCGCATCGATCCTCTGAACCCTTTCCATTGCCTTCCGGCAGAATTGGTATTACCTTATGTAGTACTTAACAGAGCTTGAGAGAGGGAGCAAGCTCCCAGATTATGCCGAGCATCTCTCATATATAATACTGCCTATTTCTTACTATTGTCTATTATTTCTTCCACCGCAGTGACTATCTTAAGGTACTTGGTGTGGTCCTTCAGAAAGGGTTGTTTTCGGCCTATAACTGTAGAAACTATTTCTATAGCAATTAACTCCGATGCACTTGTAATTTGTATTCCGATAGATATTAGCATAGATATGCCTTTGCCCAGTAGTTGGGAGATAGGGAAACTGTTGGCCGAACTTATGTTAAAATAAGTCAGTTTGCTTCTACACTCTATTATCCTTGGTATATACATATGTAGACAGTCTGCGTTTTAAATATTTGCAAAAAGTAGTAAACAACATAACTTCTTAGTCCATAATCAATGCTATAGTTGTCTTAAAATTAGAAACTCCCAACCTACTTCTTATAACGGTGTCTAGAAATACCAGTTTCTGCTACTACATACATATATACATCTATGTTTTGTGAGGTATGCAAATAAAAGTGCCAAACATGCACAATCCGCACAATAATGCAACGAATTCAAAGACACATTGGACCAGCAGCAATTGCACACCAAACATGGACACTCCTCCTACATACAAAGGAGCAGACATGCCACATACCATATATAGTATGAATCAATAAATATTTGCCAAAATTTTAAGTTAATCTTTCTCCGAATTCGCGCTGAAAAAGATTATACGTGTGCGCCTGTACTAATGTCTGCTTTTGGCAAATGCGCGTAAGAGATCGGGTTTACTTGTCACTGGAACTAAGCACGCGGAGGCTGCGCTCAATCAAATTTCTGGGTTTCACAGGCACTTTTTGTTTACGTTCCATTTGTGTTGTGGCACCGCGTAAGATAGTGGCTGGCATGTGCCCCAAGCAAACTTGAGTCAATAATTGGTAAGGGGGCGGGGTACTTGGAGTATGATACACATTTCGCCTTTGAATGCAAAGTGTTGAAAATATTTTTTATACAACAGAAAAGCATTAGTGCCAATTCTGACCCAAACAATAAATGATAGACGAGTCAAATGGTTACTGTTTGACTGGCTTTCAATACTATTTATAATAGCATAAATCAATAACCAATTCTAGTTTCAGCAATGGTATCGAAATATCGAACAATATCGGCATTTGTTTTCATATAGACGCTTTGGACAGTGATTATTTTCTTTAAAAATTGCAAGAAAAAAATGTATTTAGTGTTTAGTATTTATGCCAAATATCTAAGCTTTTTGAAAAGAAGACAGAAATCACACCTAAATTGTAACTAAATTTATCATAATGAAGCGCAATTAGCTAATTGTCAGTTATCATATAATTGTCAACTAGATTTTAATTGTCAATTAATTTGTGTGAAACTCTATTCAACACAATCTCAATGGAAATTTTCTCAACTTAGTGAATTTTTGTAAAAATATTAAATGAGTGCGATGAAGTATGAATATTACCCCCGTTTCTCTTCTCTTTCTATAGCAACTGACTTCTGAATTTTAAGAGAATTACGAATTTTTATACTAAATTAGACACTAAACTGTTCAACGATACCATACTCTGACTTTTCGCTAACTGAGAATCAATCACGCAATTATAGTTCCTAAAAAAGTAACTGTAATAGATTTGGTAAAGTGATTAATGTTGTACAAGTAGGCTACTGTTGTTTAAATTGTAAGCAAGTCGACGTGTAATCCTATTCTAGTAAGACATTATCTAACAACAATCGTTGATGTACTAGTTTGGAGTCTGTTGTAATATTTTCAGGTTTTTAAGGTTATGTCCAACTTAAGTAATGTCGTCTAACCACGATAAAAATTGTGCATCACCATAATACAGTTATAAAAATCAATTCTTCAATTCAACCAAGTGATATAGCGCTGCAAATATCTCTTAAATGGCTATCAATCTTTTGTATGGCACAATTATAATTATTATATTCTTGCAATATGTTGCTCAAAGTATAATGGTTTTCTTCACCTAACGGTTCTTTTCACCAAACACTAAGCGAGTTAGGTATAGGGTTATATATAGTATATACATACTTATGTACATATATAAATGATCAAATCCGAGTGACAGTTGATATTGCAGATGGGAGTAATACGATAACTATTACGCCCACAAAACACCATTAAGCTAATCCTATGGGACACTTTATAGGTTTTCGCTTAATGGTGTTTTGTGGTTCAATTCAAGTTCACTAAATTAAGATAAAAGGGGCACCTGTTGGCTTAAAACTCCGTAGAAGTGGGAGTGACCCGCCCTCTATTTGGCTTACTGTATAGTCTTAAACCACTGAACCTACAAAAACTAAATTCGCTCCGAGAAAATCCCTTAAGCGGCCCTACCACCTAGATGAAATCAATAACTAAATATCTCGGGACCCACCCGACCGATTTCAACCAAACTGGATACATGACAACCTCTACACATTAACAGTCCTACAACTAGTCAGTCAGTCAGAAACAATTTTCAATTTCATTTGAATCTTTCTCAACCTTATGGCTAAAATTATCTAAATCGAACTTGTCAAGCCCCTATCTACGGAAAATTTGGATCCCAGTACTTTTGATTGAAAATATGGTCACAAATGTCCAGAAGTCTGAGATGATGTGATTCCTGTTCTCCATCTACGTAGACCAAAGGCCTTGAACCTACTTCTACACAGTGCTGAGCAATCTTGAATCAGGACTTCTGGAGTTTCCGGATTTTGGAAGTCGCCGACGAGCGGGCTAGTTCGTCGTCAGCTCATTGCCGGCTACCCTTTCATTTCTCGGCACTCAGACGCGATTGCAAACCGATAGGCGGTTCAGCCTTCCTATATATGTACTTCTCCATTAATAGCGATTTGACATCATAAGCTGAAATCTTTTTTAATCCCGCTTGACTATCGCTAGGTATTATATATCGATATGCTGGTTGCGTTGGAGATTGATTTTTGCACATTAACTTATAGCAACATCTGCTTGTAAGATGCTCGAAAAACATCCCATTAGCATGGATAGCTTTATATGCGGTCCCGCAATGCCTGCTCTAATGCCTTCCGATCCTCTGGTTGACGTTTTGCACCTTAAGGTATTTTTTGGCATTGACTCTTGCAAGTTGCAAAGTATAAAATGTTCGGTTGCCCCCGAATTTAGCCCTTCCCTACTTGTTTTTTAATAGCTTCAATCGCTGAAGCATCGTGGTTATATTCAAATTCATAATAATGAAAAAATTCTCTCGCGAGCAACATATTCTTTTCCCAAAAGTTGCTGACTGATGAAGAAGTGGTCGTCCTTCATGATTCAAATCGGCTCAGTCTTAAAAATCGTTCGTGAACGCATTTGCAGACATTCCCTTAAAAATCATAAAATTATGACAAAAGAAATGGATATATCAATCAGCTCAAAGTCAAGACTTAATCAAGTTGATATCTTCGCGAAAACCTACCGTCAGCCAACAGGTCATCTTCGGACAGCGTGCTTGAAGAAAATTGGGCTCAACAGATGCCAGCGATTTCTTCTGTGGCACGAGGTCATTACTCTGAAAGTATCCCTTTTTCCGTATAAAAAACAATGTTGACTGCTGAAGAAGACACGACAAATTCTAGACAAAAACTTAGAAATACTCATAAAATTGTTATTCCAGTTGGAAAGCATTGTCTATCGTAAACCCCACAAAAATTTGGAGAGTCTGAAAGGGTCTATCTTGCCTTAAAAAAGCCAGTTTGCGTTTATTCACCATCCAATATATACATACATAAATATGTGGTATGTATGCACGTACATACATATCTATGTTATGTTGTAAAATCATGCATCATGCAAATTAGCATAAATAACACTTTTTTTTTTTGCAATTTGCTCTCGAAACTGTCTCGTTATCGATACCGTTACAAAGTGTCAATCATTCTAGGAGTCAATTTTCTGTTTGCAACCACTTGTAACATAATTACCGTTAAACGTAAAGTGGCTTAGGATACGAGCAGTTATGCTTAATGCAACTCGCAACGAAAACGTACATCCATACATACACACACAGACATATACAAAATTTTGTTTTGTTTATTTTCGAAAGGCAATTAGAAAAACGACGGTTGCACTGAGCAAGCCAAACACAGAGGCTAAAAGCTACACCCAAAGCTTATAGCCTTTAGCCTCTGTCTTTTGCCATGCAATGTTGTTGGTTGCAGTGGCACGTGCAGCTGTTGCGCCGATTGTCTGAAAAATGTATTTAAAAAAAAAAACGTGCAAAATGTCGGAACTTGAATGCCGTTAGACGTTTGCGGCACTGATCATTGTTATTTAAATAAATTCGCCCGCATTGGCATGGACGGCCACAACAATCGTCGATGCAAGGCGGAAGAAAGTTGCCATTGTGAGGCTTTTCTTTTAAATATCGGCACGTGATAAGGCAAACATGTTTTTAATTATTCACTTGAAAGAGTCGCAACACAATTAAAATCATTATTTTTTTACTTAGTTTTTTTGTTTCTTATTTTCAACTAACTGTAGTTTAACATACTGCTGCTCTATGAACAGTTAAATTGCAGAGAAGGCTTCAGAAAGGCGGCTCTTGTCTATTTTTGAATAGCTGTCTCAAGCATCAAGCGTTGTGTCTTTTTCCAGATAACAGCTAACGCCAAGAAAGCATAAATATAATACAAATTCTCGGTATCCGATATTAAGAAAGTCACTTTCATCGATTTCAAAATATTTTCCCATACTTTTGAATGGGTTTAAACTTATTTTCCGAACACTTTTGCCACTTTGATTGAACGCTCTTTAGGTGTCGAAAAATGTTGTCCTCTTTGTTTGCTTTTCCTTAAATCGATGTTTTGAGTGCTCGAAAATGCAGTTGTTTCAGTCGTTGTGTAAGAGCTCGCATTGCCTTGGTTAGTGATTATTCTTCGTTTTCCTGATTTCTTGAAAACAACTGGCAGACAAATGGTTTTGTATCACTCAGAATTTACTGTGCTGTGTTATTCCAGTGGTAGTGTTGCGATATCTAAAGTGTTTCCAAAAAACACAATCATTTGCTTGGAACTATTTCGTACGAGAACAAATTTTGTTGGGTTTGGCTCATTTTCTCATTTTCAAAAGCCCGTACCGTGGACAGCCCACACGCGTAAATCCAAAATTCATAATCTGTCGTGTTTCGAATCACCACATCGTATATTTTTAACATTTCTCTCCACCAATCGACACGAATTGTTTCAGGTCCATTGGCAAATTGTGCGAAATCCGACCTCTATAACCTTTATTGAATTCACCATACCAGCTGGTGCTTGGTGGAGCTTCAACGCCAAAAATTTAATTAAGTTCATCAATGCAATGTTGGTGAATTAAGTTACGAAAGTTTAAAAAAAATGTTCGGGATTTAATTCCAATTTTTTGCAAGATGAATATTTTAAGTTACTGTAAGCAACACAAATAGCTGACGTATGTCAAAACGTTCCGAGTATATAGAACATCAAAAATGTCAGACTTTACAATAAACTTGTGAATTTCCATTTTGAAACTATAGGATTACCATATCTCGAAATATAAAACGCAACCTTCGTATAAGCATAATAATTCTAATGCTGTAATCGTCAGATTTTTAGCACTTGTCATTCTTTCTATATCTAATTTTTATAGGTAGTTTCCCAGCCAGATCTTGGAATTTATCAGAGTTTTAGACCTATTTGAGTCTGTGTGATAGAGGTTAAGGGACAATAGCCCCTAGGTTGCGGTACAAGCAAATCAATTTTTATCTGCTTATGGGTGGTATTCAGCTTCCTCATTGACAGATAAAAGCTTGACGGTAGAGTAGAACGTATTTTCAGTATTGTACTTTCTTCAAACTCAAAACGAAGCTATCAAATAGAATAACGGGTTTTCCAATAGGCATGCTACAATAGTAGACCGAAAGGAACAGCAAACGACGCCATATTTTTTCCGGCTCTTTTGACATTTCTCTTCAGTAAAGTTTGCCATTTCTTCATGGAATGATATACGATCCAACAACGTGTCGAAATGATGAAAATTTACTACCGAAATTCGGAGTCAGTTACCTTAACTTTAAGAGCCTTACGTTCAACTTATGGTCGTCATAATCGTCCTGTCAGATCAACAATAGAGCGTCTAGTGGAAAAATTTTAATCCACAGGCACAGTATAAAATGTTTCCGTGTCAGTGAGACAACAAAGTGCCCATGGTGTCGAGAATATTGTTGCCGCTGGCGCAGCAATTAAGGAAGACCCAAAACAATCTCTAACAAGTTGTTTTTAAACGTTGGGCATATCTGTCACGTCGTTGTTGCGAATTTTGCAATAACATCTTGGCCCACATCCTTACAAGATCAAATTGATGCAAGAACTGAAGCCGCTTGACCACCAGAATCGTCGTATCTTCGTGAATGGAACTGAGCAACAACTTGAAAATGATCATTTTAATCGAAAAATCGTCTTCAACGATGAGGCTCCTTTCTAGCTGAATGGCTTCGTCAAAAAGTAAAAAATGCGTTATTGGTCAAGCAGCAATCCACACATGCTCCATGAGTTACCATTGCATACTGAAAAAATTACGATTTGGTGCGGTTCATTGGGTCGTACTTCTTCCATGATGATCAAGATCGGCACGTTACTGTGATTGGCAATCGCTACCGCTTAATGATAACCGAATATTTTTGGCCCGAATTAGATGATATGGACTTTGAACATATGAGGTTCCAACAGGACGTCGCCACAAGCAACACAGCGAATGTCACAATCGATTTATTGGAAACCAAGTTTAGTGAACGTGTTATCTCACGAAATGGCTCAATCAATTGGCCGCCTTGTTCATGCGATTTGACGCCGTTAGGCTATCTCCTGTAGTGCTAGGTCAAGCCTATGGTCTATGCCAACAAGCCAGCGACGATTGATGAACTTCGTATGAATATCGAACGTGTACGTGCAGCAGTATCTACTGATTTATGCTTGAAAATCTTCGAAAATAGGATTCAGCGCCGTGACTTCTGCAAGTGTGCCCGTGGTTACGAGAAATCGAGTTCCATATATGATGGCATTGAATGTAGTGATCTTATTATAAACCCATAACTTTGTGAAATTTTACGCTTTTGTCTTGGTGATGTCTTTTTTAAATATCATCAAGCATATGAATTATATTTCAAATACCCATAAAAGCTTTGTGAGGACGCCATATCGGGTCTTTAGGATCTTTTTATTCACAATTTGGTACGTAATAAGCCATGGTAGATTTGGGTTCTTATCCTCATTGTTAAGATTCTTTGAGTGATTTTGTACTTTTTACTTTAAAGACACTATGTCTATCGGGATTATATTCTATATTCCTTTTCGTTCACTTATAAGGCCCCTTTTAATTTATTTGGATTTATTTGGTTAACAAATAGTATTTTATTCCATTATCTTGCCAAATTTAAACTTTTTGTCGAAATTTGTATAGCACTCAAGTGTATTTTTTTTTTTTTTTTTTCAAAAACGGCACTTAACTTAGCCATGGTAAATACATATGTTTATATTAACAAACCGCAACAGCATTCAGTCAATCAGTCGCGTGCTAATCAAATTTAATCGAGTCCACCCCCGGGAATCTTGTTTCGATTTGTTGCTTTCAGATCAATTAAACCGTGCCATATTTGTCACACTTCTTTAATATGTTTCGCAACGAATTATTTATGGATGTTATGATCGTGTTGTGTAAATTTACAACAATGCTGAAAACATTCACAACACCGAAACCCCATATGTACACAGCTGGTCGTTAATTTTCGAACATAAATTTCTTGATTCGGGTCCAACATAAGTAATTAAGCGCAATCGTATTATGTTTACATACAACATTATATATCTACATATATATATATATATATATACGCACACAAACATACAGGCACATAGTAATACACAATATTGTCAGACTTAGTTATAATTGAGAGCGTTTACTAAACCATTACTTGCGGTTAGCAATCGACTGATTTTGATGGACATTCATAGATTAATGCTTACATGCGACATACACTGGGCATAAAAAGTATTCGTACATGGGAATATTTTACAAAGCAGTACTATTTTGTGATAAAATCTGCTTTTCCTGAACAGCTAATAAGGATTGTTATGTTACTTGAAAATAAGGCAGTATATTATCGTGTTTGAATTAGTTTCATGCAGTAAGAGTACTAAGATTTCCAAATTTTAAACTACTTACAGATTACATTTTTTGAACGAAAAGTCAGCCAGAGGCCTCTTGGTAGTATGCTGCCGCTGGGTACCGAATATGTGAACACCCCAGAGCATTTAGTTAAATTTTTACCAAAATTATCGGTCAATGTGAGAAATATATAACTGAAATTTGAAGAGAATCTTTTCCTCATAATAGTATCTGATTTGAATCGGGTAATTTTTTTTTTTATTTTCATAATGAACTGTCATGAACCAAATTTGTACCATTTTGATCGACCATTTTCGTCATTTTTTCGGTAGAGACCATATTCCATCAGTGTACGAGTAGAACTTTTCTGGTTTCTCGGCGAAAAACTGCGACAAGTACTTTTCATAGGCTTCTCTTGAAGCCAACTTTACTCCATTAAGGGAGTTCTGCATTGACCGAAACAAATGGTAGTCCGATGGTGCAAGGTTAGAGCTATACGTATGGTGGATGCTTTGAAACTTCCCAGCCAAGCTCTTCCAGTGGTTGCAGAGTCAGCAAAGATGTGTGTGGTCTAGCGTTGTCCTGATGGAAGACGAAGCCCTTTCCGTTGATCAGTTCTGGCTGTTTTTTCGACTGCTTGCTTTAATCTCATTAGTGGTTGAGAGTACAATGTAGAATCAAACGTTCGACGAGGCTGGAGCAGCTCACAGTGGATGATTCCTTTCCAATCCCTCCAAACACTCAGCATAACCTTTCGATATGTCAATCCTAGCTTTGCGACTATTTGTTGAGCTTCACCACCATTATTGTCGTTTTGATCCATTTTTCGTTTCCTGTTATCATTCACTTCAGAAATGTTTCGATTTCATTTCGTTTCAGCAAAGAATCGGTCCATTAAATTTTTCACAGACAGTTCATTTGGCACCCAAACATCGAGCTTTTTTTTGTAGCCAGCCTTTTTTAAATGGTTCAAAATCGTTTGATGATGAATGTTAAGTTTTTTGGCGATGTCAAGGCTGCTTATGTGTTCTTGATCAATCTTTTCCATAATTTCATCGACTTTTTCAACAGTAGATCAACCTTACTTGTTATGAATTAGTTACTTGTGCAGTCTTGGTAACATAAATATTCTAACGCACCTACTTATTTTATATATCAGCTCTGAGTAAAGTTGTAAACTTCGGTGCGGTAAGCAGCTGATATCCAAGGAGCTACAAATTATCCCACTTGGACAGCTAGAGGCTCCTATCAGTTGCGGGGCTCTAAACTTCTTAATATTTGTCAGGAAGACTGTCATAAATGGATAAAAATTTATTGAATCGTCTAATAGTAATTCCAACCATATCGCCTGGTTCGTAGTAGATATGACAAGCGGTCTTTTCGAAAGCTCTACAGTGGAGAAGAAATGGTTTTCATTTACTTTTCCTTCACACAAGTTTTAATGTGACGAGATAAGCATTGCTAAGACCAATTAATTCATAAGACCTTTTCCTTGAGTTGGGATCCATTCAAGAAAAATCTCATTGCTTTCAGCTACTTCGCCCTATAAACGTTTCTCTCGAAGCAATATGCGCAAAAAAGATACTATTAAGAGTAGACTCCGCGACCCCATGTGCCAGGTTATCAGGGATGCAGTGGAAACAATAACGGATTTCGGAATGACTCTTTTGGGACCCCTTCATGTTAACCCATTTACAACCGTTGTACTCGCTTGTGTACAGAAAATCCGTCAAGTTTAGGCATGTGGCGTAACTCAATGCTAAGTATTTGCATACAAATTTTTGATCATATGTATAGTTTTCTTCCTAGAAACAACAAAAAAATACATTCGCTTCACGCGAATTCATAACGGCACTTTTTGTGGCGTCAACTTCTGTGCGGTTTTTTCATATTGTGTGATTTTGTGCCTTTAGTCATTATTTTGCTGTTGATGAGCTATTATCTCTCAGTTGTTAGTTTTAAAATTGTGTGTTGTGTGAGATAAGACTAAAGAGATCAATTTTACAAAAAAACCCATTTGATAAACCTATTATTATTTGAGGTATGTGCCTTTTAAAAGTTGTGTACCCGCTTAGATACAATGGCAAAATGTGTAGGTAAAATAAAAAATTGTATCTTCTGGTTAGGATGGCTATTTCCACTTCTTGTTTTTACGGAAAGAGTTATAAACAACTTTCACAGGCTTTAGCTGACATCGCGGATGATGATGAGGCAGATAACGTCGATATCGTTATGATTCCTCCTGATGTCGATGTCAATACTGACGAAGAGGAAGGTGATGAAGATAACATAAATGAAATGAACTTGCCTGGTGACGTTGCCGGATGCATTAAAGTATTCAATAACAGCATAAACTTTGACAGTGAAGATGAAATACCGCTTGCACAGCTACAAATAATGGGTGCTGAAATACGTTCTGTAAGTCCTATTTGGAACAACGAAGCATGCAACTTGACAATGGATTCGACTACTATATATATAGAAAATAAGATGAAAATGAAAATGGATTTGGATGGTAAAAGTCCCGTTGAGGTATTTGAGACACTGTTTGATAAAGATGTTGTACAACTGATCATAGAACAAACGCATTTGTATGCTTCTCAAAAAAATTCGCATAAATTTAAATTCGACGAAGATGATCTAAAAGTCTTTTTAGGCATTTTATTTTACTCTGGTTACCATTCAATGCCGAGAGAATCTATGTACTGGCAATTGGATGAAGACACGTTATCACCTCTTGTAAGCAATAACATTTCTAAAAACAGATTTTTGGAAATAAAACGCCACATTCATTTTACAAACAATAATGAAATTGACAAGTCTGATAAAATGGCAAAAACTCGCCCACTGTCGAATCTATTATGCGAAAAGTTTCAAAGGTGGGGTTTTATGCACGAAAAGCTTTCAATTGACGAGGCAATGGTAAAATATTTTGGCCATCATTCAGCGAAACAATTCATCAAAGGAAAACCCGTAAGATTCGGATTTAAAAATTGGATGCTGACCAGTAGCTGTGGGTACTTGTACCAATTTGATACTTACTGTGGTGCTAAAAATGTTGATAGTGATACAAGACATCTTCCCCTTGGATCTTGAGTTGTGTTTGATCTAATAAAAACCATAAATAACCCAAGCGATCATATTATCTATTTTGACAATTTTTTCACAAGTCATGAACTTCTACGTATATTGCGTGAGAAAAACTTCAAAGCCGTAGGAACAACAAGAGAAAATAGAACTAAAAAATGTCCTTTGAATTCAAATAAATATTTCCAAAAACAAGCAAGAGGATATTTCGAGATCAAATACGACCACAATAATAAAATATTGTTTGTCAAGTGGAATGACAATAATGTCGTAACTATGGGAACTAATTTTGATACGGTTGAACCATTGAAATACGTAAAGCGTTGGTCAAAACTGGAACAAAAAAAGATAAGTATACCTCAGCCAAATTTACTTTCAAATTACAACCACGGTATGGGCGGTGTTGATCTACATGATCAAGCCGTAAATGCATACAAAATTGGGATTCGAGGCAAAAAATGGTGGTGGCCGCTGTTTACTTCGATGATGTGCTCCACAATGGTAAACGCTTGGAAGCCGTACAAAGACGTGAATAATAGTACCAAAGATTTGCTTGAGTTTCAACGTGATATTACGCGATACTACCTACGACACTACACATTGAAAAGATATTCTAAGCGCGCGTTAGCTCCAAGTGTTTCTACAGCTGGAGGAGCACATTTTCCAAAGAGAATTCTCAAGCCTCTTAGGTGCAGAGTCTGTCATAAACGAATCAGGTGGATTTGCGAGCTATGTGGTACTGCTTTGTGCGTGGAACGCGACTGTTTTAAAATAGCCCACTCATAAATATTTATACACTTTTGACCATTGTACTCGTGTGGGTACAGCAAAATTTTCGTATATGTAAGAAAAAAAAAAAAAAAAATTTTTTTTGTTCATCTCTGCGATGGTATAAATCAATAAAAAACTGAAAATTTTAAATAAACTTATTTTTTGACACCTTGGTTGTAAATGGGTTAACGTATCCGGTTTGTCAGAGTTGTAAACTTAGATCCTACATTGTTTCACACAGATTTTTCTGATGAGTTTAGATTTTGTGTTTGTACAATAATTATACCCTGAACAGGGTTTACTAAGTGTGTAATACGCAGAAGCAAACGTCAGAAACCCTTTAAAATATAAAATTTTCATATATCGTTCTGTAATTTTGGACATATTCATTTTTCTCTAAGAAGCGAAATCGCTGATATCGGACCGCTATAGTCTATATAGTAGCTGCCATACAAACTGAACTATTGGGATCGGGTGTTTATATTGAAAACTTTTTCATTTGAAGAGATATCTATACAAAATTTAACACAAATCCTACCTCTTTAATCCGCTAAACCTAACCTACTCCCACCTCATGTCTCTCCCACGAGACCACTGGACAAAGTATTACTTCATGGAAGAGAAGAAGACGTTTAAGTCTCCTCTATTGCGCGGTGACTGACGCCTAATCTGTTCTAAATGTCTCAATTACCGTCATAATTAGATTTGCCGCTCTGCTGACAGCTTTCCACTTTACAGAGGACTCGCACATATGTGCAATTAAATTTTCCACCGTGATACTACCTCCCAGGGTGGTTTTCAACATTTCCCTTATATTTGAAAACCGTGGGGAATAAAAGAACACGTGTTCAGAGTTTTCTATACACTCTGTACACTTCGGACAGTATTAACTAAAGTCATGCCGATATTTGAATTGATAGCTTCTAAAGCAACCATACCCACTGAGTATTTGGGTAAAGTGGAAATAGAGGTCTCCATGTTTCCTAGCTATCCATGAGTGTATGTATGTCCGAAATCAGTCGGTAGGTCCACCGTTCTTTGCATGAAGTTTGCCACCGCTGCTGCCACATTGCTATGCTTTTTATTCTCTCTTCTCTTTTTGTTGTGGTAGACGTCTCTGATAAGTTGTATATTCGCGCGAATTCGTCTGCCTGGATGTCAATCGGTGCCTTGTACGAATATTTTTGCTGGCGAGTATATGTATGTTTACACATAACACTAAAATCATTTTTGCCATTTAATAATAATTAGGCTGCGCTTGTTTACTGCAAACTCGCTTGATATTCTGCGATGAACGGTTTCGTTGCTTTTCAATTACATTTTTACACCGTTTGTTACTGTTAGTTAGTTTGTTTTTGTCCGATCTGGCCATGTTTTTTCTGCTTTTTGGAAGTAGACCGTAGCTTTTGGAAGGACGCGTCGCATTGCTTAGAATAACCTGAGTGTGTGTGTGTATGTGTAGTTCGATTTTGTGTAATTATGCATGTACCAAATCGGTAATCAACAACAACCAAAAACAAATAAACAAGTGCACTTGCGGCACACACAGACACATACACCGATACATAACCGCCTATTAATTACACGAGTCTCAAACAAATATATCACTTATAGCTATAGTATACCAACAACTGTGTGCCGCTTGTGCTGGATTTGATTTCATTATGAAAATTCGCTTTGGTTTTGTGAAATCTGCATGGCTTCGTGTAAACTCGTGCCAAAGGTAGAAAAAATTTGTGCGATTTACCGCAAAGTGTTAATTAATTTTTTGTTTTATTCTTTAATTGTTCTGCGATTCGATTGCCGGCAGTTGGGCAGACAGTTATTTGGGCGTTACTTGTTAGTACTTATTATTGTAATGCAACAAAAAAAAATGTTCTTGAAATATTATAAACCTTTTTACTCTGATTATGAATTTTCCTTGAATCGATTTCCAATGTGAATGCTACTGAAAATTCTTAATTTCGTTAACTTTAACGTGGTGTGCGTGTTTTGTTGTAATTAAAAGTACCGTTAAACAACATTTCACGCTGCAATTAATCAGAGGAAGTTAAGTATTTATTTGTTTCCCAATTCACAATTCCAAAGGGTTATTTGCCGCGTAATCTTATTTATAGAAACAACACATACATATGTATGTATATATAAAAGAATACGAACTGTATTCAAAAGATAACGGGAATTTTCGATTTTTGAAAAATCTAAAGGGTGATTTATTTCGAAGTTTCTTACTTTTTAAAGGGAAAAACTCAGAAACTTCCAATTTAATGGATTCCCCATTATTATCCTTCGAAAGAACATTCTTTGGCATTTTTGTTTTGAAGATTTGCTTCAAGGCCTGAATCAAAGAGGGATTGACCGCATAAACTTTAAACTTTACACACATATATCCTCAGGAGAAGGTCTAACGGTATAATATCACACAGTCTTGGTGGCCAATTGATCGGTCCAAAACGTGAAATTATCTGCTCAAAGTGTTCTCTCAATAAATCCATTGATTCAGGCGATGTGTGGGATGTGGCGCAGTCTTGTTGAAACTAAATGTCACTGAGATCACGAGATTCAATTTCAAGCATCAAATAGTTAGTTATCATAACAGTCTCCATTGATGGTTATGTTTTCACCGGCTTCATTTTCCAAGAAATATGTACCGATGATTCCACTGGCCAACGAACCACACCAAACCGGTTAAGAACATTTCCCGCGGGGTCTGGCAAAAAAAAAGGCTAGTAAAAAAGTCCCTCTACTTGTTGCACCCGTTATTTATTCCTTCTTCTACATTAACACTTCTTCAAATCGTCTTAAAGCTACTCAAACTTTGATTTTGACTCCTCAGTACTGTCGCCACTTCTATAGTCACTCTTAACTAATGAGCTTTTGGAAAAGTCCTCGCCATGGAAACTTCCGATGCTCAAAAGAGTTGAATTAACAATTAAGAGAGGAGCATTTCAAATACCTAGGAGTAATTTTGGACAACAAGCTGAGGTGGTACTCAATGTGGTGGAGAGAGCACAATAATCGGGAGCTGTTAGACAAATCAGACCTTATACCCGTACGTGTTATTTTAGAGAGAGTCAAGTCACACTAAAGCAAGATGGATGGCGCAGTAGCCTGTGACACAAGAGCGGAACTTACAACATGTACACAGATGAATCCAAGTCAAACCGGAATTTATTGCTCGGAAGTGGATATCAGACGACCCTTCGAGCTTCCGGATTACTGCAACATATTCCAAACGGAAGTCAAGAATAAGGGTAAAAATTTTACATCGCCAGAAAATGACCTTGGAAACAGTAGGCGTTCAAAACTCTAGAAATTTTTGTTTTAAAGTTCATTTTTATTTTTTTAACATTTCTCATAAGACCTAAGAGCATATTCGCACAGAAGTTAATTGATCCAGCTTTTGCTTGATGCGAGCGCTAATTTAGATCGATTTACCAAAGCAAACAAAAATCTTATCTTGCTACATTAATTCCTTAACGAATTTAAATCATGTTCAAGCTAATAATCTTGTTTTCTAAATTAATTTAGCTGAAAAGACTCTAAGCGGAAAAATAAATTTGTTTTTAGCCTTTGAGTGGCCCCTCTTACATAGCCATACATACATATATACATATATATATGCATACTATATCAAAATTGACCCATACTAATGTATATAAACCATCAAACAAATCCTACCCTAGAGACTGCTAGATGTCGCTGGTAATCATTGGTTTATTGGTGGTAAAAATTACCTTGGCTATTTCTGGAAAAGTTGACACAGGGTGACCTGATAGAAAGAAAAATTATGCTAACAGCATATCCAAGACACAATGAGTTCCGCTAAGTGGTGAAAATTTTAATGGTGAAAACGAAATACTAACTCACCACGTATAATTCAACAAATTCGGAAATGGCTTAGTTATCAACTTGATATTGCAGCCTAAGAACATAGAATGGCAAATATTTCGATATAAGTTTTTCCAAATGCAACTCACACAAACCACAGCGTATTCTGTAGAAAAAATTTACAATATTAATGGTTGCAATTATAAAGGGTCGATGCAGCTCTGGTCGGATAATGGATCTTGAGATGAATGGGTTGATTTGGATCTAATAAGATCCGATGTTTACGAGCCAAATTTTGTTAAGTTATGGAGAAGAACAGATTCATTAGCAACCATTTATGGGTGTGGTTTGTGGGCCGGTGGAATAATGCCGGTGCGAACGTAATCGTCATTGACGGCCGTTATCGCGCGATGATCACCGACTTTTTGACACCCAAAATTTAATCTCGTGATCTCGGCGACATTTAGTTTCAACAAGACTGCGCCACATCCCACATATCGCATGAATTAATGAATGTTGAGAGAACACTTTGGTAAGCAGATAATTTCACGCTTTGGCCCCCTCGATTGGTGCGATAGCCTTTATCTTGTGGGGATATGTAAAGTCTTATGTCTATGCGCACAATATCGCTTCGATTCAGGTGTTGGAGGTGGCCAATTAGCAGTCGAAATGATCGAACGACTCGTCGAAAATTGAACTCAACGGATGGACTATCTGAGACGTAGCGGGCCAAGATTTGAAAGAGATAATCTTCAAAACATAAATGCCAAATAATGTTCTTTCGAAGGATAATAAATAATCAATATTCATTTTGAAGTTTCTGTGTTTTTTCTTGAAAATAGTAGGGAATCTTCAAATCGAACAATAAAATATTTTTGAGTTAATAAAAAAACCAAAAATTATATTTTAAATTTATTAATTTTATTTTATTCGAATTTAAAATTACTTCTCAATGCTTCAATTTGGTGTATGTTTGTTTGTATGATTTGTTTGTTTTATGGCATGTCTAGCTGTAATTGAGTTTGTTGTTCTTGCTTTCGTGTGCTATCAGTTTTTCCCTTCTCATATCACTCCTGTTTGTCTGTCATGTTCGTGAGCGTCTTTCATATCCTGTTATAATCCGTTCAAGTTCTCAGCCGCTTGCTGCTCTCCTCTATATTTCCTGCGTTTCCGTGTCTCCTGTCTCTGTACGCGTATATGTATCGGTGTGTATGTGTGTGTTTGTGTGTGTGTGTGCCGTTTGAAGCGTACGCTTTACATTTGCTACACTACAAATACAATATCGTTTCATATTTTGTTTGTTCTAATCGAACATATACATACATACATATTTGTATGTAGCATATTCACTTAGTACTTGTACATACATATATATATATATTGTATACTATTTTATATATATATAGAATCGAGTTGAACTATTTTATAATGCTTGAATCGCTCTTGATTTGCTATTTTTCATTTAGATTTGACTTTGTTCGCTGACATTCGCCTGCAGGCCTTTCGTTTATGCCAACCGGATCATTGTCCTTGAGCCTTTCGCTCTTGACTTTTTCGTTAATCTGTTTTTCTACTGCCGCTATTTGCTCTTTCTACATTTCGTTTTAGCTTTTTAGTTGTGTATGTGTCGCCTGTAAATATGTATGAGCACTAAGCTTGCCTCGTCTATATTCGGAGATGTACTTGGCTTCGCAATTCGCGCGCAAAATTTTCGCTATTAAAGAAATGGATTACAATTTGTCTTGATTTGTTATTTACTTTTAGGTTTTCTAGTTTTTATTTTTATTTTCTAATTATGTATCTTTTGAGTTGTAACTAATGCAACACTTTGCTCTTCTCCTCACATTTCTGGCTGCTCTAATTCTTTTACTCATTTGAAGTGAAGTAAGTCGACTATATAAATAGCGGTATTTAAAGTGGTTTTGCAGTTATGCGGGGTACAGGGAGAGAGCGCAGCCTAGCTGTAACATGTATCAGAGTATCGCATTGCTTTTCGTTCAACTGCGCATGTTTTCGTTTTTTATGTTTTTTCTTTTGTTATTTAACATTTAATCCGCAAAATATTTTTTACAAATTTCTTTTGTTGTTTCGTTTACATTTCTTAGCATTTTTGCACATGTTTAAACATTTTTCAGTTATTCATAACAATATTTGCTTAATTTGCATATGTTGCGCGCCTTCAAGTATGCTTTACATTTCTTTAACTCTTAACATATACATACATACAAGTATTCTGGGTTAATTTTTTTTATTTAAAACAATTTTTGTAATAAAAACTAAAGTTATTTTAAACTTTTACTCTACTTTACTTAAGAATCTTTGACAAAAACATAATAATAAACAATTTAATATTTTAAAAAATTTCATTTTATATTCTTTAGCGCTCATATTTATTTGATTTTTATATTTTTCTTCCTCTGCATATAGTAGTATGTACTTTTGCGGTTTTACATTTTTGCTACATATATTTTCTTCTATGTTTTGAGATTTTATTTTTGAATTGTACTAAGTAAAATTCTCTCACTTGCTACACATTTTATGAAAGCTGCTCTACAGTTGTCTGTTTTTGATAGCATATTTTGGCGTTTGTATTGAGCAAGTCAAGCTTTTTTTAAATATGAAATTTTTCACCAAAAACGATTTTCGTTAAAAAAATTTTATTAAACAAATTTTTTATTTAAAAATTATTTATTTAAAAAATTTTGTTTTCTTTAAAAAAATAAAACAAAAAAAATTTTTTGGCGGGTCTAAATGCAAAAAAATATTAAATATTATTATTATGTAATTGAAAATATTAAATATTTTTTCTTTTTGAATAAAAAATAATTTTATTTAAAAAAAAATATTAAAAAATCTTAATTTCTTAAATTTTATTTTTTAATAATTTTTTGTTTTTGAATTAAAAATAATATAGATAATATTAATAATTAATTTTATTAAAAAAATGTCTTAAATTCTTAAATTTTATTTTTTTTTTAATACTTTTTTTTTTATTAAAATTATTTATTATTATTATTTTGTATTAAAAAAAAAACAATTTTTGTTTTCTTTTTTTATTATTTTTTTTTTTTAATTTAAGAATTTTTTCATTTAAAAAAATGCTGCCAAAATGAACATCATAAACGCACTCTTTCCCAAGCACGAAAAAAGAGCCAGTGAACCAGAGTAGTATATAAGATGTTCAGAAATTCCCCAGTTCCCCCTAGAGGAACTTCAATTGGTCGCTAGCTAGCCCAAAATTAACAAATCATCCGGCCCTAATGGGATCTCAGCAGAAATACTTAAAGCAATCGTCGCAGATTAACCCGCAATACTCTAAAATATGTACAACGCCTGCCTCGAAATTGGAGCATTTGCGAGAAACAACGGCTTGTTCTAACCAGCATATATAGCCATGTGCATATCGCCCACTATGCATACTCGACACTGCGGGAAAGTTCTATGAAAGGCTACTTATACCTAAACTGGAGGAGGCTATCAATGAAGCTTGCCCCAGGCAACACGATTTTAGACCCGGAAAGTCAACTCTGGAAGCCATCCGAAATGTCATTGAGTAGGCGTAAAAGGTTAGCGACTTTACACGTTGGAAACGCCTTCAAAAGTGCGAGATGGGCGGACATAATGGATGCTTTAGAAAAAAAAAATTTACTTTATCTCAATTCTGAAACTTAATTCTCTCTTAATTCTCATGCTCTTATGTCAACGCGCCGAAATGTAGGCCAGGTTTTTGTTCTGTTTGAAAAATGATAAAAATTTAAAAGTTTTTTTTTTAAGTTTCAGCAAAAGCGTAAAAGCACCTGGCAAAAGTTGAAAAGAAAACAAAAAAAATAATCAGCAGTTCCCAAAAGATATAGCTTTCAATTTTTCTCTTGTTGAAATGGCGTAGCAAAGTCTACTCATATTACAATAAATCTCATATTCTACAAATGAAGTTGTCTTGTCGAATTGTTTTTAATATGCGGACTGTATGTATGTAAATATATATAAATGTCCAAATTTATATATAAACGGCAGTGTTCATACGTGTTTATTGATGGTGAATATGTTATGTATTTAAAAAAAATTATGACTTAAATCGAAAGCTCTCAAAAATGGAAAAAAATATTTATTTTGTCGAATGCTGTATTGTGGGAGAACGTGAGCAACGATTTAATCGAAGAAAGCTCTTTAACTCTCTAAAATGATGTAAGCTCTCTACAAAGCTTTTTGTAAGCTTTTTTAGGTTTGATTGAGTTTCGTTTATTGAAATGTTTTATGAATTTGGGTTCTTTATATAATTGAAAATATTAAATTCCATAATTTTTTGCATTATGTTTCTTGACCTACGTAAATATTCAATATATTTTCTCTTGCATTTTCTCCCACTCGAAAATGTATGCGCTTCATTGAATGCATTTTAAATTTTTTTGTTTTGTTTTTGTTTTTCAAAATAAGTGCGACGATTTTAGCTGTTTATATATTGCTGTTGTTGTTGTTTTTTGTTTACATTCACGTGTATAACTCGTTTGTAAGAAATGTTCGTATGTATGTAATACTTAGAAATTGGTGGGTTTCTGGTAAACTTTCAATATATATCTGTATATATATAATATATTTTGCAAATTGTTTGAAAAAGACATTTTAACATTTTTCGCAAATTTTTTTTTTGTTGCTTTCGTTTTTGTAAGTACGTGTGCGTCGCCAATATATTGATTCGCTTTGTATGCTTAAATGCTTTCAGTATGTTTTAGAATGTTTTTGTTTTGTAATTTTGTTTTTGGTTTGCTGTTTTGTTTGTTGTAATTTTATTTGTTTGTTGTTGTGTTTGTTTTTTCAATAGATTACATGTAAACAGTTTTTAGATTTTTTACTCACACATTTCTTCTTGATTTTTTCGCTAATTTGGTATATATATTGTTTTTGTTTTTGTTTTACGACAAAATGCAACAATTTTCCTGCGCGCCTTTTTCGCTGCTATAAACATATTTAATATTTATGTATAATGCTGTTGTTTATAGATTTTATCATTTAAAGTTCACTACTAATATTCAAAATGGACATTTAAAAAAGTTGATTACTTTAATTTATTTTATTTTTTTTTAATTTTTTTAATTATCTTAATTTTTTCTTTAATTAATATAATTTTTTTAATTAATATTATTTTTTTTTAATTAACATTAATTTTTTTAAATTAATATTAATTTTTTATTAATTTTTCTTAATTTTTTTTAATTATCTCAATTTTTTTTTAATTTTTTATATATAACTTTTATTACTTACACTTTTCCGGCTTTGTTTTGTTGTAATTTTTAATTATGTTTTTCTTTTTTTAATTACAAATTTCATTTTCTTGCAATTTCCATAATTTTATTACACAATTAATATTAATTTTTTTGTTTCCCACCTGCGTGTTTATATAAAAAATCTTCATAACTACTAAAAAACTCTGGTTCCAATTAAATGTAGGTATTTAAATTTACCGTTTTTTCCTTGACCTTTTACTTCATTCGCTAATTCTGCTATAATTCTGGCCTCTCCGCCTGCTTGTGTCTGCGTAATGCCCAAAAAACAGTTTTTATTGAAATTATATAAATGTCAATTGATCACAGTTTATTGTTGTTATTTACTATGTATGAATGTATGTATGTATGTATTTCTAAAGTTTCCTCTGTGCTTTTCCTACTCGCTGCTTTTGCTTTTCACACTTACTTTTTCCATTTAATGCATGAGTGCAGTGATCTTGTTGTTGTGTAGTGATGATGTTCATGATTTTTGTTGTTGTGATGCAGACAACACTGATCGGTTGTTTATATGTTTCGTGCTAAATATACTTACTCAACGTTTGTATGGGGTATAAGTTTTTGTAAATGAAATTCTTCGCAATAATCTATAAACTGCTGTAAAAAATTAGAAAAATGTTTAAATCTTTTCTATCTTAAAGGAGTTTATAACGGTATTTCTTAAGCATTGGAAAGCTTCCAGCATTCATATATGAATATTTTCTTGGAATAATGAGCAACTCCTACCTCCTAACTCCTTATCTAAGGACATTCAGCTTAAGTTCCAAGGCAAAACTTTTTTATGTCTTACTAAAACAAAGCTTAAAAGCTTTAAACAGAATCTCATATCGCACTAACTTAGATAGCACAGCTCTTTGTGCACTGAGAAACTCGAAAGAAGACAAGTCAACTCTCTCTGATTACCATTAATAAGTTCTACTGCAGAGAAAGAAGCATCCAAAAGACCTGGTAGCGTTCACAATACAAAAAGCTTTCACTTTAATATTATAATAATAGCTTTTCCCAAGAACTTTTATACTTTTTTGCAAGCTCTTCTTGCTTTTGTTCGATTTCCTGCTCATTTTGGCAAAGCGTTTTTACTTTAATGAAAGCTCTTCACAAGAATGTGGATACTTTTGTGAATGCTCTTCTCACTTTCGCTTAATTTCCTGCCGTATCTTACCCAAAGCTTTCGCTCTATTGACCTTTCAACTTAATGAAATTTTTTGCGAGAATTTGGATCTTTATCTGAATGCTCTTTTTACTTTAACTTGAAATTTCTGCACCATTTAATTTAACATACTAATTCCTCTAAAGAGCTTTCCCCTTTTAAATAAAAGCTTTTCTCAAGAAATACTTTACTTTTACTCATCTTGCTTTCCTTGAAAGCTCCTGCCTTTAGCTTACGCAAAGCTTTCATTTTATACTGAAAGCTCTTCACAAGATATTGGATACTTTTCTGAATGCTTATCTTGTTTCTGCTAAATTTTTCTGTTGCATTTTAAGGAAAGCTTTCACTTCAATGAACGTTTTTCACTTTATTGAAGCGTTTACAAGAATCTGGATTCTAAACTGAAATATCTTGAATTTGTTGTCTCATTTTTGTGAATTTCTTTTGCTTATTCTGAAAGGTCTTCCTAAATTGTTCTCAAACTTTCATTTAATGAGCTTTCATTTTAATAAAGCTTTTCAAAGTCATTACACTATAAAAATTATTCGCATGAATCTCTTCTCGAGCAAGTGATTAATGACTGAGAATGTGCCTATTTTTATGAAGATGAATGAGCTTTTTGTTGCTTTACGTCTGTATTCCGATAATTTAATTTAATCTGTGAGCTGTGAATTGAACTCTGATTCCTAGGTATATCTGTAACATACAAATATCATAGACTTTAATTAATAATAATTAAGATTATGCTTACACCTCACATTTGTTTGTTTAAAAATACGACTAATAACACGCTTAATTATGTATAGTAAAATTTATACTCCAAGCCCATTTAGTATAAATAAATTTTGCTTTTGTAATTTGTCCTTTAATTTCGCAGTTTTATAGAAAATAAATAAACAACAATTTTGTTTTATTAATTATTATTTTTTGTTTGTATTTTTATATTTCATATTAATATGTTTGGGTGTCTGTATGTATATATAACTTTAGTTTTAATATACTTAATATTATCCTTTTTGTTTCATTTTTTTTTTTTTTCTTATTTTTTTATGTGGGAGTTAGATATACATATATGTGGTATGTTATGAAATCAGCAATAAATTGCAAAAAATACATAAAATAAATATAAATTTTCGATTGCAACTATTTTCACAAAATATACACAAAAACAATTTTTTTTTTTTAATAATAATAAATTTTACGAAATTATTTTGGTTTTATTAAAACAATAATTTTTTAATAAAAAAAAATAATTAAAACTTAATTATTTCTTGATTAATTATTCAATTAATAAAAAATAATTATTTAATTGAAAAATTAATTAACTAAATTCACTATTTCAATTATTTATTTTAAAAAATTTAAATTTAAATTTAATAAATTAAATATAATAATTTTAATTAGAAATTAATTATTTTTTAATTAAAGAAAAATTAAACATTCAATTAATGAAAAATATTTAAAAATATAATTAATTAAATTCACTATTTAAATTATTTATTTAAAAAATTAAATTAATTCAGTAATTTAAAATATAATTAAATAAATATGAAATATAATTCCAAATTAATTATGCCAAAAAGGTACAAAAAAATTAATTCATTATTTTAAAAAAATTTGAATCAATGTTAAATTAAAAATTTATACCTAAATTAATTTTAAATATTTAAGTTATTAATTTGTTTAAGTAATGTTTTAATTAACTCATTTTTTTAGTAAATTTAGTACTGAATTAATTAATTTTTTTTAATAATTTAAATAATAAATTTAGTTAATAATTTTTTTAATTAATAAAAAAATAAAAATAAATTAAAAAATTAATTAATTAATAATTAAAATAATTAATAATCTAATTAATTAAATTTTTTTAAAATAATTAATAATTTTCTTGGAATTATATTTTTAATTATGGAATTAATTTTGTTTTTTAAATAAATAATTTAAATAGCGAATTTAATTAATTATGTTTTTAATTATTAATTACTTTTTTATTAATTAAATATTTAATTTTTAATTAAATAATTTCATTTTAATTATTTAATAATTTGTTATAATTACTTTTTTAAATAAATATTTTTAGTATTTTTTTAAATAATACATTTATTTAATTGTTTGTTATGTAATTAATTTTAATAATTTTTTTTAAATTAAATAATTTATTTTTTAATTAAAATTTTAATTTTTTGTTCGTACAACTCAATAACGTAAAGTGCATATAAAGCATAAAATTAATTCGTTTGTTATGTAATTAATTTTTAATAATTTTTTTATCAATTAAATTTTTTATTAATTAAATAATTAATTTTTTAATTAAAATTTTAATTTTTTTGTTCGTACAACTCAATAACGTAAAGTGCATAAAAAGCATAAAATTATATAACGTGCTTAATTTTCATCAGCTCCTGCTTTTCCTTCATATCAACACCTATTTTTTACATAAGAATTTAAATTATCAAATAATTTTTTTAATTAAGTACTAAATAATTCACCGTGCAGCCGCAAAATTTGCTTTTCTGTTCTACGCTGCTTGCCGTGCTGCGCGCATTTTCTACGGCGTATTTTATAAATATGACTTAGCACTTAAAAAATATCGCATTGGCTGCCTAGCAGTAAAGGAAAGTGTTGTTAAGAAATAATTAATCTTTTTTTCTCAATGTGTACTCCCTACAAAACAACAAATTGCATTTAAAGTACTTGTATTTTTATTATTTGCTGTTGTTGTTGTTAAATTGTTGTCCTCCAGT